>CM066988.1:26087500-26437500 GCA_033977485.1 Hydrangea macrophylla | reverse complement strand
GAGGAAAATAGGAGATAAGTGACTTGCAAAACTCAAAATCTTTAATTTTGATCTCTAGCCATTTTGTTTTCTTTATTATTTTCTTGACTATTTTTCTAATTAACAAAACAATGGAAAATGTTGCATAGTGTTGTCCTTTCCTACACCCACTAAATCCATGAACCAAACTGAGCATAAGAGACTTGTATTGAGATGATATGTGCTCTGCCCCAGGAAAAAAGAACTTGTCATGCTAACAAAGCTTCCAAAAAAACATATCAAAAAAGGAAAATGAATAGTACCCATTTCTAATTCTAGCTGAAGCATCAACTTTTATCCTATCAATTAGTGTGGAATCTGGTCATAAGCCAACTAACACACCCTGCCTCAATTTTGGAATTCAGCATGAGGCTTGCTCAGTCTATCTTCGAGCCAACTTTAAATTAGTAAATCTTATAAATGAATGAATAATATCTTGTGATTTTTGTCACAACATTTGTCGAACAAAATTGATAGCCCCCATAATTAATAATCAAAATAATCAAATCAATGATCAAATTTCGCAAAGTGTCGGTTTGCTCCGACGGAAAATAAGTCCTTGAGGAAAACACATGGATGAACATAAACTTATCCGTAAAAAAATGAATTTATACCCCATAATCAAAGACCTAGACATACCGGTAGAACAAAGAGAAAATGTCATAAATAGATTGGAGGAATTGAGAAGAAGAAACTGATCTGGAATCGTCAACTCTTCACCTTCTTTCTCTTGGAAAGATGGCCCATTTGCAAAGCAAGTTGTTTTGAACACTTCAAGAGCAATTTGCAAAATTTGGAAGAAAAGTCCAAAGAAGAATTAGAATCTTCTAAAGTATGGTCCATTAAAAAATTGCCACAAAACCCAACTCTTTTCTTTCCTCAAGGCAATAGGTAAACACAGATTAGAAACAACGGGAGGAGGAAGAGAGTAAGTACCTGGATTTGCTCTACTCGAACTGTTCTTCGAGAAATACATAACCCCTCAACTAACGTGCAGTATTTGAAATATCAAGCTGTGTTATAAATAAAATTATAAAAACTCATATTTAATATCTGAATTTAATATTTTGGGTAATAAAAATCACAAGCCATAAAAGATTCAGAAATTGGTTCTTTCATTTTCCTTCAATTTCTCAGCAAACAAATTGTATACCACGTTCTAAGATTATATTTTTATGCACAACACGAATTGATTGTCCAATTACACACACACACACACACATATATATGTATATACATGATAAGAATGTGCTCTTGAAGCATGGGGAAAAAATTAGCAAACAAGGCAAACAAACTATATATATAAGAACAAAAGTAAAGTCACTCAATTATCCTGTTAACCAATAGGGGGAAAAAACACAGGAAAATACCCATAACCCTTAGCTATTGCAGCACAGTTTCGGCGACCCCTCACCACATATATCGTACATCTATTATTATTATTATTATTATTATTGTAAGAGATGGCTGAAAAGCCATGGTTATTTAAGTTCTGTTCAAAGTTGGAGGGTTTTTTTTTTTTTTTTTTTTTTTTTTTTTTTGCAGATTAATTTCTGAGTTTGGTTTGAAGTTGGGATTTTTAAATTTGAGAAATCAAATAATCAGATCCAAAAATATCAAGGAAAAAATTTCAAATCTGAGTTTGGTTTAAGTTGGGATTTTTAATTTTGAGAAATCAAATAATCAGATCCAAAACTATCAAGGAAAAATTTTCAAAGGAGCATCAAAATCCAAAATCAGTGATGGCTAACCCTGGTGTCGTCATCATCATCGTCATGGAGGTGCTAGCTAACCTTTGAATCTTCAAATCTTCTCTGCTCTTCGTCTTCTTGGTATGCCGGTATGTAGCTGTGAATTTAGAGAAGGAGAGTTAGGGTTTTGAAGATCCATAGGCGGCAGCAGCGATGGTGGATTGAGATGCGCCGAAGCCCGGTGGTGGTGGTGATGATGGTGTTCGGTCATGGAGAGAGAGAGAGAGAGAGAGAGAGAGAGAGAGAGAGAGAGAGAGAGAGAGAGAAACATGAGTATTTGTGTGTTTTTTGTGGAGTTACAAACTTACCTTAATCAAAGGGCATAGAAGTTGGAAGAGGGAAGAGCGAAATCCTAATTCAACTTTGGAAAGTATAAACAGTGGCAGCTTGAGGAGAGAAAAGAAGAGGAAAATAAAAGAAGGAACGGAGAGAGAGAGAGAGTGCAGACGTGAGGCTGAAAGCACGGGTCAAAGAGACGGATCAACGTGGAGTAATTTGATGCGTTGTTGGGTACCAAAGCGCCACGCGGCCAGCGTACAGCTTGTCTGAGGCCCAAGCAGAAGTGTGGAGTTACCAAATTAACCTCAGACAAAGGCTGTAGAAGGTGGAAGGTGGAAGGTGAAAATGGTAATTCAACTTGAAAAAGTATGAACAGTAAAACAGGCACGTCAAATATTAAGCCTCTTATGTACAAGGGTATTGATATATGCAAGTTCTTGGGTTTGCTTAATTAAGCAACCCTAATCCCTCCAATATCTCACGTTTCTCTCCTCTCTTCCTCTACCTTTTCAAACCCTAAATCCATATCACTAAACTTAACTGTCTTAAATTTAATTTCACTTCATCTCTCTAACTTAGGTCAAATTGAATTCTATCCCGTATAAATAAACTATATTTTTTTGCTCATTAGTCATTACTACACCTTCCTTTAATAATCTCTTTTTTTATTCAATCTTTCCTGACTTTTCTGATTGTCCAAACGTTCGGGTTTCTCCCAAACTCCAAGGATCTTAAAAGGAACACTAAAAACCTAAAATATGCCACGCAACATAAAATTGCAATATGAAATATTCTAAACATTGGTATTTTAATGTTACATGGACTCTTCAAAGTGTCTGGAGGACACGAGTATGGATTGCCATATCTGACACGGGTACTTTGCCTTTCTTGACTGAAAATTACACTAAACTACACTAGAAGGGTCCTACCCAAGTGTCATACCCATGTCTGCAAAGAGTCGTGTCGACACGGGTACTTCTCCTATTTAGAAGAGTCCATGTAGCATAGGTATTTTTCTTCACATGCTAACTTTTCAGTCACTCTTCTAATCAATGATGACATAAACATTCTAAGGATACGTTTGGTAGGCAGGAATGAACCTTGGAATGGAATTGTCATTCCAGGGTTCATTCCATTTGTTTGGTGTGACCAGATACAGTGGAATGGGCATTCCTTTTGGAAGGCCATTCCTATTTAAGCAGGAATGAGCATTCCTTGCCATAACCTAAGGAATGCCCATTCCATTGCCACATGATTGACTATAATAATAAAATATAAAACTTTTTTATTAAAATATATTTTATAATAATAAAATATTAATTATTTTTAAAAAATATTAAATACTTTTTTTTTTAGAAATATTTTTTTTATATTAAATATTAAATATTTGGATTACATATTATTCAGACTAAAAAAATGATAAAATATTAAACTTAATATTGGACTAAAAATATTTAACCATAACTAGCACATATATTAAATTTTTAAAGATATTTTGCAAATAGATTAAATAATAAGGTGGACTAAAATTGTTAAAAATGTTATATTTTTTCATAAAAAAACTAAATATTAACTATTCAAGCTAAAAATTATAAAGAAAATTACAGATTACAAAATATTTCGTAAGAATATTGAATATTAGATTCTTGAACTTCCAAAATACTCTAAAAGATTACATATTTGAAATAATATTTCAAGATATTCTATAAAACACTTCTTTAAACGAAGTTTCATAAAAATATTTGGTTTCTTGAAAAAAATAAATAAATATAATATAGATAAATAAGATTGAATGTTTGTACCATAAATATTTTGTACAAATATAAAATACATTGTTTAAATTTGATTTTATTCCACTGGTGGATTATTTAAAACCCAAAGTGGAATAGTGGAATGTAATTTACATTTCATTCGTAGAAACTTAGCCAAACAGAAGGAATGGAATGACGATGTCTATTCCATTGTTGTTTCATTCCATTCTTCAGTCCATTCCATTCCTGCATGGCAAACGTGCCCTAAGAGTATGTTCGTCTTCATATGGCACTATAAATTTACAAAGCGACAATTAAATTATTTGAGATAGTAAAATATGTCAGTGTGAAAATTGGGTTTGTTACATTGATATCACACTATGTGCAGTCATTGATTTTCAATTGCTTTAACTATTCCAGTAGAAATAATTTCTGCAAAAACCTAAGAACATTTGTATCAACACAAGTTCTTATTTTCCATTTGATTTCTTAGCCATGCGGCCAATGCCATAGAAGGCCTTCTCTTTCTACTGTTTGGTTCTCTACTCGTACAACTTTTAGATGGTCTAGGAAGACCTGAATTCTAGAAACCTTTACTTGTCTCTTTGAATCTTAAGGTTAAATACATTTTACCCCCTGTGGTTAGGCCCATTTCCACTTTACCCCCCTTTGCTTCAAAAGTGCATACTTAACTCCATGTGGTTTCGGACTAAAGCAAAACTGTTAGTAGTTTCACTTTAGTCCAAAACCACAAGGGGGTTAAGTGTCCACTTTTGAACCGTGTAAAGTGAAAATTGGCCTAACCACAAGGGGGTAAAACGTTATTAACCCTTAATTTTATTTGACATATACACAGCTTATCAATTAGACAAAAGGCCACACTCTATGCTGTTTGGGCTTGAGGGTCGGAAAAAAAGAATTTCTGATAAAGGAAGGATACACGCCCTATGAAAATGTTAGGGTAGAGGTTTTTATTCCTAAAACCTCTAATTAATTTGTGTCACTTAACAAGTTGAAAAAAATACTCTTAAGGTTCAAATTTTGTATTTTACATGTTTTGAATGATGCCATTTTTCTTTTTGGGTTAAATACATTTTACCCTCGAGGTTAGACTAATTTTCACTTTAGCTCCCTATGGCTCAAAAGTTGACACTAAAACCCCCGTGGTTGTGACTGAATTGAAACATTTAAGTTTTCTGTCCAACTGACAGATTAAATACAATTTACCCCCTATGGTTGGGTTGTGTTTTAACTTTTCCGTCCCCCCTCCCCCCTCCTATGGTTCATAAGTTGACACTTAACCCCCCTCTGTGGTTATGACTGAAACGAAGGGTATATTTGTCATTTCAAGCAAGTAAAAAATTAATTAGCATTAGGATTTGCACTTAACAACAGGGGTAAAGTGTCAACTTTTAAACCATAGGGGGGTAAACTGAAAATGAACCTAACCACAGGGGGATAAAATGCCTTTTTTCTTTTTGGTGGATATCCGAGAACTATGTTACACGGACTCTTCAAAGTGTCCGGAGGACACGGGTATGAATTCCATATCCGACACGAGTACTTTGCCTTTCTTGTCTTAAAATTACACTAAACTACATTAGAAGGATCCTACTCAAGTGTCATACCCATGTCCGCAAAGAGTCGTGTCGACACGGATACTTCTCCTATTTAGAAGAGTCCATGTAACATAGTCCGAGAATGATGCCACATGGATATGTAGTAACTAACCCTGCATGTTAATTTGCTGTATAAGTCAGAAGATATATGAATAAGCATTCTTCTTGCCCTAGATACATACCCCCTTATTACTTGGGATTTGGTTAGAAAAAGCTGAACTTTTCTCACTATTTGTTGTAGGAATTCACTCCTGATGCAGAACGGTTTGATGTCATTTGGATCCAGTGGTGTATTGGGCACCTCGCGGATGATGACTTTGTCTCATTCTTTAAGAGAGCAACGGTAAACATTGATCTATGTACAGTTCGATTATTTCAGGAATTTGTATCATTTGCATGAGAGGCCAACTGCTTGGTATTAATTTTTTTTGAATTGGAGATAGAAAAATGAAGTTTTCCCTCACGGATGACAGATTTGAACCTGAGAAGTATGAAGATGTCATTATTGTGCCGTCATTGTTTGTTAATTGCATACTGATTTGGAGCTCAAATAAAGTTTTATCAAGATTTACTATTACTTCCACTGCAGTATTCTCCACCATCTATCAACCGACTAGGTTGCCGTGAAAAAAATTCCTCTTTAACTGTATGAGCATGCATTAAGCCTTCTTCACTTTATCAATCTTGTAGTTGTCTCGAATGTTGTTAACTTGAAGTAATGTGTAGCATTGAACGTCATTTACTTGACTAAAGATAAAATCAGCTGGTTGATGATAACCACTCTTGGGGACTGTTTGGGAATGCTTAAGATATGATCTAGTTCAGTCCCAGTCTCACATTCTATTCATTTTTTTATGAGAACCAAGGTTATGTTGGTTTGACAAAGAACTAGTTTTAGGGGTTATATTAGACTGGGCATGGACTCTTGTCCAAGAAATGGACATTCATCGAACACATGAATTTGTGGAATCTGTTCATTAAAATCACATTCGGTGCTTTGCCTTTCCAAACAGCCCTTAGGTTTCATTTTTGCAGGAATTTTGGATTTGTAGCAGCTTTTGGTACTCTATTGATATCCAGCATCCATGATGAGAACTTGCTACACCAAGACCTCTTTTAGTTTTGCCTTGATTATCATTGTAAACCTGTGCCCATAGTTACATTGCCTTGCTAGTTTCCGGAGCTCTATGTCTTGTACAGCTTCTACTTGTATTGGCATCAACACCCTTTACCTGCATCATGGTTATATAATTATCTTCTGGAATGATATTCCAAATAACAAATTGTACTAACTAATATGTCACTTCTAGGTTGGCCTCAAACCTGGTGGGTTTTTCGTCCTCAAGGAGAACATCGCGAGAACTGGTGCTTACATCTCCATTTCGTACCTCTTTAATTCCATCTGTTGTATCGTGCCTTACCAAAATCTTTTGTTTCCCAATGCAGTAATTGTATGCGACTTGACATATGGTTCTTCAACTACTTGTCGATGTCGTAACCAATGAGTTTGAGCATGAACATAAGAAGATGAGTGGTGTCGTATGTAGAACTTGAAATGTAGTGTTGAGTGACAGAAGTTAAATAGCCATAGGTTGATTTGGTCAAACATTCTACTGAGACTGTTTATGAACACGAAGTCATTGGCGCCAACTACAAAGTAAATGAAATTTCACATAAAAGAAAAGAACCAAATGAAAGAGGATTTTTTAATAACCAAACTAGCAAGGTTAAAAAGAATAAAAGTTAGTCAGTGACAATGATATCAAGTACTTGAAAAAGTAGAATCAACTCATGACTATGGTTGCTTTTAAAATATTATCGCATCTCAATAATTTTGAAAATTACGAGTTGAAATCCATAAATAGAGTATATTTTAAAAGAGAACAAATAAATAGAGGCTGCTACTTTTGCAGCTAAAAGGGATGGGTGAGAAAGACAGGGTCAAGTTTGCAACCTCTTGGGTATGGAAATAGACGTTTCCCCAAAGATTGTATATGATATATTCAGAGTTCTACATATTTTTGTAGTAGAACTATGTCGTAAACAAGGATTTGTCTTAAAAAGTCAGAGGAAGATAGGTGTCATCTTAATCATATGTTTATATATGTGTACACATGTATATCTTGATACCCGCTTTCACCATGCGCATATACAATCTATGATGCGTCTTTAAAGAGAGAATAAAGGTATATGTTCCACGCTATAATTGTGCACTATTTAGCTAACTAATGCAAGTAATGTCCTTTAGATACATATTGTAATTCCAAATGATTCAATGTTGTGCTTATGTCCAACTTTCTTAAGATTTACCGTGTCAACTTGTCGGGTATGACATGTTGGTGCCCACGCTTCATTTGTGGCATAGTAAATATATGTATTCCTCCAGATACCATACTAAATATTTTTAGAAAATGTTAAGACGTCCAAGAATTTTGGGTAGTAATAAAGATATCATATGTATTTTAGTGATGATTTTTTTGAGTAATGTGGAGTTAAGACTTTTGCGTAGCTATTGGTATTTCCTAGTCATGTCTGGGTTAAACCTTACTCTTAATTTCTTGATCATGGCTTATAACAAACCATTCTTTAACATATTGCTTAACGTTTTTCATCCAATATCATTTTTTCCTCACATTTTTATTGACTAGTTAAGTTAGCCGTAACCGAAAAAGAAATGACGATACCAATTGGGTTGGTTTAGAGGTGTCAAATACCTCATGGATACGCAGATACTGACATGATATGACACAATTCGATAACAGAACAAAGTTGTGAAGAGTTAGGACACAGATACGTCAGGGACATGACATAGTGCTAAACATGTATTTGCGATATGTATGATCATGTGTACTGATAAAATAGTAATCTAAAAAACTTAGATGATTGATTATCTTTAATTTTAAATGGTCATAATTATTTATTTATTTATTTATTTTTGATTTATAAAATAGTCATTGCTCCCTCCGTTTCAAAATAAGTCTCCACTACCTTTTTGCACACAGTTTAAGAAAACAATAACTTGTGGTGTATGCAAGGATCAAAATTTCCTTTCGGTGTAGTGTTTCGGTGTTCCCCGAAACGGAAACGTTTCGGAAACATGTGGAAACACTGGAAAAAACTGGAAACACAAAGAAACTTGTGGAAACATAACTTCAAACTAAACTGTATGCACATATAAAGCTTATAATTGATTTTTTAAACGTTTGAGAGGTCTATATATGTTGTTATATCAATAGTATATAGTTCAAATTGAAAATACCCGATAATTTAGGCGTCTATCTACTGTTAAGCAGTTAATAGAATATAGAAAACACCATTCATAGAAAAGAAAAGTGACGTATAAGCACATAAGGACCAACCTGGAGACATCTCCAAAATATATATAGTTCATCCAACAAATTCACATTCAACCGGCTGTAGAGTGTTGAGCAAGCGCATAAACTGGTCCAGGCTGCGGGTATTCACCAAGAGGAACATTATACATGTTCTGGATATATCGGCAATACCCAGTCCAACTCATGTAAGCACGAAACCATGCCTCATATTGAGCCCTAAACCTCTCATAATCAACTTGACTACATCCAAATTGAAGTCCATGACCATGTCCGTAGTCTTGTGAGAATGATACTTGGGAGTCATATCCAGATCTATAAACTTGACCAGCTGTATGTGAATCGTATCCTGAGCCATAAGCATTTGAAGATGATGATCCTGCCCATAGAAATCACCCCCGCTCATACTCATACTAGACATGCCAGTGTTGATTATATCAATATCCATAGCATCAATTGGTGCAGGATTATTTTTCTAATTGCGTGGATTACAATGTTGACCTTGACCACGTTCATACTGAAGCACACGACGGGAGCCATGATCTTCATCTTGTGTAGCATGAGTGAATCCTTGCTCTTCCGTGAATATAGGCCCTCGAGGACTTTGGCTACCCCTCCGTATTGGCGATGAAAAACCAACATTGCCACCCGGACTCCCACCTTGTGGAGGACTAGTATCATCGTCTGCGTCATCATTGTTTCCATCTCCATTATCACTATCATCGTCATGATCGCTACTAACCATAGGTTGCTTACCACGTGCTTTTGACCCTCTTTCACTGTTATCCTGAACCATACCATCATCTCTCGGGTGATTTACCCTTGTAGCTACGTATGTATTTGGCCTATTCGGATTACCGTTGCCATCAATCTCATCTAGAAGTGCATCCCCGAAGTCATCTAGCCATTCTGAAAGTCCCATATTTTCTTCATCTTCGTCAAATATAGTACTTAAGTCAATTGGTTGGAATTCTTGATTTCTTTGTTCTTTAAACATGTGTTTAACCTTCAACGCATGTTGTATTGTGCAAAAACCAACTTTGATAACTTGTCATAATGGAGTCGATTGCGCATTTTAGTATGAATAAGAGCAAACGTTCTCCAATTTCTTTCACAACCACTAGATGAAGTTGTTTGTGATAAAATTCTTATAGCAATATTCCTCAAGTTAGGAGCGTTCGTACCATACAAAAGCCACCATTCAGCTGTAATTAATAGATAATTGTTAATTAAAAATGTAAACAGTCATCTTTAAACCATCTGTGTCCCGTGCTTCCAACCAATATCTCGTTGCCGTCTCTTTTTTTTCAGTTGGCTGTGAACTGTCATCTTTATTTATTCCTGACATTCCTACACATAATACAAAATTAATTTCGATTGAAATATAGTCATATAGCATGGTATATTATATTAATACTATAATATATCATATTTTTTTTTGTTCTTTTTGGAAAGTGTGCCACAATTATAGGACTACTAATTAGTATTAATTGTAATTAGTACACTTATAGGACTAAGAAATAAATTTAGTATAACTAATTATATATATAAGAATATTAGTTATATAACTCATATAAGTTATATAAGTATTACTAATTTAATTTAATTTTTTTTATTTATAAGAATATTTATAAATTAGAATTACTATACCACAATTATATGACTAAATACTAATTAGTATTAATTGCAATTAGTATACACTAATTATTAATTTTACAACTAATTTTATATTTCTAAGACTATTAGTTATATAATAAGTTATAAGTTGTAACTAATTTATTAAATTTCTAAGAATATTAGTTATCTAAACTCATATAATTTATATAAGTATTACTAATTTATTTATTTATTTTTATATTTATAAGAATATTTATAATTTAGAATTAGTATACCACAATTATATGACTAATTATTAATTAGTATTAATTGCATTTAGTATACACTAATTATTAATTTTACAACTAATTTTATATATCTAAGAATATTAGTTATATAACTTATATAAGTAATAAGTTATAAGTTGTAACTAATTTATTAAATTTCTAAGAATATTAATTTCAATGAGTATTATACGAAATTATAATTTATAAATTGGAATTAGTATACAACAATTATGTGACTAATTATTAATTAGTATTATTTGCAATTAGTATACAGTGTATACTATACACTACTTAGTAATTTACAACTAATTTTTATATGAATACAATTTTGCTCACCCAAAATTGCTCACACTCCTTTTCCATTGGTTAATGCAGTGGGGGCACAATATTAAATGAGAATTAGTTAATGGTGTAAACTACTGGGTCCCATTGTATTAACCAATGAGAGAGGAGGGTGAATAAAGAGTGAGCAATTTTGGATGAGCAAAACTATACTCTTTTTATATTTCTAAAAATATTAGTAATAACTTATATAACATATGTTATAAACTTATATAAGTAGTATTAAGTATAAAACTAAAGTTATAAACTAATAAAAGTATTTTATATATATAGATATATACACGGAGGAGATTACCTTAGGATAAGGGTTCTCAAATAAGAAATCAAACCCAGCAGCTCCAGCGGCACCAACGGCAGAAGAAGAAAGAAGAAGAGGAAAGAAGATAGAAGAAGAAGCAAGAAGAAGAAGAGGAGGAGGAAGATGATGTTGAAGATTATTTTGGCAAAACTTCGGGTTGACAATTTGTCATACCCTTTTATATTAACATTAATAATAAGAAATAAATATTACAATAAGACCCCAAAAAACAATAACACATTATAAAACTAACATAACAACTCAACACTCCCCCTCAAGCGGGTACAAAAATATCTTTCATGCCCAGCTTGCCTAGAATAGAGTTGAACTATCGGCTCCCAATACCCTTAGTGAGAGCATCAGCAACCTGATCACCTGTCTTCACAAAAGGAATACAAGTGGTACCATTACTAAGATTCTCTTTAATGAAGTGTCGATCAATTTCTACATGCTTGGTGCGATCATGTTGAACTGGATTATGCGCTATACTAATTGCAGACTTATTATCACAGTATAACTTCATAGAGTCCAAATGTTCAACCTTGAAATCTCTCAACAACGGCTTAATCCACAGGAGCTCACAAATACCTTAATCCCTAAACTCGGCTTCAGCACTAGACCTGGCTACAACATTTTGCTTCTTACTTCTCCAAGTAACCAGGTTTCCCCCTACGAATGTGCAATAACCCGAAGTAGATCTCCTGTCAGTAACTGAACCAGCCCAATCAACGTCAGTATAAGCCTCCACCTTAAGATGATTATGCTTAGCAAAAAATAATCCTTTCCCGGGAGCAGATTTAAGGTGTCGAAGAATTCGAAAGACAGCTTCTTGATGTGACTCTCGTGGAGAATGCATAAATTGGCTAACAACACCAACTGCAAATGCAATATCTGGGCGAGTATGAGATAAGTAAATTAGTTTCCCAACAAGTCTCTGATATCTCCCCCTATCCACCATAGCTCCACTACTATCATCACTAAGCTTCTGATTCTGTTCCATGGGTGTATCACACGCTTTGCTCCCAAGCATCCCTGTCTCTTTCAGTAAATCCAGAACATACTTCCTCTGGGAGATAAAGACCCCATCTTTGGATCGAGCAAGTTCTATGCCAAGAAAAAATCTCTATGCCCCTAAGTCCTTGATTTCAAATTCAGTGGCCAAATAGCTCTTCATCTTTCTCATTTCCTCCAAGTCATTTCCTGTAAGTACAATGTCATCAACATACACTATAAGAGCTGTAGTCTTACCTTGCAATGAATGTTTGATGAACAATGTGTGATCTGCGTGACTCTGTTTAAATCTATAACGAAGCATTGCCTGTGAAAACCTCTCAAACCATGCTCTCGGAGATTGCTTCAGACCATATAAAGACTTTTTGAGTCTACACACCTTTCCCTCAGTTTTTGAGTCCTCAAAACTTGGAGGCACATCCATATAGACTTTTTCTTCCAAATCACCGTGTAAAAACGCATTTTTCACATCAAATTGGTGGAGCGGCCAGTCTAGATTAGCAGCAAGAGATAGAAGAATCCTGACAGAGTTCATCTTTGCAACCGGTGCAAAGGTCTCCTCATAGTCCACACCGTAGGTCTGAGTAAACCCCTTTGCCACTAACCGAGCTTTATAACGCTCAATAGAACCATCAGCCTTATGTTTTACCGTGTACACCCACTTACATCCCACAGTCCTTTTTCCCTTGGGCAATGTCGTCAATTCCCAAGTGCCACTTTTATGAAGAGCTTTCATCTCCTCAACCATAGCATGTTTCCACTTGGGATCAGCAAGAGCTTCCTGAAAATAGTTAGGGACACTCAATAGAAGAAACTTTGGAAAGAAAGACTCTATAGGAAGGAGACAATCGAGAATAAGACACAAAGTTCGAAATAGGGTGCTGTGTACAAGACCTAACACCTTTACGAACTCCAATAGGAACATCTAAATCATCAGGTTCAGAAACAGAAGTGATAGAATTACCTGAATCAGAGTCACTAGGATCATCATCACTCAGAGAGAATGGCAGTGGAGAATGTGGAGAAGAAGTAGCCTCCCTCTTACTTTTACTCCATGTCCCTCTAGAATAAACTAACAACTCTTTCTCTTTTTTATTCCCCTCTGGCTCCCCATCAGTAATGTTTTCCATTACTCTCACCGTCTCCCTCTCATCATTTATTTTATTCCCCACTTCAAACATCATTGGCAAAGAACCCTCAGATACCTCTTCAACATATGGCTGCTCCCCCTGAAGAGGTAAGGTGGAATTAAAGAAGTATGACTGAGACTCGAGGAATGTAACATCCATAGACACATACTACTTCCGAGACGGAGGATGATAGCATTTATACCCCTTCTGAGTAGGAGAGTAGCCGACAAAAACACATTTGATGGTACGGGGATCTAACTTCCCACGTGTTGGAGAATGATTATTGACATAGCATATACAACGGAATACCCGAGGAGAAATCGAGAATGGAGAAGATGATGGAGAAAGGACTTGTAGAGGTGATTTTTTATCCAAAACACGAGTGAGAAGACGATTAATGAGATAAGCAGCTGTTAAGACAGCTTCCCCTCAATAAGACCAAGGAGCGTTAACAGAGAAGAGTAATGATCTAGCAACATCTAAGAGATGACGGTTTTTTCGTTTTGCCACCCCATTTTGTTGGGGGGTGTCAGTACACGACGTCTGATGAATGATGCCCTGGGCAGAGAAATAATCAGCAAGACCAGAATCAAGATATTCACCCCCGTTATCAGAACGTAAGACCTTAACAATAGCTCCGAACTGTGTGCCTACCATTTTATGAAAGTGTTTGAAAATTGAAGAAACTTCTCGTTTTTCTTTCATCATATATAACCAGGTTGTACGAGAAAAATCATCAATAAATGACACAAACCAACGATGACCCTTTAAAGAGACAGTACGGGACGGACCCCAAACATCAGTATGTATCAAATCAAATGGAAGAACACTTTTATTATTACTAGGGACAAAAGAAGCCCTATGATGTTTTCCAAGTTCGCAAGCATCACAAGAAAAACTAGAAACATCATTATTAGAAGCAAAAGAGGGAAACACATGTTTAAGTAAATAAACTGATGGATGGCCTAATCTCCTATGCCAAAGTCCTAAGTCTTCAGCTTTATTCCTAGAAACCGCAGTATAATGAGCTATTTTTTCCCCTTCATCCAATATGTAAAGCCCGTTCTCCTCTCTACCACTGCCAATCGTCCTCTTTGTGGTAAGATCCTGAAAGACACAGTGAGAAGGGAAAAAGGTTACACAACAATTTAAATCACGTGTAATTCGACTCAATGATAAAAGGTTATGTGAGAAACTCGGAACATGTAACAATGAGGTTAGTGATAAAGAAGGAGTCACACGAATTAAACCTTTCCCGGAAACTGAAGAAAAAGTACCATCAGCAATTTTAACTTTCTCTTGACCTGAATAAGGCTTATAATCAGAGAACAAATTAGAAGAACGAGACATATGATCTGAAACACCAGAATCAATTATCCAAGGAAACGAAGAATGAGAGAGGAAAGCTCTTGCTGAAGTGACTGAGATACCTGACTGGGCAAAGGAGGATGAGGCGCCTGTGGATGTAGAAGGAGCACAACGGGCCATTAGATTCTTAAGCGTCTCAAACTCAGTAGCAGATAACGGTCCAATAGAGGAAGGCTCAGCAAGATTAGCATCTGGGACATCTGTAACTGCAGTGTGATGAGCTCGAGCCTGACCACCACGACCACCAGTGTGTCCAGAACGACCCCCACGACCACGGCCACGGCCACGACCACCAGGAGGACGACCATGTAGTTGCCAACACGTCTCCCTAGTATGATGTGGTCGAGAGCAATAGTCACAAGCCCCTATCTGAAGTACCAGACTCAGTCAAAGTATTCTTACTACGGGCCTGCTTGGTACTATTAGATGGTGGAATAGATACTAAAGCGGATCTCTCAGTAGTGGCAGGGGTGAGCATAGCGGAACGACGACTTTCCTCATTTTGCACATAAGTGAATGCCTCTTGAAGAGAGGGAAGATTATCCATCCCCAGAACCCGACTACGGACTGAGTCATAACCAGTATGTAGTCCCTGTAGGCACTTAAACACTCGTTGCTTCTCTAGAAGCTTGCGATTACCCGCAGAATCAATAAGGCAAACGGGCTGGTAATCCTGTAAGTGATCCACCCGGTTCCAACTGGTGGTCAGAAAGGTGAAGTACTGAGTCACAGTCATAGACCCTTGCTCGGAACGATCAATTGAGCGTGTCAGCTCGAACTCTTGGGCATAATTCCCTTTCCTTGAATAAGTAGAAGCCACTGTCTCCCAAATATCTCTAGCCGTCTTCATACCATAGTGGCCTTCACACCTTAGTAGCCTTCACCCATTTCTGGAATCATTGAATTGATCAACCAAGACATAATAAGGGAATTCTCAATTTCCCATTTATCATAGGTTGCATCTGTAGTGATCGGTGCCTGAATACGGCCATCAACATGGCCCATCTTCTCTCGACCTCACAAGTAAAGAGCCACCGATTGGGACCAGGTAAGGTAATTCTTGCCATTGAACAAGGTGGTAGTAATTTTCAGGTTGGGATTGTCCAGTGTAGTAATTACAGGGCTATCACTGGTAGATGATTTAGAACCTGCAGGAGACGTAGTCTTGGTCTCAGTAGTCATGGTTCCAAAAAAAAATGCAAAGAGAATACCCACACCCAATACGAAGAAATGGAGAAGATGGAGAAAATTTTGGCACGATAAAAAAACTGTCATCAATGGCCCATCAAGGGACCAAAAAAAAAAGAGGCAAAAAACTAGATCTCAATCAAACCAGCACAGTGTATTGGGCAAGGGGTCAAATCTGCCCTAGGGTTGAAAGGAAGCTTGCGGCTGGTTCTATGAAAGGATGGAAGCTTGCGGCTGGAGTAGAAGGGTCAGGCGCAGTCCTGGGTGGTGGTGGAAGGTTCGCCGCAAGCCAGAGTGGTGGGAGGAGGTCTGGTGAAGGATGGGAAAGGCAGGGTGAGGTCCGGCGCAGGCTGAGGAAGGCTGAGAAGGGTCGGCGCAGGCTGGGGTGTACTCGGCGCAATGATGGGTGGTGGTTAGGGTTTGGATCTGCTGTGTATTGGCTCTGATACCATGCTGAAGATTATTTTGGCAAAACTTCGGGTTGATAATTTGTCATACCCTTTTATATTAACATTAATAATAAGAAATAAATATTACAATAAGACCCCAAAAAACAATAACACATTATAAAACTAACATAACAACTCAACAGAGGAAACCAGCGAAGAAGAAGAAGAAGAAGAAGAAGAAGAAGAAGAGGAAGAGGAAACCAGATCTGGTACCAGACAACCAGCGAAGAAGAAGAAGAAAAAGAAGAAGAAGAAGTTGAAGATGAAGATGCAGAAGAACTGACCTGAATGAACTCAAGTAAGTTTTTTATAAGCAGATTTTCCCCCAAATTTCTCTTCTTCAATTATTTCCGCAAGAATTTCTCCTCTTAAATCATTTCTCTGCCTCTGTGTCGAATCACTTCACTGTTTCGTTCGAAACAAACGTGTTTCATTCGAAACACATGGAAACGCACGAATCTTGTCGATTCTCTGGAATTTCGAGATTCCCATGATGTTTCGTGTCGGTGGGCCATGAAATCGAAAAGTTTCGGTGGTTTCGACCGACACGACACGATATTTTGTTCCTTGGGTGGATGTTTATTCACCTTTTGGGGTGGCACATTATCAACCACATTTTTGTCCAAGCTTATTTTGAAACGGAGGGAGTATTATTTATAATTTTGCGAACTCTTCAAAAATCAAAATTACTAAATTTTGTAAAAGCCTTGCTATGCTTCCTTGTACCCAAATTATGGTTTCAAAACTCCTCATTATGCCATCCTTAAGAGGCATAGTAATGTTGCTCCATTGTGACATAAGAAGCACCGATACGGAGACGACGATAGAGACACAACACAGCACGACACGAACAATGCTACAACAACGCGACACGATACAACGGCGACACGGAAAATACTAGTTATAACGTTTTTCTTAAGTAACCATGTAACATAAAAATAACAGTATTGTTAAAATAACTAAGAATTAAGATGTTAAATCAGTTACCTCCTGTAACGCCCCGAATACGAACCACGTTGACGAGGTCAATGAGTCAAACAATACAAAAGAAAAAATAGACATGTGGACCAATCCAACAAGGCAGAAGCACAGTGGAATCCTACGTGGATTCCAAATAAAAGTCGAAAGTCAAGGATTGACCCTCGAGGACCAAAGGGGTCAAATATGGCCAATCAACATAGTTTTGGTTTTAAAATGAGTTTATAAGGAAGTATGAAGAAGCCCCAAGGGTTAAAAGAAACAAGGATGACGTTTGCTTTGAAAGTTTAATTATAATAAAAGAGGTTTTGTAAAGATTACGACCAAACGGTGCTTAAGAATTCGAAAGTAGTAGTTTTCCTTAAAAGAGTAACCAGGTTTTGTAAAGATTACGACCAAACGGTCCTTAGGAATTCGAAAGTAGTGTTTTTCCTTAAAAAGAGTAACCATAGGCTAAGTAAAAACCAAATTAAACTTTGAAATTTTTGAAGTCTTTAAAAATTTACTATTCACGGACAGAGGATCTTTCTACCGGTCCGAGGGGCACCTTCGACTGGTCGAATGTTCCTTTGTTGGAAAGATATTCTCGGAGTGTACCCTTCGACCGTCGAATGGTCCCGTTGGACCAGTCGAAAGGGTACCTTGCAGAACCTAATCCTAAGAACACCTAAAAACTCATAAGTGTCAAATGCAAGGAAAGGTTAACAAGTAGTCGAATGGTCCCGTTGGACCAGTCAAAAGGGTACCTTGCAGAACCTAATCCTAAGAACACCTAAAAACTCGTAAGTGTCGAAGGCAAGGAAAGGTTAACAAGTAGTAAGAACATAATTTAACAAGAATCCAAGAGGATCCAACTAACAAGTTCAAGATCAAGAGAGGATACTTAGGATCCCAATATAATACAAGATCAATTATGTCCAAAAGAGTTATAAAGCAAGGACTAAACATATGCCCAATTACAACTTCTATGAAATAAATATAAATCCTTGCAATTCAAAACTATGATTAAGATAAATGAATTACAACTAGAACAATGCTCCTACCATGAGCCGTGTCAAAGAAATGTTTTCTTTCAAAACATAAGACTTCCTCGTAAGGAATCTTCAAATGGAACGCCACGTGTCGAATACTTTTGGGCCTTTCCCTAATCAGCAATTCCTGAAAAAGGGGGTTTTATAGATTCATTAAGCACGATGGCTTAGTAGAAAACATTGTAGAAATGTACTACTACTTCTAAAATTATGCTAAGACATGCGGTGCAATGTTTGCCGCCGAGGCATTGCATATAGCCGTAAGGCCAAACCGTGCAACTTTCCCAATTCCAATTTCCATAATCACACACTCTCAACACCGGATGCGAGCTACTTCAACGTGAGTGTAGCATACAAGATCTCCGGTTATCACATACAAGATCTCCGGTAGATAACCGAATATGACCTTGCGTTTTCGAATGTTTTAAGGATCACAAACAACCTTCCTCACTTCACACCCGCCTCCAGAATTTCATCAAACTACTATCCCAAAACGGGGATTTCAATAGACATTCCCCAATTGTGGGAATTCTAACAATATCATACTCCCAAGCCAATGTTATGAATGCTTTGCCGACTTGGCGAATATGAAATGCTACTAAAAGATTATGCCTTAACAATGTTTTTTCTATGATCTCAATATTATGAAATGGACATGGTGAATCCTAAATAAGCAAATAAATCAAGAAATTCATATAGGGCATAAACATTATCTTGGGCATTATAGAATTTACTAACAATAAGGAGTAATTTAATTCATAGCAACTTACTTAGAATTTAGGTTAAGCAAGTAGTCAACTAAACACATAAGAGCAACTAACCAAATAGTTATTCATGTAGAAAGAAATCAAGACAAGATTAATTTGTATTATCTCTAATCCTACACGTAGCAAACCATGAAATTAGAAAGAGGAGTGCACTTAAATAATGAAATCTACCTCTTGAGTATTTGAGCAAATACTCTCACCAAAGAAATCCAAAGGGGAAATCATTAACATAGGCATATCCTTCAAGATATCAACACCTAGTTACATAAACCCAACTTAGGATTGAGAACAATGGTGTATCAAGATAACATGAATTACCTCTTGAGTTTTTGAGCAAGAAACACAATGAATGGAAACCTATATGGAAAGGAGTGAACTCAAAGGAAGCTCTTGGCAAGGGGAACAATTTGCCTCTAATAGCCTTGGTCCAACTCTTACTTGAAAGGCTTCAAAAATGAGCTTGAAGCTCTAAGTATCCATGGAGGTTGTATCTCCCAAAACTAGAGAGAGATAGATGAGAGATATAGAGAGAGAAAAAGAAAAAGAAAATGAATGAGAGAGAGAGAGAGAAATATACGGCCATAAAGGGGGGAGAGGGGAGGAGAGAGAAAAAGGAAAGTGGGTAGGAAGGTTCCCAAAGTGGGGGGGTGGTTAGGTGTATCTCACACCCACACACCCACAAGTATATACACGCATGTGTACCCACATGTGACCAATTAAACCACTAGTAATACCAACTTGCACAGAAATTTAAATTTACTGTCCCAAATCAAGACCCACATTGGTCCAACATTATACCCTTATAAAAATTCTGGGTTTCTACACCTCCAAACAACAATTCCTTATTTTTCCTCTTGTCGCAGGTGATCTCTTTCGCTTCTCTCTGGCTCTCAACTCTATAAGCTTGTGTAGCAACTAATGTGAAATGTTCTAGGCCGACCAATTTTATTTCATTCCTTCTTTTCGTTCTTTTTTAAATCCTTCAACTTTCGAGTGTTCCTTCTATTTATCATAAAATGCTGAACTTTTCTAAATTAACCCCTCTTTTGCAACCTTAGTTTACATATTAAGACTTTCGCTCCAAAATTCTAGACTTAAAGAAATTGAAAACCAATACCGTGTCGGGAAAGTGTCGGATGTGAGAGAAATTAAAAATTTGTTGACACTTTTTGTGTGTTCGACACGTGTCAGAGACGTGTCGCATGCATGATGCATGTCAGTGTCAGAGGTGTGTCTGAAGTGTCAGTGCTTCCTGTTGAAAGAATATTTTGGCAAAACTTAGGGTTGACAATTTGTCATACCCTTTTATATAAACATTAACAATAAGAAATAAATATTACAATGAGACCCCAAAAGACAATAAAACATTATAAAATTAACATAACAACTCAACACTCCCCCTCAAGCGGGTACAAAAATATCTTTCATGCCCAGCTTGCCTAGAATAGAGTTGAACTGTCGGCTCCCAATACCCTTAGTTAGAACGTCTGCAACCTGATCACCTATCTTCACAAAAGGAATACAAATGGTACCATTACTAAGATTCTCTTTTATGAAGTGTCGATCAATTTCTACATGCTTGGTGCGATCATGTTGAACTGGATTATGCGCTATACTAATTGCGGACTTATTATCACAGTATAACTTCATAGAGTCCAAATGTTCAACCTTCAAATCTCTCAACAACGACTTGATCCACAGGAGCTCACAAATACCTTGGGCCATAGCCCTAAACTCGGCTTCAGCACTCGACCTGGCTACAACATTTTGCTTCTTACTTCTCCAAGTAACCAGGTTTCCCCCTACGAATGTGCAATAACCCGAAGTAGATCTCCTGTCAGTAACTGAACCAGCCCAATCAGCGTCAGTATAAGCCTCCACCTTAAGATGATTATGCTTAGCAAAAAATAATCCTTTCCCGGGAGCAGATTTAAGGTGTCGAAGAATTCGAAAGACAGCTTCTTGATGTGACTCTCGTGGAGAATGCATAAATTGGCTAACAACACCAACTGCAAATGCAATATCTGGGCGAGTATGAGATAAGTAAATTAGTTTCCCAACAAGTCTCTGATATCTCCCCCTATCCACCATAGCTCCACTACTATCATCACTAAGCTTCTGATTCTGTTCCATGGGTGTATCACACGCTTTGCTCCCAAGCATCCCTGTCTCTTTCAGTAAATCCAGAACATACTTCCTCTGGGAGATAAAGACCCCATCTTTGGATCGAGCAAGTTCTATGCCAAGAAAAAATCTCTATGCCCCTAAGTCCTTGATTTCAAATTCAGTGGCCAAATAGCTCTTCATCTTTCTCATTTCCTCCAAGTCATTTCCTGTAAGTACAATGTCATCAACATACACTATAAGAGCTGTAGTCTTACCTTGCAATGAATGTTTGATGAACAATGTGTGATCTGCGTGACTCTGTTTAAATCTATAACGAAGCATTGCCTGTGAAAACCTCTCAAACCATGCTCTCGGAGATTGCTTCAGACCATATAAAGACTTTTTGAGTCTACACACCTTTCCCTCAGTTTTTGAGTCCTCAAAACTTGGAGGCACATCCATATAGACTTCTTCTTCCAAATCACCGTGTAAAAGCGCATTTTTTACATCAAATTGGTGGAGCGGCCAGTCTAGATTAGTAGCAAGAGATAGAAGAATCCTGATAGAGTTCATCTTTGCAACCGGTGCAAAGGTCTCCTCATAGTCCACACCGTAGATCTGAGTAAACCCCTTTGCCACTAACCGAGCTTTATAACGCTCAATAGAACCATCAGCCTTATGTTTTACCGTGACACCCACATACATCCTACAGTCCTTTTTCCCTTGGGCAATGTCGTCAATTCCCAAGTGCCACTTTTATGAAGAGCTTTCATCTCCTCAACCATGGCATGTTTCTACTTGGGATCAGCAAGAGCTTCCTGAAAATGGTTAGGGACACGCACAGAAGAAACTTTGGAAAGAAAGACTCTATAGGAAGGATACAATCGAGAATAAGACAGAAAATTCAAAAGAGGATGTTGTGTACACAACCTAACACCTTTACAAACTGCAATAGGAACATCTAAATCATCAGGTTCAGAAACAGAAGTGATAGAATTACCTGAATCAGAGTCACTAGGATCATCATCACTCAGAGAGAATGGCAGTGGAGAATGTGGAGAAGAAGTAGCCTCCCTCTTACTTTTACTCCATGTCCCTCTAGAATAAACTAACAACTCTTTCTCTTTTTTATTCCCCTCTGGCTCCCCATCATTAATGTTTTCCATTACTCTCACCGTCTCCCTCTCATCATCTATTTTATTCCCCATTTCAAACATCATAGGCAAAGAACCTCTTCAACATACGCCTGCTCCCCTTGAAGAGGTAAGGTGGAATCAAGGAAGTAAGACTGAGACTCGAGAAATGTGACATCCATTGACACATACCACTTCCGAGACGGAGGATGATAGCATTTATACCCCTTCTGAGTGGGAGAGTAACCGACGAAAACACATTTGATGGCACGGGGATCTAACTTCCCACGTGTTGGAGAATGATTATGGACATAGCATATACAACCGATTACTCGAGGAGAAATGGAGAATGAAGAAGATGATGGAGAAAGAACTTGTAAAGGTGATTTTTTATCCAAAACTCGAGTGGGAAGACGATTAATGAGGTAAGCGGCTGTTAAGACAGCTTCACCCCAATAAGACCGAGGAGCGTTAACAGAGAACAGTACAGATCTAGCAACATCTAAGAGATGACGGTTTTTACGTTCTGCTACCCCATTTTGTTGAGGGGTGTCAGTACAAGACGTCTGATGAACAACGCCCTGGGAAGAGAAATAATCAGCAAGACCAGAATCAAGATATTCACCTTCGTTATCAGAACGTAAGACCTTAACAACAGCTCTGAACTGTGTGCCTACCATTTTATGAAAGTGTTTGAAAATTGAAAAAACTTCTCGTTTTGCTTTCATCATATATAACCAGGTTGTACGAGAAAAATCATAAACAAATGACACAAACCAACGATGACCCTTTAAAGAGACAGTACGGGACGGACCCCAAACATCAGTATGTATCAAATCAAATGGCAGAGCACTTTTATTATCGCTAGGGGCAAAATAAGCGCTATGATGTTTTCCAAGTTCACAAGCATCACAAGAAAAACTAGAAACATCATTATTAGAAACAGAAGAGGGAAACATATGTTTAAGTAAATAAATTGATGGATGGCCTAATCTCCTATGCCAATGCCCCAAGTCTTCAGCTTTATTCCTAGAAACAGCAGTATAATGAGCTATCTTTTCTCCTTCATCCAATATGTAAAGCCCGTTCTCCTCTCTTCCACTGCCAATCGTCCTCTTTGTGGTAAGATCCTGAAAGACACAGCGAGAAGGGAAAAAAGTTACACAACAATTTAAATCACGTGTAATTCGACTCAAGGATAAAAGGTTATGTGAGAAACTCGGAACATGTAACACAGATGTTAGTGATAAAGAAGGAGTCACATGAATTAAACCTTTTCCGGAAACTGAAGAAAAAGTACCATCAGCAATTTTAACTTTCTCTTGACCTGAATAAGGCTTATAATCAGAGAACAAGTTAGAAGAACGAGACATGTTCTGAAGCACCAGAATCAATTATCCAAGGAAACGAAGAATGAGAAAGGAAAGCTCTTGCTGAAGTGATTGAGATACCTGACTGGGCAAAGGAGGATGAGGCACCGGTTGATGTAGAAGGAGCACAACGGGATATTAGATTCTTAAGCATCTCAAACTCAGTAGCAGATAACGGTCCAATAGAGGAAGGCTCAGCAGGTGTTGCGTCTGGGAAATCTGTAACTGCAGTATGATGAGCTCGGGCCTGACCACCACGACCACTAGTGTGTCCAGAACGACCCCCACGACCACGGCCACGGCCACGACCACCGGGAGGACGACCATGGAGTTGCCAACACTTCTCCCTAGTATGATGTGGTCGAGAGTAGTAGTCACAAAACTGTGTGCCCCTGTCGGAAGTACCAGACTCAGTCAAAGTATCCTTATTACGGGCCTGCTTGGTACTATCAGATGCTGGAATAGATACTAAAGCGGATCTCTCAGTAGTGGCAGCGGTGAGCATAGTTGAACGACGACTTTCCTCATTTTGCACATAAACGAATGCCTCTTGAAGAGAGGGAAGATTATCCATCCCCAGAACCCGACTACGGACTGAGTCATAATCAGTATGGAGTCCCTGGAAGAACTTAAACACTCGTTGCTTCTCTAGAAGCTTGCGATATCCCACAGAATCAATAGGGCAAACGTGCTGGTAATCCTGTAAGTGATCCACCCGGTTCCAACTGGTGGTCTGAAAGGTGAAGTACTGAGTCACAGCCATAGACCCTTGCTCGGAACGATCAATTGAGCGTGTCAGCTCGAACTCCTGAGCATAATTCCCTTTCCTTGAATAAGTAGAAGCCACCGTCTCCCAAATATCTCTAGCCGTCTTCATACCATAGTAGCCTTCACCAATTTTTGGAATCATTGAATTGATCAACCAAGACATAATAAGGGAATTCTCAATTTCCCATTTATTATAGGTTGCATCTGTAGTGATCGGTGGCTGAATACGGCCATCAGCATGGCCCATCTTCCCTTGACCTCGCAAGTAAAGAGCCACCGATTGGGACCAGGTAAGGTAATTCTGGCCATTGAACAAGGTGGTAGTAATTTTCAGGTTGGGATTGTCCAGTGTAGTAATTACAGGGCTATCACTGGTAGATGATTTAGAACCTTCAGGAGACGTAGTCTTGGTCTCAGTAGTCAGGGTTCCAAAATGCAAAGAGAATACCCACACCCAATACGAGGAAACGGAGAAGATGAAGAAAAAATTGGCACGGTCAAGAATCAGTCATCAATGGCCCATAAAAGGACCAAAAAATATGGAGGGAAAAAATTGCTGCGAAGTCAAAACAGCTTACTGATATTGGGCAAAGATCTCAATCTGCCCTAGGGTTTAAAAGTGATTAAATAAGGGTGAAAGTCAGGCCAGGGTGAAGAGATGGTTGGTTAGGGCTTGCGGCTGGGTCAAGGGGGTGTAGGCGCAGGTCAGGGGTGGTTTATGGCATGCGGCGCAGGGCTGGGAGAGAGCCACAAGGCTCAGCGCAGGTCAGGAGGCTGATGGGGGTCTCGGCGCTGGCTGTCAGGGGCCTGGTGGTGTCAGCGCAGGTCAGGTTGAGTGGTGGTGGTGTCGGCGGAGGTCAAGATGAGTGGTGGTGGTGGTATCGGCGCAGGTGGTGGTCACGACACAGTGGGAGATATCAGGGTTGGCTTTGATACCATGTTGAAAGAATATTTTGGCAAAACTTAGGGTTGACAATTTGTCATACCCTTTTATATTAACATTAACAATAAGAAATAAATATTACAATGAGACCCCAAAAGACAATAAAACATTATAAAACTAACAGAACAACTCAACACTTCCTAGATTGTGACTTGGTCACAGTACGAAACACGTCAATCCTCCCCAGACCAGTGGCACAAGTCTCCTACACTGGGTTTGTCCTTTTATCATGAGGCTCTAATCACTTTCAACTTCATCTCTGTTTTTCGACATCTCATCAATATTTAATTTTTTAAAGTATCGTTGTGTCCCAAATTGTGTGTTACACATGCCCAAACACAAAAAATTATACAATAGCAGGCGTGATGTTGGGACAACTCTCTCTCTCTCTCTCTCTCTCTCTCTCTCTCCATCATTGTTTTGAAAGGAGAAAGCTGTAGATGAGGTGGAAGTCTAGAGGTGTGAGGCATAAGCCTTGTTTGTTCGGATTTTATGAATAAAATAAAAATAAATTAAGAAAATAAGAGTAATAACTAAAAAAAAAGGGAATATATATTTAACACAATCTAAAAAAAAAAAAGATAACTCTCAAATTAATCTACGAAATGCAAGTCAACTTTAAGGTAAGGTTGTGACTTGGATCCAATAGAGTCAGAACACCTGTACCGGGTCTATGTCCCATTGTCCCTTATTTGTCTTATGGTAAGGAGCTCAATCGATCCCCGAGAATCTCCCGTTTTAATTTTGGTCATTCTTGGGCATGGGCATACAAGCTGCTCAGACTAAGGAAGGGATACTTATTGGACTATGAACCTATGAGAGAAGCAAACACTTCTTTGCAGGAATTTTTTTACCATGTGTAAGGAATTCTCTCAAGTGTTAGTTACCCACCTGTATCGGTTTCGTGTATATGAACCCTTTTGTTGGCTTTTGAGCTTTTCCTTGGATGTCGAGAAGTACCATCATACCATGCATGGTTGCCCCCGTCCTACTTGTTTAGGGGCTTAAGGCACAGGGTACTTGATGCTTAAAAAAGGCAGTAAGTAATTCTGGAGAACTCTCAAGAGGTGCACACCTCAATGCATAAAGCTTAAAAAGTGCGCATTTTGACGCCTCATGAAAAAAGCGAACGCCTTTGAAGACTCCCGCTTAAGTTCCAAAGCCTTGAGGCTTTTTGGCCTCGCCTTGCATCAAGGGGCGTGTCAGAAAGCCTTTTTTTTTAGGAAGAAGAAAGCCTTTTAAAACACTGCTCTCTCTCTCTCTCTATATGTATATATTTATTTGTGTGTGTGTGTGTGCGCGCGCGCTTGGGATGTACATATATATTTTACATATATTGCTTCTGGAGAGAGTAGCAAGTAAATGGAGACTTATGACTGGAAGGAAGACAATTTTCTCTTCACGGCTTTGTCTATCTCATCATTCTCTCTGCTCCTAATCATGGCTATGGGACACACATGCCCCAACAACAATACCTATTGGATGTGCCCATTAACTACGAAGTCCATGACTATAAACTAGTCAAGTTTGGCTTGTGCTATTTGTTGTAATGTTTGTTTCAATATCTATGGAGTTCATTCATTTAATCACTATAAATGAAAATTTCTTACTCCCTCCGTCAAAATAAGTGTCCACCTTTCCTTTTTCGGATGTTCCAAAATAAGTGTCCACTTTGAAAATCAATACAATTTTTGTATAAACTACCTATAATACCCTCAGAATAAAGACAAGCATCATTTCCTAGGAGAGTGGGAAAAGGGAAATGAATAAGAAAGTTAATGTCACATCAAGGGTAAAATGG
This sequence comes from Hydrangea macrophylla, assembly GCA_033977485.1. Classification (NCBI taxonomy): domain Eukaryota; kingdom Viridiplantae; phylum Streptophyta; class Magnoliopsida; order Cornales; family Hydrangeaceae; genus Hydrangea; species Hydrangea macrophylla. The sequence goes on along the minus strand of CM066988.1, from coordinate 26,410,184 downwards.
AAAAGTGAAAAAATAAAGGACTAAAGAAAAAAATATAATACACATTTCTTAAGCAATGTGCAAATTAGTAGTGGACACTTATTTTGGAACGGAGGGAGTATTATCTAGTTGGCTATTATTATTTGTGAATTTTTTCTTCGTATTTGACTGAAAATAGTATTATGTTCCTCATATATGATCATGTATAATGCATATTTGTTTGTTTACAAGTCCTCGCCTTGTTCATGTCCTATTGGTATGGGATTTGATGTGTCCTCAGTCCTTAGCTTATCTCCATCTGTAATTATTGGGTTTTTGTGTTCTTAATATTTGTTCCATGCCCCATACCATATGAAGGTATGTGCTTGTTAGATTAGTGGGCTGGATGCTGGGCATGAGTTTGCTTTTCCCAACTCAGTTGTAAACATGTTGGCTTTTGTTTGGAAAGATTTGTTTGAAATTGGAATATTTCCAAGCTATGAAAACTGATGAAGTCTGACATACATTGCATTGAGATTGTATTAGTCTTATGTCGTTAAGGACAATATTGTTCTTCTGCTTGTATTATATTTTTAGTGAGTAAAGTAGGATTAGTATATAGAGAAAACATTTTGTTAACACCTTGTTAACATTTTGTCAACTTTCCTCTCTTCTCTAGGTTAAGTTAACATTTTGGTTTAATCTACTTTTTCTTGGTATTAGAGCAAATTAATCAACAATTTAGAAGATAAATACTAATTTGAAGAGCACCAAAATCACAGCACTCTGTTTTAGTTACTCAGTCTAGCTCCACCACCTCTTGTTTTCGAGGTGGTTTAGATCAACGACGTGGCCGTGTTCGGGGTCGTACTTTAGAGTGTACCCCTTTTGTTTTGGTATCATCAAAACCTGGAGGGACATCCATGTACACTTCCTCCTCTACCATGGAGAAAGGCATGCTTTACATCAAATTGATGTAGCGGCCACTCCAAATTTGCTACAGGAGATAACAGAATTCTAACGGAGTTCATCTTGGCCACTGGAGCAAATGTCTCCTGATAATCTACTCCATAAGTTTGAGTAAATCCCTTAGCTACCAGTCGGACTTTATACCTCTCAATCATCCCATCAACCTTGTATTTCACAGTGAACACCCACTTGCACTCTACTGTCTTCTTCCGTCGAGGTAATTCTGTTAATTCCCATGTGCCATTTTTAGAGAATGCTTTCATCTCTTCAACTTCCACTTAGGATCAGACAAAGCTTCCTGGACATGGTTAGGAGTGGACACAGAAGAAAGATTGGACACAAAAGCTTTATAGGATGGAGAGTTGGAGACAAACGAGAGTACGAAACAAAATTACAAAGAGGATGTTTAGTATATGTCCTAGTACCTTTACGATGAGCAATAGGTATGTCTAAATCATTACCAGATAGGAGATACCTGGATCATCGTCACTAGAAGAGATTGGCTAAGTGGAGGGAAAGGAACAACTTCCATTTCTGTTGCCCCAAATCTTCTTCTCTCCTTGTTCTTTGAGTAGGTAAGTAATTTTTTCCCCCTTGTTACAATTATTTTTCTCTCTTCCACATTTTCCTCCTTTTCTCTTTCTCTTTCCTTTTCTTTTTCTTGTCCTCTTTCTCCCTCATACGCCTCATCATGTTCTACTTTCCCTTCTTTGGATTTCTCTCCTCCCTCCTCATTATTGTCTCCTGACTCCACTACTCCCTCCTCTCTTTCTATTGTGAAAGGAACAATAGGAACAAGCATCTCTTCCACTCATTTTCTCTCCTGAAGAGATGAATGTGGAGACTGAAAGTAGGACTGTGCCTCATGGAATGTGACATCCATAGAGACACACCACCGACGAGGAGGATGATAACACTTGTACCCCTTTTGTGTCGGCGAGGAACCAATAACGACACACTTAAGAGACCGAGGGTCAAGTTTTTTCCTGGACGGGGAATGGTTGTGAACAAAAGAGATGTAACCAAACACTTTAGGAGGAATAGCTAACACAGAAGATGGATTGAGAAGAAGTTCAACCGGAGACTTCTTATTAAGGACACTAGTGGGCAATTGGTTGATGAGGTAGCAGCAGTTAAAACTGCTTCCCCCAATAGAACTTGGGAACCTGCATGGAAAACATCATAGACCGAGCACTCTCTAGTAAATGGTGATTTTTGCGCTTGGCAACTCCATTTTGTTGGGAAGTATTAGTGCAGGAGGTTTGGTGTATCATGCCATGTTCAAGGAAAAATTTTCTAGACCACCATAAATATATTCCCCCCCTTTGTTAGAACGAATAACTTTGATAACAGTATTAAATTGAGTGCAAGTCATACTGTGCAAGACTGCAAGTTTTTGAAAATAGAAAACACATCACTCTTCTTTGCTTCAAATACACCCAAGGAGTACGAGAAAAATCATCAATAAACGTAACAAACACTTATACCCATGCAGAGAAGAAATGTGGGATGGACCCCAAACATCAGTATGAACAATCTGAAAAAGAATAGGACTTTTATTCAAACTTAAATCAAAAGAGGCATGGTGATGTTTTCCAAGTTCACATGCTTCACACATAGCATTTGTAACATTATTATTATTGTTTATTAATGACGGAAATAAATGACGAAAAAGAGAAAATGAAGGATGTCCTAGTTTCTGGTGCCACAACCAAGCCTCTCTAGGGAGTGTCTCTCTCAAAGAATGATGAGCCCTCTAAGTCAAACTCTCACTTCCACTATCCACTTCATTAGGCAGCAGAAAATAGAGTCCATTCTTTTCCCTACCATTGCCAATCACCTTCTTGGTGGAGAGATCCTGAAATACACAGTGAGGGAAAAAAGGTAACACAACAATTAAGGTCACTAGTAATGCGACTAATTGAAAGAAGGTTTGTCGAAAAATTTAAGACATGAAGAACCGAAGATAAAGACAGAATTAGAAGCATGAATAACACCTTTACCAGAAATAGAAGAAAAACTACCATCGGCAGTTCTAACCTTATCTTTACCTGAACAAGGATTGTAAGTAGAAAAAATAGTGGACAAACCAGTTACATGATCAGAGGCCCCAGAGTCGATGATCCATGGTTGTGGAGAAAAAGCATTTAAAGCACAAGTAAAATTAGCAACATTACCTGCTTTAACAAAAGAAGTAGAAGAACTCGTGGAAGTGTCCAATTGTGCCATAATTTGCTTCAGGGTCTCCAAATCAATACTATTAATACCACCAGTAGTAGGTGAGGCAGAGGGTAACTCTTCGGACTGATGAGCATCAAGACCAGTGGGTAAGTGGGCTCTGGGTCCATTACCCCGGCCACCATTGCGGCCTCCACCTCTTCCCCTTGGGAATGATGGACGACCATGAAGCTTCCAGCAGGTAGCACGAATATGCCTGGGCTTATTACAGTAATCACACCACTTATCTTTAGCCTCAAAGTCTTCAGAGGTCTGATCCTTCCGTGAGTTATAGTTGGGAGCCTTACCCCCTTTTTATCTAGAAGATACCAATGCGGATCGTCAGTAGGTTTAGCGGAGAGCATAGCAGAATGACGAACGACGACTCTCTTCGTTTTGAACTTAGGCAAATGCCTCTCAAAGTGACGGTAATGGCGTCATCCCAAGAATTCAACTCCTCACTTCATCGAATTCTGAATTGAGACCAGCTAGAAACTTGAAGATTCTTTCACTCTCAATATACTCCTCCTTGAAACTGTTAGAAGTTACTTGTTTATTTTATTTTTATTTCTCTTACTCTTATGTATTAGACATAGGGGCACTATTGTAAATACATCTTTTCTTCTTCATAAAATAAAATACAGGAGACTCATTGATCTCCTAAGTTTTGCCCTATCACTTTCTACATGGTATCAGAGCCTCCCTTAGAGGGATTCCACACTACCAACATCGGACCACCACAAACCACCACCTATACACCACACAGACCTAGCCGCAACCTACCAAGCCCAACCCTAACCTAGCCGAAACCCACAGCAGCCAAATCTGGCTTAGCCGCAGCCCCTCCAACCTGACCCTGCCCTAGTCGAAGCCACTCCAGCCCACCCTGGGCTAACCGAACCCCACACTACCTAGCCGAAGCAATCCCAGCCCAATCTGGGCTAGCCGCAGCCTCACAGGGACCATTCTTCCCTAACCGAAGCCTTACCCAACCTAATCTGCTCTAGCCGCAGCCTATATGGTCTGATAGACCAACCGACAACCTACCTTCACTCCCAAAACTTCCTTTATACCAGTTTTTTCTAGTTTGTTGCTTTGATTAAAGGTTAATCTCCTCTATTTTTTTGGTCTGTTTATGGACCTTGATCAGTAGTGATTGATCCTTTGGCATCCTTATGGTGATTTGATTGTCTTGCGTGCTTCGACTCCGTTGGTATCTGTTCCTCTTGCCTTATACAGTCTTCGTTGCGGGTATCAATTTTTTTTTGTGTGTTGATTCACGATGTCGGATCTGGACAAATCCTACGTGAATACACAGTTGCTTAAGGATGAACGTGTTATTGTTGCATCCACAGATAGCCCGAACGTTAAGCTTTCTACATCACTTTTCAATGGCCAAAACTACCTCGCATGGTCCGGATATGTGATTATGTCCCTAAAGGGTAGAGGGAAGATGGGGTATATCAATGTGAAAATTAAAGCACCCAACACCGAGGATGCCTCATATGACAAGTGGGAGATGGAAAACTCCACTGTCATGACTTGGCTATGCCACTTTATGATTCCAGAGATTGCTGAAGGTTTTTTAGATATGGCTACTGCCCAAGATATTTGGGAGACTATGGCCAACACTTATTCCCGAAAGGGGAATTCGACACAGATCTTTGAATTAAGGCGATTGATTGGTCGATTTGAACAGGGTGAGATGAATGTTCTTCAGTACTACACCTCCCTATCCACCAATTGAAAACGATTGGATCACCTATTAGATTACAATCCCGTTTGTCCTACTGATTCTGTCGACTATAACAAGCTTGTTGCTGAAGAAAGAATTTTTAAGTTACTTGCGGGCCTTAACTCTGATTTGGAACCAGTTCGTAGTCGTTTCTGGGAATGGAACCGCTACCTTCTCTTCAGGAAGCCTTCGCTTATGTCCATAACGAGGAAAGTCGTCGTTCTGCTATGCTTCAGCCTACTGCTACAGTGCGATCTGCTCTTATTTCGGCTTCTCCGAGGGATGGGAACCGTGGCCGTGACATTACTAGTGAGTCTGACGATAAGTCCAAACAGTTTTGTGACTATTGTAATACCAAATTTCACGCCAGGGCCACATGTTACAAATTACATGGCTATCCACCAGGCGGTAGGGGAGCCCCAGGAGGTCGAGGGGGTCGCTTTGGCCAGTCCAGGGGTCGTGGAGGACGGTTTCATGGCCGCAATGCTAATGCTCATCATTCTACCACTGTGGATCCTACAACCTCAGTTTCAGTTGATCAATCTCCACCTACAATTGCTTCAGCTATGTTCACTGCCTCTGAGGTAGAGGAGGCTCTCCGGAACCTGATGGCTCGCCGTACTTCATCTGCTTCTGCCTCTGCATCTACAGGTGTCTCTACTTCCTTTGCCCAATCAAGTACATTCGTCACTTCCGCACGAGCATACTTGTCTCACTCATCTTTTTCCTGGATTATTGATTCTGGTGCTTCTGTGCACATGTCTAAATGTTCTAATATTTTTTCTGATTATACATCGTGCTCAAGAAGAGAGAAAGTTCGTATTGTAGATGGTACTTTTTCCTCTGTCTCAGGAAAGGGTACTATTCGTGCGACTCCAACCTTACCTCTTTCCTCTGTCTTGCATGTCTCAAATTTTTCCCATAACTTACTTTCTATCAGTCGTCTTACACAGAATCTCAACTGCAGTGTAACCTTTTTTCCTTCTCGTTGTGTCTTTCAGGATCTCTCCACGGGGAGGACGATTGGCAGTGGTAGAGAAGAGAGTGGGCTTTACTTTTTGGATGCTGGAGAACCTTTGGTTCATCACACAGTTGTTTCGGGAAATAAAGCTGAAGACATACATCTTTGGCATAGGCGTTTAGAATACACGTCTTTTCATTTACTAAAGCATTTATTTCCTTCCTTAGTAAACCAAACCAAACCAACCAAGCCTTGTGTCCCAATCAATTGGGGTCGGCTGTATGAATCCTTTTTCTCCATTCTGCACGATCAAGAGCTATATGCTCATTTAAATTATATATATTCATATTTTGTTGCACTACATATTCCCAAGTCAGTCTAGGTCTGCTCATTTAAATTATATATATTCCTTCTTTAGTCTTAAGTAAAAATGTTTCTGACTTTCTATGTGAAACATGTGAACTTGGTAAACATCACAGAGCTTCTTTTGCTCCAAGAATTAATAAAAGTTCAGTTCCTTTTGCTTTAGTTCATTCTAATGTATGGGGTCCTTCTCGTGTTTTATCATTGAAAGGTCATAGATGGTTTGTCATTTTTGTTGATGATTACTCCCGTACAACTTGGCTGTATAATGATGAAAGAAAAAAGGGAAGTTTTTTCCACCTTTAAAACTTTTCATAAAATGGTGTGTACACAATTTGGTACGAGTCTAAAAGTTTAAAGATCTGATCAAGGGGGTGAGTATATTGACTCAGGTTTGGCCGATTACTTCATCTCTAATAGGATTATTCATCAAACATCTTGCACCGACACCCCTTAGCAAAATGGGGTGGCGGAGCGCAAGAATCGTCATTTGCTTGATACTGCCCGTTCCCTGATTTTTTCGGTAAATGCCCCTAAATCCTACTGGGGTGAAGCTGTGTTAACCGCTGCTTATCTCATTAACCGTCTCCCTACTCGTGTTCTGAATTAAAGAGCACCCATTGAAGTTCTCAATGATACATCTCCGTTGTTCTCTATTACTCCTCGGATCTTTGGTTGTGTCTGTTTTGTCCACAATCACTCTCCTTCTCGGGGGAAGTTGGACCCCCGATCTATTGAATGTGTCTTTGTGGGATATTTTCCTACCCAGAAGGTTACCGTTGCTATCATCCTCCCTCTAGGAAATGGTTTGTCTCCATGGATGTTACTTTTCATGAGTCTTAGTCTTACTTCCAGTCTTCCTCCAGTTCAGAGTCACCTCTTCAGGGGGAGCAGTGGTGTGAGGAAGAAGTGACTCTTCCTGTCCCAATTATAGAGAGGAAACAAAGTAATGAGGGGGAGAATGAAGTCGAAATGAAAATGAGAGGAAACAAAGTAATGAGGGAGAGAATGGAGTTGATAATGTGAAGAGATAAAGTAATGAGGGGGAGAATGAAGTCGAAAATGAAAGAGTGAATGAAAGTAATCGCACTCCAGCAAGAAAAGGGAATGAGTTGCTGGTGTATTCAAAAGGTTCATGGAGTAAATCCAAGCGTAAAGAAACCGCTCCCTCTACTCTTCCATTGACATCTCCTTCACGTGTCGAGGACCAAGGTATTTTTGATTCTGATGATTTTGATATTTCTGATAAGACTTATACACCTGTTCCTATTGAGCTTGATTCTGATCTTGATGTCCCTATTGCAGTACGTAAGGGTGTTAGGGCTTGTACCCAACATCGAATTTCCAATTTTATGTCTTATTCTCACCTGTCTCCTTCCTATAAAGCTTTTCTTTGAGAAATTGCTTCTGTGTGTACTCCTAACAATGTTCAGGATGCTCTTGCGGATCCCAAATGGAAACTTGCAATGATTGAAGAGATGAAAGCTCTTTGTAAGAATGGTACTTGGGAATTGATGAGTTTACCTATAGGCAAAAGGACTATGGGATGCAAGTGGGTGTATGCTGTGAAGTATAGATTAGATGGTTCTGTTGAGAGGTACAAAGCTAGACTTGTTGCTAAAGGCTTCACACAGACATATGGGATTGATTGTCGGGAGACTTTTGCTCCAGTCGCAAAGATGAATTCGGTAAGGATTCTTCTGTCATTAGCAGCCAACTTTGGATGGCCTCTTCATCAATTTGATGTGAAGAATGCCTTTCTTCATGGTGATCTTGATGAAGAAGTATACATGGATATTCCTCCTGGTTTTGAGGACACTAAGACAGAAGGAAAGGTTTGCCGACTCAGAAAGTCATTATATGGCCTGAAACAATCTCCATGGGCATGGTTTGAGAGGCTTACACAGGTAATGCTCAAGTATGGTTTCAACCAAAGTCAAGCTGATCACACGTTTTCATCAAACATTCATCTCAAGGAAATACTACTGCCTTGATTGTGTATGTTGATGATATTGTTCTAACTGGGGATGATCTGGAAGAAATGAAAAAGTTAAAAGAGTTTCTGTCTAGTGAGTTTGAAATAAAAGATCTAGGAGCCCTTAAGTATTTTCTGGGAATTGAAGTTGCTAGATCCAAACATGGAATTTTTATTTCTCAAAGAAAATATGTACTTGACCTGTTGGAGGAGACTGGAATGTTGGGAAGCCGAGCATGTGACACTCCAATGGATTCAAATCAAAAACTAAGTGATGATAATAGTGGAGCAGAAGCAGATAAAAGGAGATATCAAAGACTTGTGGGAAGACTCATCTACCTGTTGTCTCACACCCGTCCAGACATTGTTTTTGCTGTCACTGTTGTTAGCCAGTTCATGCATGCTCCTCGTGAGACTCATATGGATGCGGTTTTCAGGATTCTGAGATACTTGAAATCAGCTCCGGGCAAGGGTCTATTTTTTGCTAGACAAGGTGGAAGCATATACCGATGCATATTGGGCTGGTTCTGTGACTGACAGAAGGTCCACATCAGGCTACTGTACTTTTGTGGGTGGCAACCTTGTTACCTGGAGGAGTAAGAAGCAGAATGTGGTAGCTAGGTCTAGTGCAGAGACTGAGTTCAGAGCAATGGCTCAAGGAGTGTGTGAAGTACTGTGGATCAAGTTACTGTTAATTGATTTGAGACTTGATAACAGTGAACCTATGAGGCTAGATTGTGATAACAAGTTTGCAATTAGCATCGCCCACAATCCAGTGCAACATGATCGAACTAAACATGTGGAGATTGACAGACACTTTATCAAGGAGAAGATTAATAGTGGTGTGATTTGTACTCCTTTTAAGACCGGGGATCAACTTGCAGATATTCTCACAAAGGGAGTTAGAAGTAGACCATTTCATTTTGCTCTTAGCAAGTTGGGAATAAGAGATATTTTTGTACCAACTTGAGGGGGAGTGTTAGAAGTTACTTGTTTATTTTATTTTTATTTCTCTTACTCTTATGTATTAGACATAGGGGCACTATTGTAAATATATCTTTTCTTCTTCATATAATAAAATACAGGAGACTCATTGATCTCCTAAGTTTTGCCCTATCACTTTCTACAGAAACTAGTGGCATCTGCAGTGCAAACGTGACGATAATTCTTCAAATGATCCAGATGCTTCCACATAGTACTCAAGGAGGTGTAATACTGAAGGATAGAATGCTCACCTTGTTCGTCCGCCTCAATACGCCGTCGAAGTTCATAAACTTCAGCTATATTCCCTTTCCTAGCATAAGTCTATGCTAACGTGTCCCATATATCAAGTGCTGTCTCCATCTCAGAAAGAATGCAGCAATACTAAGCTCCATTGAATGCACGAGCCAACACATAGCGAGGTAACTTTCCACTTCCCGCTTCGCATAGGTGGGATCCTCACGACTAGGTGCCTTGAGAGTGCCATCAACATACCCAAACTTCGATCTACTGCATAGCCAAAAAGTAGCCGATTGAGACCAATTGATATTGTTTTCTGTGATATTGTTTTCTCCATTGAACATTTCTATGGTAATTTTGGACCCAGGGTTGTCAGTGATGAGGGAATGCTTCTCATAACTTATAGGAGAACTCACAACATTGAATTTGTCACTTTCTTCGGCATGATGAACAAAAAAGATGGCACAAAATAAATTTACGGCAACAAGGCAAACCTAGTCGTCACAGGCACCGTGCTAGTGCAATTTGTTAGAGTTAATTTTATTATGATTTTTGTTATTTTGATATTAGTGAGTGGGTCATTATGTAATATCTTATTCTTCTTCTTATTGTTTAATATATATAAAAGGGGATAGACAAGTTGTCTAACCCTGAGCTTTACCAAAAATACTGTGTTAACATGGTATTAGAGCCAACTACAATGCCTTCCTACCCTACCCTACCAGCACCGACCACCACTACCCTCTCCTAGCCATCGCCGGCAACCCCACCACCTTGTGGACCTCGCCGCAGCCCCTCCTTCCCACACTTAACCTCGCCGAAGCCCACTGACCCCACCCTGACCCTCGCCAACCCAAACTAACCCTACTTAGCCACGCCGTAACTAGGGCTGCACAAAAAACCCGTTACCCGAAGACCCGAACCGACCCGAACCGATTGGGTCGGGTCTGAAATGAAATGGGTCGGGTCTGGTTCGGGTCCAGTTAAGAGATAAATATTTCGGGTCGGGTCGGGTCGGGTCTGGGTCGGTTCTGGTCTGGTCTGGTCTGGTCCAGTCAATAGACAAAACTGTTTTTGCTAATTAATTCTTTATTTTTGTGACAAAGTACTCATTTTTCTTTTCATTATATCCATGAATATATAAAACATAACCACCTTATTAATTTTAACTTTTATAGGTTGCACATCATTATATCTATGAATATATAAAACATTATATTCACTTTCTAGTTGGAATTAATTTTCATGACTCTCTGCCCTCATCAATCTTTTTAATGGATGTATTATACATAGATGAATAGGTATTCACTAAAGAATATAAATAAAAATAATAACAAAATAAACTATAAGAAAAAATAAAAATTTTAAATTTTTTTTTAAAAAAATTGGGTTGTGGCCCAGACCCGACCCGACCCGAACCAAAGTAACTGGGTCGGGGCGGTCCGGGTCCAAACCCCATTGGGTCGGGTCTGGGTCTCAAAACATGGAACCATTCATAATCGGGTCGGTTCCGGTTCTGTAGAGACCCGACCCGACCCGTGTGCAGCCCTAGCCGTAACCCACCACACCTCTCGTACCCCTTTGCCTACTCCTATAGCCACCCACACACCCAGCCGCAACTTTTTAGGGTGATTAAACCCTAGCCGCAATCCTCTATTTCACCCCATAGCATTATGGATTTTGTGGACCGAGTTGTCAGCTTCTTTTTGGTACGATTTCAGTGTGCTTGTTTGGCTTGAACTAGGGTTTCCCAATTTTTTCCTCTTGGGTTTCCTTATGGACCCTTGAATTGATTGTATTGACCTGTGAGTACCCAACATCCCTCGTCTTCTTTCACTATATTGTGGGTTTTCCATTTATGATTCAGAACTATGACAGACTTTGATAACCAGCGGCTGCAAGTTCCATCACTGTACAGATAGTGGTTACTCCCTTGGATCCCAATCTAAAAATCACTACCGTTCCTTTCAATGGTCAGAAATATTTGAAATGGTTGCAGGTGGTAGAACTTTATTTGAAGGCACGCGGGAAGATGGGTCACCTTGATAGGCGTATTGTGGCTCCTCCCACTACTGATCTGGGTATGACAAATGGGAGTTTAAGAACTCTATTATCATGTCTTGGCTCATCAATTCCATGGTTCCTGAGATTGGTGAGAGTTTTTATCGAATGAAGACAGCTAGGGCTATTTGGAACACTGTTGCTTCCACTTTCTCTTGAAGGGGAAATTATGCTCAGGAGTTTGAGCGGCTTCGCTCCATTGCCGTTCTGAATAGGGTGATATGACCGTCACCCAATACTACACCTCCCTTGCTACTAGTTGGGATCATCTCGATCATCTGCGCTCTTTTCAGCCAATCTGTAATACTGATGCAGAGGAGTACCGGAAATTTCTGGAGAGACAACGGGTCTTTAAGTTCCTTTAGGGGCTTCATTCCGATTATGATGCTATTCGTAGTCGTGTTCTTGGGATGGATGTTCTCCCTCCCCTTCAGGAGGCCTTTGCTTATGTTTAGAACGAAGAGAGTCGTCGTTCTGTTATGCTTCCACCTGCTACTACCGAGCGTTCTGCTCTTGTTTTTGTTCCGCCCAGAGAGGGGATCCAGTCGTCCACTCAGTCAGATTTGTGATCTATGTTACCCAGACTCCGGTATGGGTGTCGAGTGCGGGTGTGTATCTAGGTGTCGGACCTCCTAGAAATCCAAATGTTAGGATTCGGGGATATGCGTCTAAACGTTGGATACGGGTATGCGGACACCTTTTGAACGTATAACACGCTATGTTTCTTTATAACAATAGTTAGAAACCTCTTTGCCCACAATTTTGAGCTTCTTCTTACCTTTCAACATCACCTGTCGAGGATCCAGGTGTCCGAATTGGGTACAGGGGACGGACACGGGGATCGGGTACTTGGGGGTAGTTGGAGAGTCTAGGTAACATAAATACTGTAATCGGCCTCACCACACTCGGGCCAATTGTTGGAGCCTTCATGGACGCCCCCCCGGTGGTCGAGGCGGTCGTGGAGGTCGGTCAGGTGGCCGAGGGGGCGGTGCTTGTGGTAATCATACTACTACCGATACTAAGACTCCATCTAGTGGTGATGCTGCTCCTACTTCTGATATGAGACCTTTATCCCCTGCTGAGCTTGACACTTGAAAAAACTTGATGACCTGGTGCACTGCATCTACAGCTGCTAGTACCTCATCTTCTTTTGCATAATCAGGTAACATTGTCACGGTTGCAAGAGCCTTTTTTTCTCTGTCTTCATCCCATTGGATTATAGTGTTGAGAATATAGTTGTTTATTATTATAATTAGTTGGTAAGTGAGTGGGTCAATATGTAATTATTTATTCTCTTATTTCTTTCTGTATGATTAATATATATGATGGGTTAGATAATTGTCTAACATATGCTTCCAAAATATAATTTTATCATGGTATCAAAGCCTAAGGGTTCCTAACCCTAACCCTAACCCATCATTACTCCACCGCAGCCCACCACCTCCACCACAGCTCCACCGCAGACCACCACCACCACTCCCAGACTCTCGCCCTCTGCTCACCACCAGCCCTACTACTCGCCGGAAGCCTACCCACCACCCTAGCCACTCGCCGCTGCCCCCTTTACCACCCAACACCTGCGCCGCTGACTCTACTCCACCCAGACCTTGCGCTTCAGCCTACCACCTCTCCTGAACTTGCGCCTCCTCTCCCAGCCACAACCTGGATTGATTGTTTCTTGCCGTTTTGATTTCCTTGCTGTTTCGGTATTGATTAGGTCCCTTATGGACCCTTGATCTAATTTTTTTTTTTACCTTTTTGGTGTGTTCCCGTCCTCTCCGTTTTCCTTCAAATTGTTGGGTGTTCCACTATATCTGGGGTAATGGCAGACCTAAGCAACCAGAACCTTCCACTTCAACCACAATTCAGACAGTGGTTGTTCCACTAGACCCAACCTTAAAATTACTCCCACGCTGTTCGATGGCCAGAATTATTTGAAATGGTCACAGGCGGTGGAATTGTATAGTGGGAAGATGGGTCACCTTGATGGGCGTGTGACAGTCCTCCTTTCTACAGATCCCGGCTTTGATAAGTGGGAGATTGAGAATTCAGTTATAATGGCATGGCTTATTAATTCTACGGTGCCCGAGATTGGAGAGAGTTTCTATTGCATGAAGGGTGTGTTTGATAACCCAATTAAGTGGTGAAAATGAAAGTTTTTAGCACTTAATTTTTTTTCAGTGTGTTTGATAATAACCACTTAATTGAAAAAGCAGCCAAAAAATGATCGAAAACTTTGAAGTGAAAATTTTTTGCTGACAATAATCACTGAATGCAGTCTATTTCAGAAGTTAAAACACTGTTCTTAGTATTACAAATTTAATCACTTAAAATTTTCAGTACTTAAAATTCAGCACTTAATTTTCAGTACTTAATTTTCAGTTTTATCAAACGGACCCGAATACTGCTAAGGCGATTTGGGACACCGTTACCTCTACTTTTTCTCGGAGGGGGATATATGCACAAGAGTTCGAGTTGCTTCGCTCCGTTGATCGTTCTGAACAAGGTGACATGACCGTCACCAAATACTTTCAGTTTCTTACCACTAGTTGGGATGGCATGGACCACCTTTAGGCCTATCAGCTTGTATGTGTTGCTGATGCAGAGGGTTATCGGAAGTTACTAGAAAAGCAGAGGGTCTTCAAATTTCTCCAGGGACTTCACTCTGATTAGGATGCAGTTCGTAGCCGGGTACTTGGGATGGACATTCTTCCCACCCTTCAGGAGGCCTTTGCTCACGTACAGAATGAGGAGAGCTGTTGTTCTGTCATGCTTCCGCCTTCAACTACTGAGAGGTCTGCCTTAGTATCTGTTCCACCTAGAGATGGGACTCAGCAGTAGGCATCTTCCGACCGATCTGTTGTGATTTGTGACTGCTGTTTTAAGCCCCATCATACTCGAGCTAACTGTTGGAGCCTCCATGGCAAACCACCTGGTGGTCGGGGAGGTCGTGGAGGTCGAGGAGGGGGTCGTGGAGGTCGCTCTGGTGGCCGTGGGGAGGCTGCCCGGGCACATCATTCTACCAGTTCTGAGCCTACTGCTTTGATTTCTAGTGGTACTGCTCCATCTTCTGATGCCAACTCCAGTTTCTTGTCTGCTACCAAACTTGAGACTCTCAGGTACCTGATGGCCCGATGTGTTACTTTGGCACCTACAAGCTCCTCATCCTCATTTGCCCAGTCAGGTAATGTTGTTGCATCACCAAGAGCACTCCTTTCTCAAGTCTCATCTCCCTGGATTATTGATTCCGGTGCCTCTAATCACATGTCCCATTCATCTAATCTTTTCTCTGATTATGAGTCTTCTTCAGGCCAGGATAAAGTTAGAATAGCTGATGGTACCTTCTCCTCCGTTACCGGGAAAGGTCTAATTCATGTTGCTCCCTCTCTACCCTTGACCTCTGTGTTACATGTTCCCAGTTTTTCTCACAATCTTTTATCTTTAAGTCATATTACTCAGGATTTAAACTGTAGTGTAACCTTTTACCCTTCTCGTTATGTGTTTCAGGATCTTATCACGAGGAGGACGATTGGCAGTGGCAGAGAGGAGCATGGTCTTTACATTCTAGATGCAGGAGAGAAGTTGGCACATCATACCGTAGTTATAAAGAATAAATTCTGAAGACCTTCAACTTTGGCATCGAAGATTAGGACACCATTCTTTTTCTTTACTTAGGCATATGTTTCCTTCTCTAGTAA
Source organism: Hydrangea macrophylla (assembly GCA_033977485.1). NCBI lineage: Eukaryota > Viridiplantae > Streptophyta > Magnoliopsida > Cornales > Hydrangeaceae > Hydrangea > Hydrangea macrophylla. Next base: position 26,395,026 of record CM066988.1, on the reverse strand, counting down.
CAAATACTGATATTTCAAATTTATCTTGTGATGCTTGTGAATTTGGGAAACATTTTCGAGTTATGCTCCTAGTTCTAATTAAAGTTCTGCTCCATTTACTTTAATTCATACTGATGTGTGGGGTCCCTCTCGCACTGTGTCATTGAAAGGTCATCGTTGGTTTGTTTCATTTATTGATGATTTTTCTCGTACTACTTGGATATATATGATGAAAGAGAAACGAGAATTATTTGATATTTTCCAAAATTTTCATATTATGGTATGTACCCAATTTGGGGCTGTGGTAAAAATTTTGCGTTCTGATAACGGCGGTGAGTATATTGATTCTGGCTTGAGTGCATATTTTTCTCTCACGGTATTGTTCATCAAACCTCTTGCACTGCCACTCCACAACAAAATGGTGTGGCCGAACGCAAGAACCGTCATCTTCTTGATGTTGCTCGCTCCCTACTCTATCAGGTCAATGCCCCTCGCTCTTACTGGGGTGAGGCAGTCCTTACAACTGCTTATCTCATTAATAGGCTTCCCACTCGAGTTCTCAATCAACAAATACCTCTTCAGATTCTTTCTCATCCTTCCCTCTCATCCTCTATTCCCCCTCGTGTCTTTGGTTGTGTTTGTTTTGTCCATAATCATGCCCCTAACCATGGAAAGTTAGATCCTCGATCTATTAAGTGTGTGTTTGTCGGATATTCTCCTACACAAATGGGTTACAAGTGTTATCATCCTCCACGGAAATGGTTTGTGTCAATGGATGTAACTTTTCACGAGTCACAATCTTATTTTGTTGACCCTCAGATATCTCTTCAGGGGGAGAAACGGTGTGAAGAGATGCCTGTTACTTCTGTGTTACCTATGGTGATTGAGGTAAAGCCGGAAAGGGTTGAAAGAGAGAGAGAGGAAGTAGATGAGAGGGAGCCTGAAGAAGAGGGAGTTGAAAGAGAGAGAGAGAGAGAGATGAGAGTCTATTCGAGGGGGACATGGAGTAAAAGGAAGACCAGAGAGACTTCAGAGACTATTGCTCCTCCTCAACTACTGCCATTCTCCCGGAGTAATAATGATTTAGGTAATTCTTCTGACACACCCTCTCAAGAACCTAATGATTTAGATGTTCCCATTGATGTTCGTAAGGGTGTTAGATCGTGTACTCAACATCCTATCTCTAATTTTGTGTCTTATTCGCATTTGTCTGCCCTTTATAAAGGATTCCTCTCCAAAATTTCCTCTGTTAGTGTTCCTAATTGTGTCCAGGATGCTCTTGCTAATCCCGAATGGAAACATGCTATGAGTGAAGAGATGAAGGCTCTTCACAAAACTGGTACTAGGGAGTTGACAACGTTACCTAAAGGTAAAAGGACTGTGGGGTGCAAGTGGGTGTCTACAGTAAAGCATCTGGCTGATGATTCCATTGAAAGGTACAAGGCTCGGTTGGTAGCAAAGGGTTACACTCAAACTTATGGTGTTGACTACGAAGAGACCTTTACTCCAGTTGCAAAAAGGAATTCGGTAAGAACCATTCTCTCCCTTGCAGCGAATCTGGATTGGCCTCTTCACCAGTTTGATGTGAAAAATGCCTTCTTACATAGTGACTTGGAAGAGGAGGTTTACATGGATGTTCCTCCTGGTTTTGAGGATTCCAAGACAGAGGGTAAGGTGTGTAGATTGAGAAAATCTTTATATGGTCTTAAATAGTCTCCGAGGGCTTGGTTTGAGAGATTCACACAGGCTATGCTTCGGTTTGGTTTTAGACAGAGTCATGCAGATCATACCTTATTCATCAAACATTCTACACAGGGTAAAAGAACACTACTCTTATTGTTTATGTTGATGATATTGAGCTTACAGAGGATGACCTAAAGGAGATGGAAAAATTGAAAAAACAGTTCGCCACAGGGTTTGAGATAAAAGACTTGGGAGCCTTGAAGTTCTTTCTGGGAATTGAACTTGCAAGGTCCAAACAGGGAATTTTTATTTCCCAAAGGAAGTATGTTTTGGACCTATTGAAGGAGACAGGGATGCTTGGTAGTAAAGCGTGTGATACGCCTATGGAGCAGAATAAAAAACTTAGTGAAGACAGTAACGGGGAATTGGTTGATAGGAGGAGCTATCACAGACTTGTTGGTAAGCTTATTTACTTGGCTCATACTCGTCCTGACATTGCTTTTGCAGTTGGTGGTGTTAGTCAATATATGCATTCTCCTCGGGTGTCACACCAAGATGCTGCCTATAGGATTCTTCGTTATTTGAAGTCTGCTCCCGGAAAGGGCTTATTTTTCGCTAAGCATGATCACCTGAGGGCTGAGGCTTATACAGATGCTGATTGGGCTGGTTTGTCACGGATAGAAGGTCCACCTCCGGATACTGCACATTCGTAGGGGGTAACTTAGTTACTTGGCGAAGTAAGAAGCAAAATGTTGTAGCAAGATCCAGTGCAGAGGCTGAGTTCAGGGCAATGGCCCAAGGTATTTGTGAGCTTCTTTGGGTTAAGTCATTGTTGCAAGATTTGAGGATTGAGCAGGTTGAGTCTATGAAACTATACTGTGATAATAAAGCAGCGATTAGTATAGCTCATAACCCTGTTCAACATGATAGAACCAAGCATGTCGAGGTTGAACGACATTTTATCAAGGAAAAGCTTAGTAGTGGAGTTATCTGCATTCCTTTTGTGAAGAGTTGTGATCAAGTTGCGGATGTTCTCACCAAAGCAATAGGGAGTCAACCTTACCATACTAGGCAAGCTGGGCATGAGAGATATTTTTGTACCAGCTTGAGGGGGAGTGTTGAGAATATAGTTGTTTATTATTATAATTAGTTGTTTAAGATTGGTCAATATGTAATTATTTATTCTCTTATTTCGTTCTGTATGATTAATATATATGATGGGTTAGACAATTGCTTAACTTATGCTTCCAAAATATAATTTTATCATATAGATTCAGGTGCTTCTAATCATATGTCTCGTTCTTCTGAGTTTTTTTTTGTGATTATAAGCCTTGTTCATGTCAGGACAAAGTTTGAATTGCTGATGGTACCTTTTCCTCCGTCTCAGGAAAAGGTCTTATCCGTGTCACTCCCTATTTACCTCTGACTTCAGTTTTACATGTCCCTAGTTTCTCTCATAATCTTATATCCTTGAGTCGCGTATTACCCATGATTTGAATTGTTCTGTACCCTTTTTTTTCCATCTCATTGTGTTTTTCAGGATCTTATCATGAAGAGGGTGATTGGCAGTGGTAGAGAGACACAGGGGCTTTACATTTTGGATGAGGGTGAGGGAGAAAAGCTTGCTAATAATACAGTCGTTCTGAAGAATAAAGCTGAAGTCTAGTACTTTGGCATAGGCGATTAGGACACCCATCATTCTCTCTCATTAAATATATGTTTCCCTCTCTTGTTGAGAATAATAGTATTTTAAATTCCAATTTTTCTTGTGATGTATGTGTGCTTGGAAAACATTTTCGGGCTTCTTATGCTCCCAGTAATAATAAAAGTTCAGTTTCTTTTGCATTAATATGTTCCTATGTTTGGGATCCTTCCCATATGTGTCCTTGAAAGGCCATAGATGGTTTGTGTCATTTATAGATGATTGTTCCCGTACTACGTGGGTGTATATGATGAAAGAAAAGCTAGAAGTTTTTCTATATTTCAAAATTTCCACAAAATGGTCAGTACCCAGTTCAGGACAGTGGTAAAAATCTTAAGATCTGATAAGGGGGGTGAGTACATTGATTCGGGCTTAGGACAATACTTCACTTCCCATGAGATTATTCATCAGACTTCTTGCATTGACACTCCATAACAAAATGGAGTGGCTGAGCGTAAGAATCGTCACCTTCTAGATGTTGCCCGGTCGTTACTTTTTCAGGTTCATGCCCCTCAGTCCTGTTGGGGTCTTATCAACCGTCTTCCTACTCGTGTGTTGGATAAGAAGACACCCCTTGAGGTTCTTTCTCATTCTTCTCTCTCTTCATCCATTCCTTCCCGTGTTTTTGGTTGTGTATGCTTTGTACATAACCACAGTCCAACTCGTGGAAAGTTAGATCCTCGCGCTGTAAAGTGTGTCTGTTGGTTACTCTCCCACTAAAAAAGGTTACAAGTGCTACCATCCTCCGTCTAGGAAATGGTTCGTCACAATGGATGTCACATTTCATGAGTCACAGTCCTACTTTCTTGACTCTACGGTATCTCTTCAGGGGGAGCCGAGGTGTGAAGAGATACTAGTGTTGCCTATGATGATTGAGGAGTTGGAGAGCGTTGAGGAAATTGAACCTGAACCTGAACCCGAAGGAGAGAGAGTTGAACCAGGAAAAGAAAGTGAGAGAGTGCCTGGACTTGGTGAGAATGAGTTGAGGGTTTATTCAGGGGGACATCGAGTAAAAGAAAGACCAGAGAGACTCAGGAAGTTAGTACTGCTCTTGTTCCTCCACTGCCATTGCCATTCTCTCCAAGTGATGAAGATTTAGGTAATTCCTCTGCTACACCCTCTCTTGAACATGATGATTTAGATGTTCCCATTACTGTCCGTAAGGGTGTTAGGTCTCGTACCCAACATCCTATATCGAATTTTGTGTCTTATTCTCATCTTTCTCCTTCCTATAAAGCCTTTCTTTCAAAAATTTCCTCTGTTAGTGTTCCTAACCATGTACAGGAAGCTCTTGCCTGACCCCAAGTGGAAACATACCATGATCGAGGGGATGAAAGCTCTTCGAAAGACTGGTACTTGGGAGTTGACTATGCTACCTAAAGGAAAGAAGACTGTGGGGTGCAAATGGGTGTACGCTGTGAAGCATCGGGCTGATGGTTCTATTGAGAGGTATAAAGCCTGATTGGTGGCAAAAGGGTTCACTTGGACCTACGGGGTGGACTATGAGGAGACCTTTGCCCCAGTTGCGAAGATGAATTCTACTAGAATTCTCCTTTCTCTGGAAGTTAACTAGGATTGGCCACTTCACCAGTTTGATGTGAAGAGTGCGTTCTTGCTTGGTGACTTAGAAGAAGAGGTTTACATGGACATTCCTCCTGGGTTGAGGACTCCAAGACAGATGAGAAAGTGTGTAGACTTAAAAGTCACTGTATGGCCTCAAACAGTCTCCAAGGGCCTGGTTTAAGAGATTTACGCAGGCTATGCTCTGTTTTGGGTTTAGACAAAGTCATGCAGATCACACATTGTTCATCAAACATTCCTCAAAGGGTAAGACTATGCTCTTATTGTGTATGTTGATGATATTGTTCTTATAGGAGATGATTTGGAAGAAATAAAATGGTTGAAGAAACAATTGGCCACTGAATTTGAGAAAAAGACTTGGGGGCCTTGCAGCTCTTTCTTGGAATTGAGCTTGCTCGGTCCAAGCATGGAATCTTTATTTCCCAGAAGAAGTATGTCCTAGACTTGTTGAAAGAGACAGGAATGCTAGGGCAGTAAAGCATTCGATACTCTTATGGAGCAGAACCAAAAATAGCAATGCGGAGTTAGTGTACAGGGGGAGTTATCAAAGCTTGTTGATTAGCTTATTTACCTATCTCACACCCGTAAGATATTGCCTTCGCTGTCAGTGTTGTAAGTTAGTTTATGCACTCTCTACGACAGTCACATCAAGAAGCTGTCTCTCGGATCCTTCGATACTTAAAGTTTGCTCCAGGGAAAGGTTTGTTTTTTGCAAAACATGACCGCCGAAGGGTGGAAGTGTATACTGATTGAGCTGGCTCCATTACTAATAGGAGGTCTGCTTCAGGGTACTGCACGTTTGTAGGGGGTAACTTTGTTACCTGGAGAAGTAAGAAGCTGAATGTAGTGGTCAGGTTGAGTGCAGAAGCTGAATTTAGGGCTATGGCCCAAGGTATTTGTGGATTAGGTCATTACTGAAAGACCTAAATGTTGATCGGACAGAGTCTATGAAACTTTTTTGTGACAATAAAGCGGCCATTAGTATAGCTCATAATCCTGTTCAACATGATAGAACAAAACATGTGGGGATTGATTGATACTTCATCAAGGAAAAGATTAGTAGTGGTACTAAATGTGTTCCCTTTGTGAAGACTTGCAACCAAGTAGCAGATGTTCTTACCAAGGCTATTGGGAGTCGACATTTTCACACTATCTTAGGCAAGCTGGGCATGAGAGACATTTTTGTACTAGCTTGAGGGGGAGTGTTAGAGTTAGTTTTATTATGATTATTGTTATTTTTATATTAGTGAGTGGGTCATTATGTAATATCTTATTTTTCTTCTTATTGTTTAATATATAAGGGGATAGACAAGTTGTTTAACCCTAAGCTTGATCAAAAATACTGTGTTAACACAATCGTCCAATTTATGGACAAATCATCAGTCCGTACACGGACCTAAGTTGGCGGAGGAATGAAATTTGTGATCAGATCAAGTATCCGTAGAATACCTCTACGGTTGAGAAAAAGAGGAAGAAAAGGAAAAATTATGGCTCCGTATCAATCCAGGAGGGCTGAGATGAGGATACCAACCAGTGTGGGCTGCCGAAGGAAGGGAGAAGGATTGTGTGGTGTGCGGCTCAGGCTAGGTGGGTCAGGGTGACTCTCGGCTGGGATGGAGGGCTTCGGCGCACGGTTGGATGGCTGTGTGGGGTGGGATTTATGTTAGGTAGGCCAGGATGGCTTTCGATGTGGCTTTGGTGTTTCGGCGCAGGTCTGTGATGCCTTATGGGGTTCGGCGCAGGTGGTGTTTGGGTTCGGAGAAGCGGCGATGGGTGTGGTGGTGTTTGGTGGTGGCGCTGGTGGTGGTGGTGATATCTTGGTGAGGAACCCTAGCTTAGGGTGGCTCTGATATCATGTTGAACAATTATTTTCCAAGCTCAGAGAGAACAATCGTTCCTTTCTGTTATTTTATCAGATGGTAGAATACAATAAAAGATTAAATTACAAGATAGTCCCTCTAATATAAAAAACTATAACTACTAATAATAAAAATAAATACTCCAACATAACCATGGTCATTCATCTCTTTCAAGTTTCAGAGATGTTGATTATGCTGGGTCTTTGACTGATAGACGTTCCACTTCTGGGTTTTGCCCCTTCTACGGAAATAACCTTGTCTCTTGGAAGAGTAAAAAACAAGTTGTTACTTCTCGCTATTTAGCGGAGGCCGAATATCGTGCAGTGGCCCATGGTGCTTTTGAAATTGTGTGGCTAAAGTCTCTTCTCATTTATTGGATATGTACCTCTCTATTGTGACAATCAAGTTGCTATTAAGATCGCTTCGGATTCTGTTCTTCATGAACGTACGAAGCATATTGAGGTTGATATTCAAACTGGTATAATCTCCACTGTTGGGGTTCTCTTCGGAAACCAACTCGTGGAGTCTTTACCAAATCTGTGGGTCCTTCTCTTCTTCACTCATAATAGGGCAAGCTGGGCTTAGTGGATTGTTGTGGGAGTGTATTAGTCTTGTGTCATTATGGCAATATTGTACTTATGCTTGTATCATATATTTAGTGAGTAAAGTAGGAAAAACTTTTTGTAACATCTGATTATAATGAAGAGCAACTTTCATCTCTTTTCTAGGTTGACGTTTTGGTTTAATCTACTTCTCATTGTAAGGCCCATCCTCTAACAGCTTAAGCTTTTGGAGTAATTACTGGCTTAACATGGTATCAGTGCCTTGTTTGTGGGAGGTCTCAGGTAAGAGTCTCTGTCCCCGCATTGGGGTGCATATTTTGCACTTTGTTATTTGTCTCCACTATGGTGCAGTTGGGTTTGTTGGCTCTTCACGTGCGAGACGGGGTCTCACATGAGGGAGGGTGTTGAAGCTTGGTCTAAATTGTTGGGCCCATTCTCTAACAGCTTACGCTTTGGAGCAATTGGTGGCTTAACAAAAACCTTAGGTTTGAAGAAACATTAAGGTAGATTTATAATCTTTCGGCAGTTTTGCAACATATCAACAGAAAGGCAAGAAGCATTTGTCACGCGAGTGTTATTAGATTGATAGTGAGGGTGTTTAGTTGATACCAATTATCAGCACTTATAAGTCTCAGAAAGAGTGCCTTTGGCAGCTCCAATACATGCTAAGTGCAGGCCTAACAAATATTTGCCAGAATAATCAATCCTGGCCGCATTTTGAATTCCTCATGAACTTTTTTTCTGAAAATTTCGAATACTGCTTAAGAACTTTTTGCTGAAAAGTTTCTTTAACTTAAGTAATGGACGAATTTTCTAAGAAGAGGACTGGAAACTTCACAATTACAGTAAATTGCACAGTTACCCACTTTCTTTCCCTTGATGTTGTTCATGTATGCCCAATCCTTCACTGTTTCTTTCTCTTTTCTTCTTCTTCCCCTTTGAATCAACCCCCTTATACACACTATAAGTATATCATGAAATTATTAGTCAAGCTGGTTATGTCCACTTTCTTTTTTCTTTTCTGGAAAGAAACGCAGAACTTAGCCAGTCAGCATTTTTTTGGTAGAGAAAAAGGGTTTGATTCAGTTATTTTTATTTTTATTTTGTTATTTCTATTTCCAGCCATAAGCTTTTGCTGATGTTCAATATTTATTTTGGCACTATTTGTTTGTGAAAAACTCGAGGTTTCAGCAAACTGAACACTTACTGTGCTGCGAATTTCTGCATGTTTTTAGGATTTGTTCTGGACAAAGAAGATCGGAGTGTGACTAGGTCAGACATATACTTCAGAGAGCTCTTCAACCGGTGTGGATTGCATGTCTACAAATCAAAGGTATTTTAGACGCTGACTATTAGTTATGTTTGCCAGAGACAAATTGGCCCATCTATCCTAGTGTAAGCAGATCTTTCTCTTCATCCGACATGTACTTTAGTTGGGGGGAAAAAAGAAAGAGATGCACAAAAGTGTAAAGGTTGAGATTAGTATGAACTGGAGATATACGACTTGTAATGCTTGTCTTACTGTAGGATTCCATTTTCCAGTGAGGTCTATGCCCCCCCAGCAACAAACTCACACGGTCACTGTTTCTCTTTGGTTTTGGGAACTCATATTTAAGATTTGTGAAATATAGGTGAAATGGAGAAGGCAAATAAAAGAACACAAATAGATCCACTACTGAGAGGTCCCTTCTTGACAAGAATAGTTTTTACTTTTCAGATACCAGTGAAGTGAAAATTCTATTGAACAAAATTAAAGAGTGCATTACATCCGCGGGTTCCAAACACCACTTGCATCAGCATCAAGCTGATGTTTAGGTTGGATGCAACATTTATTCACCATAGCAGTGGTCCTCCATTAATGCGAGGTAATATCATGGTAGTAGTGTGGACTGTGGAGAGTCCAAGCCAAAGCCATTGTAGCACAATGTTAAAACGTTGTCATTGCATCACATATAAATGGAGAGGAGGTAGGGGTCAGGGATCAATTCTCTTTTGATATAGATATAGTTATATCTATCTATTTATCTATCTATGTAGCTAGATAGATAGATAAAAATAGATATATTGTTTTTTTTTCTTCGGAAAATAGTAAATATTCCAAAAAAGGATGTACAAAATGTACAGGGGCATACCCCAGGATAAAACAATGAGCTCACTAAATAAGTACAATAGCAACCTAGCAAACAACATACAAACACATGTGCAAGCCTTCAAGAAAAACTGAAGGGCACCCAATCAAAATTGTAACACAAGTAAAACCAATAAGTCCAATACATAACAACCTGCCAAAAATGAGCCTAAACAATTGGTTACCAAAATTACCAACAGTGAGGTAACCAAACCAACAAAGAGGACCCTTAACTCCAATTACAGAGAAACCTGTCAACATTAACGTGGTGTCTCCACTTCACCCTAATTTGTGCATTAACTTGTGAAATAAGGTGCTTCAAGAGAGTATTTTGGGGGTTGGAGCTATGCTTGAACGTTCTATTATTCCTCTCTTTCCACAATCCGTAGACAGTCATGCCAAGGCATAATAACTTGGGGATCACTTGCTGGATTGCTTTACCTCTGAACCTTTGATCCATCCACTCCACTGTGTCAATCCAATTTTGACCTTGCCAATTAATTCCTGCCACACAAAAGAAGAGTAAGGGCAAGCAAAGAACAAATGGTCATGAGTTTCTGTTGAAATTAGGAGATTTTATCCCCAGATTTTAGTGTGTCTTTATAGGTCATGTTGACCATATTAATGCAGATTTATTTTATTTCCTTTTCTGTTGATTTGTTTTCCTTCTTAGTTCTCCTTGTAACATTATATATTATTGGGGATGTACAGTAATAAAATATCTCTTTCCAATTCTCTTTTTGGTATCAGAGCACCACATACGATCCACCACCACCACCACCCTTGCGCCGCAACTCACCACCACCTCCACAGCCTGCGCCGCAGCCCCCCATCACCACCACACCTCGCCGGCGCCTCTCCCAACCCTCGGCGACCACACCCACCACCCTCAGCCACTGCGGCGCAGCCCCTGGGGCTTCTCCTCTGTGCGGCGCACCCTCCCAAGCCTTCGGCTTGGTGTTGCAGCCCTTAGGCTGCTCCTGTGCCCTTGTGAGGGCCTGTTTGTGATGTGCAAAAGAGCCCGTATCGCACTCTCCGTCTTCAGTCTGGGTAACCGAGTTTCCGGTTGCCCCCGTCTTTTGCCGAGTTTCCGGCAGTGACCGAGTTTCCGGTTGCTATTTTTCTCCTTTGCCGAGTTTCCGGCTGTGCCCGTTGATTCTATAAAATCAGTGTGTTTATTCCAGCAGATTATTCTAGCAGTCTCTGTCTTGTTTTTTGGTCACTCTTCACAGCATCATGTCTGATAAGACCGTTGACCCAATCACTGCCCATTCAAATCTCTCTGTATCTCATCCGACTCCCGTTCACCGAGTCACCAGTGTTCTTCTCAATGGAAAAAATTTCCACGCATGGTCTAACTCCCTTCGCCTCTACCTTGGAGGCAAACGGAAAATTGGGTGGTTACTTGGGAAGGAGGTTAAGCCTGCCGAATCGGACGTGAAGTTTGAGGAATGGTTAACAGATAACTGTACTATTCTGGGCTGGATGTTTAATTCAATGGATGAACGGACCTATAATATGTTTATGTATCATGATATCGTTCATGGCCTTTGGACAGCTTTGAAGAAAATGTATGATCATGCGCATTCTGACTGGCGTATTTTTGAGCTCTACCAGGATATCTCTCATGCTTCCCAGTCTACTCTGGGACTGTCTGTTTCCGACTTCTTTGGATACCTGCAGACTCGGTGGGAGGAGTTAGCTCAGTATGAGCCCATCACTGACTTTCCTAATGATGGAGATGTTGAAGTTAAGCGACTTGATCGCCGTCGTACCTACCAGTTCTTGATGGGCCTAAAGCCCGAGTATGAGGCCCTCCGCACTCAGATTCTGAATACCATCCCTATGCCCTCTTTATTTGAGGCATTTGCTACCGTTGATGGTGATGAGAGACGTCGTCGCCTACTATCTGCTCCTGATCCTAGGCCCTCTCCTTCACCTGTCCCTGACCAGATGGCCTTTCCTGCTTCTTCTGGTGCTCGTCCTGGAGGTAATCGCCCTTACTGCCCGCATTGTCGCACACCGGGTCACTCCATCGATCGCTGTTTCACCCTTCACCCAGAGTTGAAAGGGCAGTTTACTCGGACTCGACCTGCTGGTCGTTGTACTGGTCACTACCGTGGTGCTCCTCGTACAGGAGCGGTTGTTGAGATGCTTCCTCCTCTACCCAATTTTAATCAACTTCAGTCTCAGATTGCTCAACTTCAGTTTCATGTAGGTTTGGGAGCTCCTCCTCCGCCTTCATCCACTGGCCCCACGGCCGCCATTGCTGCAGGTACTCCTACTGCTCTTCATGGTAAGTCCGGCCATCCTACTTGGATTCTCGATTCCGGGGCAAATAATCATATGACTGATGAGCTTTCTGTTTTTACTTCACCTTTTACCTCCATTACACAGTTTGTTCGTATCACAGATGGATCTTTTATTCCTATCTGTAGTCAGGGTGATGCCCGATTATCTTCTGATATCACTCTTTCATCTGTGTACTACGTTCCCAATTTTGCTTTTAACTTGCTTTCGGTTAATCGTCTTGTCAAAGACCATAACTGTTCTGTTGTATTCTTACCCCATTCATGTTATTTGCAGGACCTGACTACGAAGAAGATTTTTGGCAGGGGGTTTGAGCGTGATGGTCTTTACTATTTCACTGATCCTTCGGTGTCAAGGACGTTTTCCAGTCTTCAAGCTTCCGTGTTACCTACTTTTCATAATTGTGTTTTGCCTGATTCAAATAAATATGTGTTTTCATTACAAACTCTAGATTTGTGGCATGCTCGTTTAGGTCAACTTTCAATTTTTATGTTGGTTATTTCCTCCATTAAATAAAGCTTGTAAGGATTTCCATTTTAAATGCGTGGTTTGTGAATTGTCAAAACATACTCGCACTTTTTATATTCCTCGCATGCATCGGGCACCTAGTGCCTTTGACCTTATTCACTCCGATGTGTGGGGACCTTCCCCCGTCACATCCATGTCCCAGCACCGATACTATGTTACATTTATTGATGACTATACTCGTTGTACTTGGGTTTATCTTATGAAGAAAAAGTCTGAGGTTTTATCTCATTTTCGAAATTTTCTTCAAATGATTAAAACTCAATTTCATACTGTTGTGCGTAATATTCGGTCTGATAATGGTAGGGAATATATTACTAATGAATTTCGGGCCGAACTTAACAAGGGGGAGATCCTTCAACAACTTACGTGTCCTTACACCCCCGAACAAAATGGGGTGGCCGAACGTAAAAACCGTCATCTCATGGCTACGGTTAGGTGTCTCTTACGTGGTATGAATGTTCGCAAGTCTTTTTGGCATTTTGCTGTCCTTACTGCTACTTACCTTATTAATCGTACTCCTAGCCGTATTCTACAAGGCCAGGCCCCACTTCATGTCCTTAGGCCTGGTAGTACACTCTTTCCCATTGTCCCCCGGGTTTTTGGGTGTACTTGTTTTGTCCAAAATCGCAGCCCTACACGTACTAAACTTGATGATAAAGTTGTTCGGTGTGTATTTTTGGGGTATTCCTCCATGTCCAAAGGATGCCGTTGTTATGATCCTGTCACACGTCATTTGTATCATTCTTTAGATATCACTTTTTTCGTTTTTACAGGTGCTTCTTCTTCTCTGGAAACTCCAGTAGAACATGTCATGGATACTGATCTCTCAGTTCTCCCTCGTCCAGTGCCTATTCTTGATATACCCAGTGATCAACCCAGTGACCCTTTGCCCCCAGTCATTACAAGTGACCCTTTACAGGTGTACTCTCGTCGTCCTCGCGCTCCAGACCCCGTGCCAACGTCTTCTCCGGAATCAGGTATCTCATCTCCTCCTTTAGTCTCTGATGTTGCTGTTCCTCGTTATCCTACTCGTATTCGTCGCCCTCCTTCACGCTATATTCTTTCCAGTAGTACTAACCACCCAATTTCTAAGTATGTCTGTTATCAGGGTCTGTCAAAACCATTTAGCTCCTTTGTTAGTGCAGTTGATTCTGTCTCTATTCCTCGCTCGGTCCATGAAGCTCTTCAGAATCCTATGTGGGTGGCTGCTATGAAAGCAGAAATGAGTGCTCTTCAGAACAATCAAACCTGGGAACTTGTCTCTCTCCCAAATGGTGAACGTACAGTTGGCTGCAAGTGGGTTTTCAGTGTTAAGTATTTGGCAGACGGAACCATTGATCGATATAAGGCTCGTCTTGTGGCTAAGGGCTTTACACAAGTTCCGGGTAAGGATTTTGGGGCTACTTTTGCACCGGTTGCTAAACTCACCACGATCCGGCTTCTTGTTTCTCTGGTTGCTTCCTATTCTTGGCCTCTTCATCAGCTTGATGTCAAGAATGCGTTTCTTAATGGTGATTTGTCTGAAGTTATCTACATGGATCCCCCTCCTGGTTTTCGGGCTCAGGGGGAGTATTCGGGGAAAGTTTGTCGCCTACGCAAATCTCTCTATGGATTGAAGCAGTCTCCTCGTGCATGGTTCACCCGGTTTAGTGATGTGGTGCTTACTATGGGATTTATTCGGTGTCACTCCGATCATACTTGTTTTATTCGTCGTAATTCCAAAGGGCAATGCATCATTATTTCTGTTTATGTTGATGATATAATTATCACAGGAGATGATACGTCTGGTATTTTGCAAGTGAAGTGTTCTCTTGGAATATCATTCGACATTAAAGATTTGGGTCCTCTGAGGTATTTTCTTGGAATTGAGGTGACTCGGTCCCGCCAAGGTATTTCGTTATCCCAACGGAAGTATGCTCTTGATCTCCTCCAAGATACAGGTATGCTTGGGTGTAGACTTGCCTCTTCTCCTATGGATCCGAATCGGAAGCTAACTGCTGAACTGGGAGAGCCCTTATCAGATCCCTCGGTATATCAGCGTCTTGTGGGTCGTCTCATCTATTTGAAGAACACAAGACCGGATCTGACTTTTGCTGTTAGTGTCGTGAGTCAATTTATGCACTCACCACGTACTTCACATCTTGATGATGTCTTTCATATTCTTCGATATCTCAAGACCTGTCCTGGTCTTGGTCTATTCTTTAAGACAGGAGTTCATCCAGGTCTCTCCTGTTTTACTGATGCAGATTATGCAGGCTCAAAAGGTGACAGGCGCTCTACGTCTGGTTTCTGTACTTTTCGAGGTAGTCATCTTATCTCTTGGAAAAGTAAAAAGCAAGCTGTCGTCTCTCGGTCTTCTGCTGAGGCTGAGTATCGTGCCATGGCTCAGGGTTCATGTGAACTCATATGGCTTCGCTCTCTTCTTGATGAGTTAGGCTTCCCTGTGGTAGACTCATCCAAGTTATTTTGTGATAACAAATCTACTATTATGTTATCATCTGATTCAGTTCTTCATGAAAGAACTAAGCATATAGAGGTTGACATTCACTTCATTCGGGAAAAAGTTCGGTCAGGAGTCATCACACCGAGGTTTTTCCTTCATCAGATCAGACCGCAGATATGTTCACTAAATCCATTGGTCCAACACTTCTTCAGTCATCTATCGGCAAGCTTGGTCTCGTCAGTATCTTCGCCACAGCTTGAGGGGGAGTGTTGAAATTAGGAGATTTTATCCCCGAATTTTAGTGTGTCTTTATAGGTCATGTTGACCATATTAATGCAAATTTATTTTATTTCCTTTTCTGTTGATTTGCTTTCCTTCTTAGTTCTCCTTGTAACATTATATATTATTGGGGATGTACAGTAATAAAATATCTCTTTCCAATTCTCTTTTGTTTCCATAGAATTATGACAAAGCATACAAACAAGTGGACCCGGAGTGAAACTGTAGATCCTATCATGTGTAGATAGGCGGTTTTGAACAAGAAGCCAAAGAATAAATGCTTGTCTAGGGATTACCCCAGAGAACCAAACAACATTGTGCCATGGGACCTCGATATCATGATCCATCAAATGGTCCCAAAGAAAATAGGAGTTTTTTTTTCTTTCGGAAATTTAGAGAAAATAGGAGTTAAAAACTCCATTAGGTGTGGTAACCCACTTTACAGAATCAGTGCAATTACTTGGAGAATAGAAGTTTGTCAAAACATTTCTAACTTCATTAAGCTCTATGGAGTTGGAACTAGTCCAATTCCAATCCAAACTTCTAATTATGCTACTAACCTTTGCATCTTTATGAATAGCAGAAGAAAATTGATCTAACAAAGGACCCAAAGGAAGCTAGTTATCAAACCAAATGAAAGTGTGATTACCGTTACCAATACGATGCATTAATAAAGGTATAGCAATTTCTCTAAGTTTTAATAACTTCTTCCAACACCATGAGCATTGGGAAGGGATCTTCACTTGCCATAGAATCTTATTCTTCAGCATATACTGGTGTATCCACTTTTTCGATAGGGATAAGTTGGAAGGATCCAACAGATTCCCAATTTGTTTCAAATTCAAAACATTATTAACCAAGACTAGATCTTTAAACCCCAACCCCCCTTCCCTTTTAGGTCTACAGACCTTGGCCCAAGCGACCTTAGCTCCAGCAAATTTATCTGTCTTACCAGACCAGAGAAATCTAGCCATAATCTGATAAACTGGCTTGAGGACACCTTTAGGAAGAACAAACATACCAGGCCAATAAAGTTGAATCCCTGTCAAGACAGAGTTAATCAGTTGGGCTCTACATGCATAAGAAAGATACTTGGATTTCCAAGAATTTACCCTGGCACAAATTTTATTGACCAAACTCTCACAATCTTGTTTTCTCAGTTTATAAGTAATAAGGGGAACTCCAAGATATTTAACGGGAGATTGCCTTTCACAAAGTTAAGAGTATTACGAATTTCATCACACAAGTCATCCTCGATACAAGAAAAGAATAAGCAGCTTTTATCATTGTTAGCTTGAAGGCCAGATAACAGGAAAAATTGATAAAGTGTATGTCTTATCATTTTAGCAGATTCCACATCCCCATTAAACAATATAAGTAGATCATCCGCAAAGCACATATGTGAAATCTTTAGTTTATCGCATCTCTAATGATAGGTGAGAGGCTAAGAGAATCCATAACAATAACAAATAAATAGGGAAAAATAGGATCACCTTGCCTTAAACCTTTAGCACCATCGAAGTACCCCACAGATTCTCCATTAAAATTAATGGAGTATCTAGGCATAGTGATACAAGCCCTAATCCATTTCTTAAGGTTAGGAGGGAAACTAAGTACATCAAGAAGGTCAATAAGAAATTCCCAACTAACACTATCATAGGTCTTCATGATATCCACCGTAGCTGCCACTCTGGGCTTCCCAATATGTTTGTGGTAATATCTAAGTAGGTCTTGAGCAAGGAGGACATTATCACTAATTTTCCTACCCTTCACAAACGCTAATTGTGCTTGATCGATAAGATTAGGGAGAATCCTTTGGAGTCTGGAAGCAATGATTTAGATATACATTTATAAACAGTGTTACAACAGGAAATAGGTTTAAAGTCACCCAATCTTGGACAGATTTGGGACCTGAGGGATCAAAGCAATTAGAGTAGTATTAGATTCGCGTAACATATCTCCATTTTGGGAGAATTCTTTAATAGCATCAATAATAGAAGGACCAATGGTGGCCCAAGAGTCCTTGAAAAAGAAAGCATTATAGTCATCAAGCCCCGGAGCTTTATTGCTGTGTAAACTGAAAAACGCCTTTAACTCATCAGGAAAACGATCTAATAGCATCTTTTCCAGGGTAACTGTTAGCAGAGGGAGTGCCAAGTAAATTATGAAAATATCTAACAGCTTCCCCTTTAGCTTCATCACAGGTAGAAGTAAAACTCCCATCTGGTTATCCAAGCACAATATTCCTTTTAAAATTTCTCCTTTCTTTAATGGATAGATGGAAATAATTAGAATGTTTATCACCCACTTCTAGCCATTGTAACCTAGACTTTTGTTTGAGAATTTCTTCTTCAATCCAAATTGCTTCATGGTATGTATCCAACCAAGGGCCAAGTTGATCAATAAGATCAGAATTACTAGGATCATGAATTAAAGAGGATTGAATAGCTTTAAGGGCCTCTCTAGCTTTGTCAGCGTTGGTTTTTTCTTGGCCAATGGAACTCTTACCAAGTTTTTTCAAGTCTTGTTTTAAGGATTCTGAGTTTATGACAAACTTGAAACTGGGCAGTACCATCTACTCTTTGATTCCAAGCATTATTAACAATATTAGAGTAGTTATCTAACTTAGCCCAGTAGTTATAGAATTTAAATGCCCTGCCCTTCCTCCTAAGATTCTTATCAACATAGACAATAATAGGGGAGTGATCAGAAATACCTGGAACCTGGAAATGAGCAAAAGAATCAGTGAAATTATCGAGCTAGGCCTCTGGAACCTGGAAATGAGCAAAAGAATCAGTGAAATTATCGAGCTAGGCCTGGTTGACTAATGCTCTATCCAGCTTTCTTGAGTGAAATCTGGTCTACCGTATCTCCTATTGCACCAAGTGAACAATTCCCCAATGTATCTAAGATCAACTAAACAACAGTCATTAGTAGTCTTAATAAAATCATACATTTCAGCATCCCATCCATGATTATCATCAGAAATTTCAAGAGGACTCAAGGTAACATTAAAGTCACCAAGAACAATGTAATTTGTATTAATAAGGCTAGCATGAATAGATCTCATTGCTGACCCAAGCTCATTTCTAGCTTGGCCAGCGTTGTATCCATAAACGAAAGAGGCTTCCAGGTAAACATATTTGTCATCACTTTTAATGCTAACATGAATGAATTGGGAGGA
Organism: Hydrangea macrophylla; assembly: GCA_033977485.1. Classification (NCBI taxonomy): domain Eukaryota; kingdom Viridiplantae; phylum Streptophyta; class Magnoliopsida; order Cornales; family Hydrangeaceae; genus Hydrangea; species Hydrangea macrophylla. Next base: position 26,376,787 of record CM066988.1, on the reverse strand, counting down.
AGTTTTAAGGACTTTAAGGCAAACTTTGTCAGCATTCCAACCAATCCAAATTCTTCCAGTAGAGCTAGGGGGGTACTATTAGATAAAAATCCCCTGTGTCTAAAAACTTTCCTTTTAATAACCTCCTCATTAGTATGTTTAACCTTAGTTTCAACAATACTTAAGACATCAATGTTATTATCATAAATCAACTTTGCAACTTCAGATTGCTTAGAGGCAAGATTAAGGCCTCTGATGTTCCAACAACTAAAAATCATTAAGACTTTCTATGGGCTTGCTTTTTCTTACCTGGGGAACCTGAATGGGAATTCCTCTTGCTCTCTGACTTACCATGGCCTGGGGACATCCCTGGGAACTCTTTAGAACTTGAAGAAGTATAGGCTTGCTGAGGACTAGATCCTGGCTCCTGAGTGATCCCCTTTCCAGAAATAGCAATGGTGGAAAGAGGCTGATCATTGCAACTCTGTGGAACAGCATCAATAGAATGTGTTATCATTTCTCTAATAATAAGGTCTTCAGATGGAGGAACATGAACAATCCTGGGACTTGTAGCATCAATATGACCGTTGTCTGACTGAGGCTGCATATCTATCTGTGTATGTATATTCACGTGAGAAGCACGGCCCATACACATCTCGGGTTTGGTGATGCTAGATTTTCTAGGATCAAAATGAGTAGATTTATTATCTTCAACCTCTTTCTTCATGATAAACCCAGTGTACGAGAAGTGCTTGCTACAGCTCAACAATGGAAATTCAGTATCAGATTTTGAGCTATTCTTGCCATTCCAGACAGCAGTTCCATCCTTTAATATCCCTCCTTCTTCAACTTCAGAATTGGTTCTATCCTTGCCTGGGTCTTGAGATTGCTTGTTCGGGACCTCAGAATCTGGTTGAGACCTTTCGTTGATGGTTTTCCAAACAAAATTTCCAGAATAATTTCCTGCTCCTTTGCACCCTGATCTGCCTGTACAAGTCCTACCTCTATTCAGATGATTAGTGAATGGGGGTTGTTTTAGGTTTTCAGTTGTTGAAGTTCAAGTTGAAGTTGCCTGATTTGATTATGAGCAGCTGCTAGCTCATGAGTTGCTGGGGCTTTAGACTTCCTTTTGAGTAACTTGTTTGAGTCCTGAAGCTTGAGGAAGTGTGAAGCCCTCCTTGAACTTATATCATCCTGATCATCTTGGCTTGAAGACACTTCTTCCCATTCCTCTGGTAACTGTAGGTCATCCTCAGAGACTTCCAAGGCATTGACCATAGACAGATCAGTGATTCCCCCATCTCCAATACTATACACAGAGGATTTAGACGGATTAGAAATGATAAAGTCCTTTCCAACATCTTCCCTTTCATCAGGGACAAATTTGTGATATTTGGAAGAAGTTCCAGATTTTGCATTTTTGGAACAAACTTCTTCAACAGCCCTATGAACAAGAGAATCCTGGACACTTTGATGCTTTATTGATTGGTTGGAGCCTTGGAGGGACTAATTTTACCTTGACCAGCACCACCTTGATTCCTTTTCTTTTTTATTAGACCCTATAATCAGCAAGAGAGAGAGACAGTCCAAACAAATCTAGAGAGAAGAAGGAGCTTCTCTCTCTAACCCATTCTACTCCCTTTTTAGATTCATGAAATTGTTGGCGTACCTGAAATAGATAGATTGTTGTTGTCCATCAGTAATTCTACAATTCATTACAATTAAGGATTTTTATGAATAGTTTTTTGGATATCCATGTCCTCCTGTTAAATTAGAAATAAGACGGGAAGGAAGAAAGACGCATAATAAACACAAATAGAAATATGTTAGGAAAAACAAAAAGGAGGAACATGTGATAAATGTCAGGAAAAACAGTTCCAATTCTAATTTCATGGCTACATTCTTACACTCAAGGGAGAGCCATGTAAGCCCTTTTCTTAAAAAAAACCGCAGACCTTCCAACGCTGAGTTTAAACATTAGTGTCTACGAACTCACCAGACTTTTAATTTGAGATTTCTCAGGTGCTTGTCATTTTGGAAATTTTGCACAAAAGAACACATTGACGGAGAGAGCACAATGTTATTATAATTTCTTTGATGCTCTTTCAAATAAATCTTTTGCTTTCATCATAAGGTTTGGACATGTCATTTGTTTTCCAATTCTTAGCCCCTCCATAGGTGTATGTGACTTTAGAGTCTTATTGATTTTGTTATGGGCTGTTGTTTTACAGCAAGCTTATTTGATATCATGCGTGAAACATTGATGTAGTTAAGTTGCCATTGTGTCGTACAGTTGCTTCTGATTACAATCCAAGCCATCTCCTTGCTTTCTATCTTCTGTATGTAATAAACTTGAGAACATTCACTCAAAGAAACAGACAAGACTAATAAATTGCTAGTATTTTTTGTTTCTTTTCTAATAGCGGAACTATTTATCAGGATCAGAAGGGATTACCCGAGGAATTATTTGCTGTGAAGATGTATGCATTAACAACCGATGCACCAAAGGTGGTTGTTAACCGGTCCAGAACTAAGGTTAAAATGATTAGACCTGGTATTATCAAGTGAGGAGCATGGGGTCTTGGATCAGAGAGAGTTTCAATCACATGAACATGCAACTTGCAAACATGAGAGGGTAGAGTGGCATTCTTCCAGAAAATTTCAAACTTATCTATGTTCAGCCTGATTTTGGAAACCAGTCTTGAATTTCTTTGTAACTTAGCACGGAGCTACGCCCACAATTCATGTAAAAGTTGATGCAATATCATCAGTTGTGAATAATGGATTGTTACGCTCTATTGACTTACGTATATAGGTATGCACAGATTATGTATGTCTCAGTCTCTCCACTGCATCTATCTATCCATAATTTGAGTACCAAGCCCAGGGCATACCCAAAATTACTTGCTTTTTGTAACTATTAAAAGGCGTACTGAAGTTCCATGTGTACATGTAACACCCCGAAAGTCATGTCATGAGGGCTAAGTCAACGAGTCAAACATAATAAAAAAAAAAAAAGCAACGAATGATCCTACGTGGATGACGTGGAAGCATAAAGGAATTCTACATGATTCCAAAGAAAAGTCAATAAGTCAATGATTAACTCACGAGGACCAAACGGGTCAAATAGGGTCAATAAACGTAGTTTCGGTTAACCACATCTCTTGTAGCCGAGTGGTAAGTTTCTTGGGTGTACTATCCAAGAGGTTTAGTGTTCGAGTCATGGGAAGTGTGGCCACTGGGGAATTCACCTGGCAGCTCCAAGGCCTCGGGGGATTAGTCGAGGTGCGCGCAAGCTGGTCTGGATACCTGGTTTACCACAAACAAAAAAAAAAAAAAAAAAAAAAAAACTGAGTTTCGATTTTCAAAGGGTTTATAAGAATGTAGGGTGAAGCCCCATTGAATAAAAGAAACAAATTTTTTTTTTCCCGGAAGTTAATAAGAAACATTGGTTTAAGTTGTTTTGAAAGTTTATTGAAAACGAAGTTACCGTTTGATAACCATTTCATTTTTTTTGTTTTCATTTTTCAGTTTTTGTGTTCATTTCAAAAAAATGAAATCAGAAAATGTACTTGGTAACTTTGTTTTCTTTTTGGAAAAAAAAAATTTGAAAACAAAAATTGTGTTTGGTAAAATCTTTTTTGTGGTAGAATTTTATAACCACTAAGAACTTACTATAGTATTGGATTGGGTCATGTATGGGTTGGGCATGTCCATGAACCCACGTTTGACCCATATATTGTAAAAACATACAGAGAGCGTAAAAATGACCAAATTACCCATCGATGCTCACTTTTAATAAGTTAATATAAATAATGTCTTCAAATAACACGGATTGACCAACCCTTAGGTTATTCGACGTTCTGGATCCAGTGGTGGTGGCAAATTTGGCCTGATTTTTTTTAAATGACTATTTTACCCTTAAACGTTTAAAATACCATAAATTTTACGATTAAACCAGAATTGAACGCCGTAAAGCCTGCGAGCTCATATTAATATGAAGAACATTTTTAAACCTAAAAACTATATATATATCGTAAAATGGCCAAATTACCCTTTTGGCTTACATTTAATAAGTTAATCTAATAATGTCTTCATATAGCAATGGCTCACCTACCCCAAGATTATTAAACGTTCTAGATCTAATAGTGGAGTCCATTTGGCCTGAATAAATTTGTGAAGTGACTATTTTACCCTTAAACTTTAAAAATATCATAACTTGTTAATATTAAACCAGAATTGATCGTTGTCAGAGCCTACAAACTCATGTGAATGTGAAGACCATTTGGAACCTAAAAGTACACACACACACACACACACACACACACATATATATATATTATAAAATAACCAAATTGCCCTTCGTGGCTTACTTTTAATAATTGATATAAATCAAGTCTTTAAATAACACCGGCTAACTACCCGAAGGTTCTTTGACATTCTGGACGCAATGGCAGTGTTCATTAGGACAAATGGACCCTGTCATTAGGTCTAGAACGTCTAAAAACCTTGGGATTTGGAGCTCGTGTTATTTGAAGACTTGACTTATACTAACTTATTAAATAGAAGCCTCAGGATTAATTTGGTCATTTTATAATTGATGTACTTATAGGTCCACAAAATGTTCTTCATATTGATATGAGCTCTTAGGTTTTGATGACGTTCAGTTCTGGTTTAATCTTAACAAGTTATAACCTTTTGAAGTTTCAAGGATAAAATAGTCATTTTGTGATTTGTTATGGCCAAATGGACCCCACCATTGGATCCATAACGTCAAAGAACCTTTGGGTAGGTGAGCCCTTGGTATTTGAAGACTTTATTTATATTAAGTTATTAAATGTAAGACTCAAGGACAATTTGGTCATTTTATGATGTGTACTTTAGGTGTCAAAATATTCTTCATATTAATACGAGCTCACAAGCCCTGACGAAGTTTAGTTCTAGTTTAATCTTAACAATTTATGACATTTTGAAGTTCCAAGGGCAAAATTGTTATTTTACAAATTTATTCAGACCAAGTGGATCCCGCCATTGGATCTAGAACATCGAAGAACCTTAGGATAGGTGAGCTCGTGTTATTTAAAGACTTGAATTTTATTAGCTTATTAAATGTAAGACCCACCCAAGGGCAATTTGGTCATTTTACAATAAATGCACTTTTTAGGTTTTAAAATGTTCATTCATATTAATATGCGCTTATATGCTCTGACAACGTTCAATTTCGGTTTAATCTTAAAAAGTCCTGGCATTTTGAAGAATCAAGGGCAAAATAGTCATGTTATCCAAAAGTTTAGCCCAAATGGACACCACCATTGGATCCATAACGTCGAATAACTGTGGGGTTGGTCACCCCTGTTAGATGGAAACTTTATTTATATTAACTTATTAAAAGTAAGCCTCAAAGGGCAATTTGGTCATTTTATGATCTATGTACTTTTTAGGTTCCAAATTGTTCTTTATATCAATATGAGCTCACAGGTTTTGACGATGTTCAGTTATAGTTTAATCTTAAAAAGTTATGGCATTTTAAAGATTCAATGACAAAATAGTATTTTTTACAAAAAAAAAAACAAAAAAAAAACAAATCCAGGCCAAATGGACACTACTATTGGATCCAGAACATTAACTAACCTTAGGGTAGGTCACTCCGGGTTATTTGAAGACTTTATTTATATTACCTTATTAAAAATAAGCCTCAAAAGGTAATTTAGTCATTTTTTGATATGTATATTTATATACTTTTTAGGCTCTAAAATGTTCTTCATAAATTTATGAGCTCACAGGCTTTGACGATGTTCAATTCTGGTTTAATTTTAACAAGTTATGGTCTTTTGAAGTTTCAAGGGCAAACTAGTCATTTTAAAAATACTTTCAGGCCAAATAGACCCCACCAAGGATAATTTGGTCATTTTACTATATATGTACTTAAATATATCATGTTTTTTTTTCTTCGTACGAGATAGGTTTAGAATAGTGAACCGTGTTATCACTTTGTTTTTAAATCGATTTTGATTTTTTAGAAGCCATTTTTTTTTTCCAATTTTGGTCTCTTTTTGATAATTGTTTTTCAAAAAACAAAAAAAATTGAGTTTACCAAATGCCTTTTTGTTGCCATTTATAAAAGAAAAAGAAAAAGAGAAAAAAAAAAAACAAAAAATCCAAAATGAAATGGTTATCAAACAGACCATAAGCTTTTGAAGATTTGTAACCAAACGGTCCTTAAGAAAATCAAAAGTAGCATTTTCCCCATAATACGCTAACCATTGGCCAAGAATAAAGCAAATTAGATTTCGAAAATTTTTAAGTCTTTAAAAAAATTGCTATTCACATCAAATGGTCTTTCGACTAGTCCAAGGGGTACCTTTGACGATTGAAGGTACCTTTGTTTGACAAGGCTATTGCAGTGTACCTTTCGACCGGTCGAAGGGTCTCAATGAATCGGTCAAAGGGTACCCTGCAGCAACCAATGGTCAAGTCCTCCTAAAATTTCACAAGTAGAAAGAGGTATAAGGTGAAAACAAGTATTTAAAGCATATTTTAAAAAGGATCCAAGAGGTTCCACATAACAATTACATGATCAATAGGAGAATGCTAGGATTCCCAATACGACCTAGGTCAAAACGATATAGTTCAATAAGTAGGAAATAACACGTGTCCATCTGCAATTTCTGTGATAACAAAGGGGAGCGCATGTAAGCATAGTAATCTAATCAATGTCTAGGCATTAGGTTACATCCATTACAGAACTCTTTTATCCAAACAATGAAATAAGAAGTTGTTGTAACAACTTACATTTCATTTAATTTTAAATTTGCATTTCATATTCAATTAATGTTCCTGATGTTATCTCAAATTTCCAATTCTCATGTGTTAAAATCTTGTGACTTGCTTTAATTCATATTTAAAATTATTTACGGAGTCAAACTGCGATTTTATAAAATTTAGCAATACCTGTATTGGATTTTAAAACTGTATTTCAAAACGGTGGAAATGTTTGCTTTTGACTCAATCAGTATTTTTATAAAACCAGAAAACCATTTCTTACATTAAAATGAATTTTCTGTATTTTTGTGGTGATCACCGCGCCACGAAAATACCAGTTTGTGTTTAAAACTGTCCGCTCTATGTTAAACTTCCACAAATTTTTGAAGTGATGTAAAGCAAAATATGACTCACGCTTTATTTTTCATTTATGGCAAGTGATCATTGGCTTGTGCCTTGTTTGGATCTATCTATCTTGTGTGTGTTATTGTTGTGTCCATAAGCTTAATTGCCAAACACTTTCACTTGGCCCCTACTAACCTATAGCACCTCTTCAAACTGTAGAAGTATATATATACATATGAATAATCCAGCATATATGATCTATATTATTAGTTCAATTAGAAATTAGGAAAAACAATTTAGTTTATAGAGTGTGTTTCACAACTCACAACTTGGAGCCCAAGATTGTGAGATTCTATATAAACTCATACACACTTCATAATCTACACATTTTGATACACACACAGAGAGGAAAAGAGAGAGATTGAGAGTTCACTTACAAAGTATTGTAGAGAGAGAACCTCATATTTTACCATAGTCATAGCTTGAAGTGGAGTTCTTAATTCATGTATCTTTCTCAACAATTCTTCAATCCTATAGCATCAGTGAGTGTTTCTAACTCACTCAGAACGTAATTCACCATTGATTTACTGTTTTGTGTAGTTAAATTGTGATCACCATTTTTGAGTTCACGTTAGAAGTTTCATAGCTTAAAAATCATAACTTTTCAAACTCAACCAAAATCTGTTTTTGTAGATAATAATGAAAGATTATAGTATAAATAGACTATGTTTAAAGTATTAAAGCTCAATTTGTTCACATGAGAAAGTATATTAGAAATCAAATTTTGACATCTTTTGATTCTTCGTAAAATTTGTGAGTTGCGGAATGATTCGTGTTAAATTGGTCATAGATTCTTAATCCTTGTTAAAAATCGAAGAAATCCATATATGATATGTTATATATACTTCAGTTTTCAAAACTGGGTCAAAAGACCCCTTAATTTCTGAAACAGGGGAAAACCAGCGAGGAACACGAAGACACTACTGAAACTCGCGTGCGCGACCCATCGCGCGGGCGGCCCGCGCGCGCGAGCTGTGTTTTTTCAGGTAGACAGAAAAGATTTTAAAAAGAAAAATAAAAATTGGGGATATCGTACGAGCGGCCCGCGCGAGCAACTCATGCATGCGAGCTGTGTGTTTTCTTGCAGACAGAAAAGATTTTAAAATAAAATGAAAAATGGGCATATCGCGCGAGCGAGCCGCGCAAGCAACCCTTCGCGCGAGCGGCCCGCGCGAGCGACTTCTGAAATTTTCTAATTTTTGCTTGTCTTGTGTTAAGGAACTGTTTGGGTGATGTTTTATGAACTTCTAAAGCTCTATTTGAGAAATTTACTAAAACAGAATCCTATTTGGTTATGTTTGGATGATTAAAACGATGTATTACGACTTATCAATCCCCGTACGCACGCTGTTTCTATATTTCAGTGATTTACTTAATGTTTAAAGTTTCATGACATTCATATGGAGTCTGTTGTGCATGTATGGGGGTAGTAGTCAGTGTGAAAAAGAGTAATGGTCAGTGTGGTATAGAGTGTGTGATTGAGATTATGTTGTGGACACTCCCTGGTAAGTCAGTACCAAAGTGTGTTGTGGTTGAGATGGCGGATAGAGTGTCTTTGAAATGCGACGGTGGCAAAACTGGACACTCCCTGATGCCCATGGAAACGTTAAAGTGTGTTAACCTGTGGATAACGGCATTTGGGCCCACTTTTGTTTTTTTTTTTTTTTAAAAAACATTTTTCAAATTCCAATTCAAATACACGAAGAGTCGCCACTTAATTTTTAAAAGGAAAATTAAGAAACCATTTTGAAAGCAAACCGATCTTTTGCGAAACCAAAGATTTAACTGGGTCCGGGGATTATGGAATAAAAGGGGAAGGAGCCCGACGGACTAAAACACCCCCTTTCATCCTATCTCGCGATAGGCCTCTACTCAACATCCTTTTTAATCAAATTATTAATCTAAGCATGCCCTCAACTAATACATATATACATATACATTACACAAGCATGTTGGAAATGGTGTAAAATTGCTAACGACAAAATATCATTCATAAGCCACGTAATTCAAGTAGCAAGCAACATGATATGCAATAGAGAACTAGAAAACATACCCGTGATCCAGCCGCGAATATTAAACGTGCAATGCATACAAGAACAAAATAAATCTAAGAGAAGGTCTCTAACATATATATACACATAAGGCAAAACCTAGGCTAAGGTGTCGTACATGGAGTCGAAAATCAATTAAAATCAAAGTATAGAATTGAACTAGAGAAGGGATGAGAAGTTGTACCTCAAATGCGCTACAAAACAAAGGTTAGTACACATGCCTTAGACAAGATATAATATCATAAACAAGTAATGCTAAGTCATGTTCAATTAGATACATCTTAGACAAGAGATAAGTCCTACTTATGAATATTAACATGTATAAATGAATGCATGAATATGAACAAGAATGGGACATGAATTTATTCATTAATTTGGATCCCTAAGCCTCTGGGTTTAATCTAAATTATAATTATTCAAAACATGGTTTGAGTCCTAAGCCATTAGGAGACTATTTGAGTTGAAATAAATAAGATTAGACAAAAACAGTAGCAGTTTTTTTATGAATTACAGAGAGCAGACCAGACGTTCAAAAATAGGAATAAAATACTTTCAACGGTTGGATCTTAATGATTTTTGGGTATGTTATGCCTCTATGAGTCTAGTTTCCAAATCAAAAAGAAAATCAAAGTTTCAACGGTCGGATCGCTGGGAATATGGAAAACACTAGACCTCACTCAGCATTTTACAACCTTCTGTCCAGAGTTCTTGCGCGATTTTCTAAAAATAGTAAAAAAAATCTAAAATGCTTTGTTAGAGGATTACCTCCAAATTATCCTCAAGGTTTTCTTTTCTTGGAAGATCTTCCAAGCTCTTCTAATGCTCTCAACTCTCTTTTTCTCTCAAAAAAAATGTTGGTGAAGTGATGGATGTTGTATATGGTGGGTAGCTCTTGTTGTCTTCTCCCCTTTTTCCTCAAGGAAGATCCCTTCTCTTTTATAGGCAAAATTACCAGGTATTTTTGGTGAATTTTGGAGCAAAAAACAGGTATAATTCTCTCATTTGGTGGTACAATACGTACTTTCTGAAATCAGGCAGACTGCTGCCCAGCGCGGCAGTTCAGGCTCTGTCGCGGCAGTCCGTGAATGCTGCCGCGGCAGTCCGTGAATGCCGTCGCGGCACTGCGTGACTACCGCGCGGCATTCATCAAATGCCGCGGCAATTAATGGATTGCCGCGTTTTTGTCAGTCTTACTTTATCAGTTTTTTGTTCTTATTCGCATACGCATACGTATTGCACTGCAAAATACAGACTTTAAAAGCGAACGGTAGTCAGAAATTGTTGGCGGCACTTGGTGAATGCCGGACCGGCACTCTCTGACTGCCGCGCGGCACTCAGCGGGTGCCGCGGCAGTCTGCCGTGTGCCGTTTTTAGCTAAGATTCCCTTTTTTAGGTCTTCTTCCTTTTTGAAGCATATTATTTTTGAAGATCCTTTCCAAAAGTCATGTCTTATACCTGAATTCTCCTAAATGCCTAGTATTTTTCTTCTTTCTGTGAAATTTTATCGCGTTTTGGAGACTTTCTGAAGAGCTTGGAATACTTCAAATTTTTGGTCCTTGTCATCATCGGATACAGAGATGACACTCTCCCAAATTCGACGTTCGGTCAAAATTGGGGTGTCTACAGAACCCGAACTTGGACATTCCCTGGCACCCATGGTAGTGCTAAAGTGTGGCCTACGGACACTCCTTGGTACCCGAGTCTGGATACTGTGATATATATTTGCGAGGCGGATTAGGTACTAAAGTGTGAGGCATTGGACATTCCCTGGCACCCCGTGCTAAAGTGTGAGGCAAAATGGACATTCCCTGGCACCCCTGTGCTAAAGTGTGGCTATCAGAGTATTTCAAAGATTCTGGTGAGAGATGGTGGGTTGTTGTGTTTGTCAAGAGAAAAGAGTCGGTAAGATGAGATGGTGCATTATTTTCATACACGGTCACACATATGTGAATTATAGCTTTCAAATGATGTTATGGTTGTTTTCTAAAATGAAATTTTTACTACTCTTTACTCTATTGTAAACTTGTTGAATTAAATGGGAATTTGAAAATGGTAAATGAGTATGTGTTACATTCAAGGTTATGTTTTTAATACTCACCAGCTTCTTGAAGCTGACGGTATCGACGCGCCCTGGACTTTCGTGTTTAGGCTTTTCAGGTTTTGATCAAGCGGAACATTATGACTACGCTAACTGAGAACGATTGCTTTTGGAAGATAAAACTGTTATCAATATTCTATGCTTTAATTTATGAACTGTTTTGTAATAAGGATGACTGTAATAGATGTTAAGTTATTGTTTTGATTTAAGGCGGTTTGTGCCTTTAGAGACCCCGTGCTGTAATAACTATTAAGTTAAAAAAAACATTGTAAGCCTTCTCAAGTGGACCGACAACGAGGTGAAGGAGAATTATACCCATGACAGTTCTCTGAGTGTTGTCGTATGCTCTCACCTGTTGTTGAGATGGTATGAATGTTGATTCATCTAGACCCATGCGTTTAGTTGTGCGGAAGGGACATACATTTAGAACAGACCCGTTGTCAATGAGACAAGCGGGTACGGTGTTCCCCAGACATTCGACGGTGATATACAAAGGCCTGTTATGAACGGGCCCTCCGGGAGGTAAATTTTTGGGCGAGAAAGCAATGGTCAGAGTCGGGATCCTGTCGATCATTCCCACGAGATCTTCTGGCGCCGTATCGATAGAGACATCGGATTGATTCAAAGCATCCAAGACTGCCTGCCTGTGCTTTTTGGAGGCGATCAACAATCCCCAAATGGTGATATTAGCTTGTGTTTTCCTCATTTGCTTTAAGACCCTATCCTCTTCTTCTTCCTCGTTCATTTTCCCTTTTCCTTTGTCTTGATCTCTCCCCGGGTGATCTTCCTCCAGCTCATTTGGTTTGAAATGTCGGCCATATCGAGTCAAATGGTCGATCTCCTCTTTTGCCCAAATGTTGTCGGTTTCTGAAACGGCCTTCGAGTTTTCTTTTGCTTCTTCATCACTTTGATACCACAGATCATCACCCCCTACCTGGTCTATATTCCGATCATTGCCTTCTTGAATCCACCAATCCGACTGCCCCGTTGCTTCGATTTCCCATATCTCTGGCTGGCTTTTGAGCATACAGATCTCTGGATTTTCTGGTAACTGATAAAGCTTCTTTGGTTCCCCAGCTCTTGTGACTAGCTTGGATGAATCAAACGTCATTCCCTCTACCCCTAAGAAATAAAGACCATGCGGTGGTGGCACATCACGATGGTTTGGTAGAGGATTCTTGGTGACATTGGGGGCTTTGACAGGTGGTTCGGATATTACTTTGTTGTCAATGAGGTCTTGGATTTCATGCCTCAACCTCATGCATCGATCCGTCGAGTGGCCCTTCTGTTGATGGTATTTGCAGTAGAGATCTCCCTTAAAATGCGGCGGGAGCGGACTCGGCGGGGGTCGAGGTTCCAACTGACGGAGATGCCCTTTTGCTAACAGTCTGTCGAGGGCGGTTGTTAATGACACTCCCAAATCCGAAAACTTCCTTAGTAGCTTATCCTCCCCTCCTCTTGGATGGTTTCTGGTGATATCGAATTTCCTCTCCGGCTCGCCAAGTGCATTGACATCAGTGGGGCCAGAGTGACCCCCCGAATGCCCCCCATTTGATCCATAACCGGGCCTCCGAGATCGGTTCAGTGGTTCTTCCTTCTTGATTGTCCCTTCTTGAATCGCATCTTCGATCCTTGTCCCCACATCGAACACCTCAGCAAAGGTGTTGATTGACTGGAACCTCATCTCCTCCTGATAAACCGGCTGCAGATTCTTCATCAGCATTCGAATCTGGTCCTTCTCAGACGGCCTTTGCACCATTTTGGCTGCCTTTCCCCTCCATCTACTCAGGTATTCGGCGAATGATTCTTTGTTCCCTTGTCTAGTGGTCTCCAAGTCTCGGACAGTGACATCCAAATCTTGATTGTATTCGTACTGTGCCACAAATGCCTTAATTATTTCTTCCCACACCCTGGTTTTGCTTGGCTCGAGAGTAAGGTACCAGGACAGAGCGGCTCCAATCAAAGTCTGTTGAAATAGAACTGCCATCATAGCTGTGCTCAAGCCGCTTGGTTGGAAAGCCCCAATACACATTCTCACGTGGCTGCGAGGATTGCCGGTCCCATCAAATTTGTCAAAAACCGGCATCTTGAATCCGGCGGGCAGTGTTTCGCGCACTCCGTCATACAACCCCTTCAGTTCCATCAGATAAGTATCCACTCCCTGAGCCTTGTGCATTACCCTTTCCAACTTTTCTATCTTCTCGGTCAGCAGCTTCTCCTTCTCATCTTTCTCTCTGTCCCTGTTGGCCCTTAGTGCGCCGTTCCATTGTGCTTCTTGATCGTCGAACCAATCTCCTTCCCCTCCTCCCAAAGGTGGGTCTATAATAGGTGGATTCACATGTGGTGGTCGGCGGTTCAGTTCTTCTATCATCCCCATCATGCGGTTCATGTTCTCGGCCTGTCTCCTCTTCTGTTCCGCTTGTTGTTCTACTAGTATCCTTAACCCGGTCATCTCTTTGTTGTTTCTCTCTTCAGCCATGTCAGGGTGTTCTCTCCTTACTAGCCTTGCTGTAGGATCCCTAAACCACGCTATTTTCTTTCCTACAGTAAATTTTGAAATTTTCCCTTTTAAAAATCTTTTTATCTTTCTTTTATCAACAAAGGCATTACAACTTTTCTTTTATATGTCATGCGGATGCAATGCATGTGTGTGTGTGTGCCTATTCTATATGCCAAAGAAAATAAAACCCTAATCCTAACACATAAGCACATAAGCACATAAGATCCTCACCCATGTCAAGTGCGCTAATTCCTCCTTTCATTGTGATCCTTTCTACCTTCTCAGAAGTTGGGTAAAGAATTTTCAAAATTCCTTTGAAAAAAGCATTTCTTTTCCTAAACAATTCCCAAGATTTTTATGTGAAAATGTACCTTGATAAAAGAAATTTGGATTTTCAAAAGAAGTGAACTTCAAAGATTTCCTTTTTGAAAACTTTGGAATAAGGATGGCAGAAATCTGTTTGCTTTTAAAGATGGGTTTAAAATTCTTTGGGTAGAAGGATCACATGATCGGATTATCATCGCACTTTCCATGAATTTGGATGCATACAAGGTCAATGATGCTTAGCTGACATGATATAAGAAGTATAATCTTATAATCAAAGTTCAGCATATCCTCCAAATGTCGTGTAACGTGAGGAGAAATTGCTTAAAAGGTGATTAAAATATTATACATCCTTCATCATGTGAGTATCGTCATCATCTCAAGTAATCCCTTCCGGGCATACAAAACTCCCTAGCACATAACCCTGATCAAGAATGGATTTCCTAGCTTTGAAAGGTTCTATGGAAGCTACCATGCAAAGGCTGGGTTTTGGTCAAATAAGGGACCCTTGACACACATCCAATAGGATGCTTAATATACCAAATCATGGTACAAGATCAAGGGTGATCACACAGTCCCATGATGACTTGACCGACCGGGTTGCCCGAGCCTCCAAGGTCATAGTTCCGTGCAATCGACCGGCTGGACATGCAAGTGAGGTGCAACAGGCACACAAAGATTAATTAATTCAATTAAAGGGATGCTTTCAAGTCTAATCCTCGAGTGAACCCAAAATCAGAATTCTGGTCTGCGAAACCAGATATTTTGGGTTCGATCCCCAGCAGAGTCGCCAGATTTTGGATACCGGCATTTGGGCCCACTTTTGTTTTTTTTTTTTTAAAAAAAACATTTTTCAAATTCCAATTCAAATACACGAAGAGTCGCCACTTAATTTTTAAAAGGAAAATTAAGAAACCATTTTGAAAGCAAACCGATCTTTTGCGAAACCAAAGATTTAACTGGGTCCGGGGATTATGGAATAAAAGGGGAAGGAGCCCGACGGACTAAAACACCCCCTTTCATCCTATCTCGCGATAGGCCTCTACTCAACATCCTTTTTAATCAAATTATTAATCTAAGCATGCCCTCAACTAATACATATATACATATATATTACACAAGCATGTTGGAAATGGTGTAAAATTGCTAACGACAAAATATCATTCATAAGCCACGTAATTCAAGTAGCTAGCAAGCAACATGATATACAATAGAGAACTAGAAAACATACCCGGGATCCGGCCGCGAATATTAAACGTGCAATGCATACAAGAACAAAATAAATCTAAGAGAAGGTCTCTAACATATATATACACATAAGGCAAAACCTAGGCTAAGGTGTCGCACATGGAGTCGAAAATCAATTAAAATCAAAGTATAGAATTGAACTAGAGAAGGGATGAGAAGTTGTACCTCAAATGCGCTACAAAACAAAGGTTAGTACACATGCCTTAGACAAGATATAATATCATAAACAAGTAATGCTAAGTCATGTTCAATTAGATACATCTTAGACAAGAGATAAGTCCTACTTATGAATATTAACATGTATAAATGAATGCATGAATATGAACAAGAATGTGACATGAATTTATTCATTAATTTGGATCCCTAAGCCTCTGGGTTTAATCTAAATTATCATTATTCAAGACATGGTTTGAGTCCTAAGCCATTAGGAGACTATTTGAGTTGAAATAAATAAGATTAGACAAAAACAATAGCAGTTTTTTTATGAATTACATAGAGCAGACCAGATGTTCAAAAATAGGAATAAAATACTTTCAACGGTTGGATCTTAATGTTTTTGGGTATGTTATGCCTCTATGACTAGTTTCCAAATCAAAAAGAAAATCAAAGTTTCAACGGTCGGATCGCTGGGAATATGGAAAACACTAGACCTCACTCAGCATTTTACAACCTTCTGTCCAGAGTTCTTGCGCGATTTTCTAAAAATAGTAAAAAAATCTAAAATGCTTTGTTCTTTTTAGGGTGACTTCCTAACACATTAATCTACTTAGAAAAAATTATTTTAGGCCACGAATCCGTTATTAGAACTCCGATTTACTTATTTCAAAAGAGTGTTGCTGTACTGAAATTCTGGACAGATTATTGTTACTTTGAAAAATTCATGGCCAAACCATTTTAAACATAAAACCGCCTTAAAACAAAAATTACAGTGGTGGAATATTGGGTTATTGACACTTTCCCGTTGGTTTCACTTGATTTCAACGGTTAGATTTCGAACTAAAAATCTTTGATCAAAAACAGTTTGTGAACTCACTGTTTTCACTTACCAAGTTCAACTTTTATTTGTTAATCCCAACTATTAATCATGAGGTTGGGTTTAAACCAATACACTTCTCCTACCATTTGATGGTCATTGGAGACTAAAGACTTTTATATTTGTGGATTTCAAATGAAGTATGAATAGACTTCATGAAATCTCAAGATGATGAATCTAAACCATAGAAGTGAGTTTAGACCCAAGATACTTTCTCCTACCACTTGATGATCATTGGAGATGAAGACATGACATAACATTCATGAGTTTTCAAGGAATATAAGGAGACTCCATGAAAAACTCAAGCTTAGAGGACCCAAGTCATGAGTATGGACTTGGATGCATCCACTTGTTTATGAAATAAAATGATGATCAAAGTTTGACTTCCATGTGAAGCATAAGCTTCCATGGGGTTCAAGAGATCATATTCGAAAGATTTCAAGAGAGATATTAAAGATCTCCAAGAATCTCAAGAAGAGAACATAAACAATAAGAAGTAGAAGAAAGAATTGGAAGCAAAGATTCCTAAGTTTACTTGATAAGCAAAAGAACACAACAAAAGGGCTTTAAGATTAGAATTTCAAAAGAAGGAGAGAAGTATGAAAAATCTATGGTTAGAGGATCACCTCCAAATTATCCTCAAGGTTTTCTTTTCTTGGAAGATCTTCCAAGCTCTTCTAATGCTCTCAACTCTCTTTTTCTCTAAAAAAAAATGTTGGTGAAGTGATGGATGTTGTATATGGTGGGTAGCTCTTGTTGTCTTCTCCCCTTTTTCCTCAAGGAAGATCCCTTCTCTTTTATAGGCAAAATTACCAGGTATTTTTGGTGAATTTCGAAGCAAAAAACAGGTGTAATTCTCTCATTTGGTGGTACAATATGTACTTTCTGAAATCAGGCAGACTGCTGCCCAGTGCGGCAGTTCAGGCTCTGTCGCGGCAGTCCGTGAATGCCGCCGCGGCAGTTTATGAATGCCATCGCGGCACTGCGTGACTGCCGCGCGGCATTCATCAAATGCCGCGGCAATTAATGGATTGCCGCGTTTTTGTCAGTCTTACTTTATCAGTTTTTTGTTCTTATTCGCATACGCATACGTATTGCACTGTAAAATACAGACTTTAAAAGCGAACGACAGTCAGAAATTGTTGGCGGCACTTGGTGAATGCCGGACCGGCACTCTCTGACTGCCGCGCGACACTCAACGAGTGCCGCGGCAGTCTGCCGTGTGCCGTTTTTAGCTATGATTCCCTTTTTTAGGTCTTCTTCCTTTTTGAAGCAAATTATTTTTGAAGATCCTTTCCAAAAGTCATGTCTTATACCTGAATTCTCCTAAATGCATGGTATTTTTCTTCTTTCTGTGAAATTTTATCGCGTTTTGGAGACTTTCTGAAGAGCTTGGAATACTTCAAATTTTTAGTCCTTGTCATCATCGGATACGGAGGTGACACTCTCCCAAATTCGAGGGTCGGTCAAAATTGGGGTGTCTACAGTTTGCCCCTCTTTGACAGAGCTTATGGGGCAACGCGTCCCATAAGTGAATGTCAAAGCCTGTGTGAAGACATGCCTTTTGACCGGACTGTCGAATCTAGGTAAAGCAAAAATGCGTTGCAAAAACTGTTTCACACACGGTTTATGTTGGTCGGACTCAACGGTGAGCTGCCTACGTATCCCATTAGTAATCAGACCAAAGCGTAGTTCAGGCATGGATCGGACACTCACAAACGCAAGTGGTCACACGGATGGATGCACCTATCCTTTCGTGATGCAAGTGCCATGCAATGGTGTTTTCTAAATTAAACTGATTGCGTAAGTGTCGTGCTTATCATGTTTTCCCCACATACGATGCGCATTTCAAGACGTGTTAGTCAGGGAAGATTATCTATGCGAAAATCTGTTACAGGGGTCATGAAGGTGTTCCTGATTTGATCTTAAGGGTTAACGCAAATCCGTTATGAAAACCGAGAATATAATTTTGTTATATTCTCAAAACGAGGATTAACGCAAATCCGTTGTGAAAACCGAGAATATAAATTCCTTATATTCTCAAAACGAGGGTTAACGCGAATCCGTTGCGAAAATCGAGAATGTAAATTCGTTATATTCTCAAAACGAGGGTTAACGCAAATCCGTCGCGAAAACCGAGAATATAAATTCGTTATATTCCCAAAACGAGGGTTAACGCAAATCCGTTGCGAAAACCGAGAATATAAATTCTTTATATTCCCAAACGAGGGTTAACGCAAATCCGTTGCGAAAACCGAGAATATAAATTCGTTATATTTCCAAAACGAGGGTTAACGCCAATCCGTTGCGAAAATCGAGAATATAAATTTGTCATATTCCCCAAAACGAGGGTTGATGCAAATCCATTGCGAAAACCGAGAATATAAATTCGTTATATTCCCAAAACGAGGGTTGACGCAAATCCGTTGCGAAAACTGAGAATATAAATTCGTTATATTTGCAAAACGAGGGTTGACGCAAATCAGTTGCGAAAACCGAGAATATAAATTCGTTATATTCCCAAAACGAGGGTTAACGCAAATCTGTTGCGAAAACCGAGAATATAAATTCGTTACATTCCCAAAACGAGGGATTGACATAATTTGTTGCGCGGATCGAGAATATAAATCCATTATATCCCCAGAATCTTCTATCAATTTTCCAGATTTTGGGCTGATGGGCTCAAATTTTCAAATTTGGGAGCCCACAGGTTCGAGAAAAAAAAAATTTTGATTTTCAAAATCCGGGAGCCCACGGGCTCGAATATTATCAGTTGTCAAAATTCGGGAGCCCACAGGCCCGGATATTATCGGTTTTCCAAGGTTGGGGGCCCACGGGCTCAAATATCTCCATTTTTCAAAAAATTTAGGGCCCACGGGCTTATATATACCCTAAAATTTCAAAATTTGTAGTCAATGTGCTCCTAAAAATGACCCCGAGGGCCAAAAGTGTAATGAGGGAAAATTTTGGGGGTCTCAAATTCAATTTTCGGGACTTGATTTGAATATTTGGGGGAAAAGTGAGTATCTTCAAACCGCCTTAGTCGCGGCACACGCGGTTTTCCGCGGCAGTCCGTGACTGCCGCGCGGCACTCACGGAGTGCCGTTGCGGCACTCGGCGAGTGCCGCCCGGCAGTTGACTGACTGCCACGCACGGAAAATTGAGTGCCGCGTTTGAGCGGCAGTGGCTTAAACCGCCGGGTTCAAAACATTTCCCTCATTCTCTCAACCTCCTTTCTCTCGAAATCTCTCTGGAGAAAAATTTTCTCTTCTTCTTTTCTTGCTTGGGTTGATCTACCGGGGTTTACAGGTTGGTTCTGCTTGATCAAAACCTGATTAATCTCTTTTATTTCATAGTTTTTTGAAATTTTTCGTGAATTTAACACGCGGATCTCTCTTTTCCTTTGACAGGTTATGGCGAGCGGTTCTAGGAAGAAGAAGGCCAAATATACGGCCACCCATCATCCGGACGCCACACTTTTGCTGAGGGACCCCGATGAGCACTTGTCGGCCCGCGCGTTTAAGCGCGAGGTAAACGCTCCCCTTTTACTTATTTCTCGTATTTCTTTCTCGCATCTTCTTTTCTGTGTGGATGTAACGTAGGGTTGCCATAACTTTTAGATACCCTGTTCCGAATGACATGCTCATGGCGCCCCCTGAGCGTCCCAAACGCTTTTTCATGCCCCTCGTAAAGAAATCTTATTTTTGTTTTCGTTTCTTATGAACTTCAGAAACTGAATGTTATGCTTGAATTTCCCGAACACCCATCCTTTATTTTTCTCATTTGACTTTTCTCAAAGACCTTTGAAAGCCAATTTATCGAAATTTCAAACATTGCTTGTGGATAAAGAATCTAATGCTCACGAATATGAAATCCTGAATTTTCTTCTACATTTATTATGCTCGCGAGTTTTCTCGAGTATTCCAAACACCTTTTTATTATTCAAAATTGATTCCTGAATAGTTGCGACCACAGACCTCTCTTTGAAACGACCCTTCTCCAAAACATTACATATGCATGTATTTCAAACTGCTCTTTCTTTGAACATTGAGTGTCTTCTTTTATTCATTTCCTCTTGGATGCAAACGGGTGCCATGCTTATGGAGATCCTACGAGTATCTCTAGATTTTTCATTTCTTTCCTTTATTTTATTATTTTATTTTATTGTTATTATTATTATTACATGTTTTCTTCTTTTATCTAATTACTGATATCAAACTTGTGATTCTTTCTTGCAGCTGCAGCCGAAGGTGCTGAAGGGGCACGACAGTCTTGCTCACGGACACGAGTGGTATACAGAGCTGCGCGCGACCATGAGGGCCCTGGTGGACGCGGCTGGGTTTGGAGACTTCGTCAAACTTTTGACGAAGAGCTCCAACGACTTGAGGCAGATTCACGCGTTGGCCGACCGGTGGTGGGATACTACCAGCACTTTCCATTTTGATTTTGGGGAGATGACTATGACCCCGCTAGACTTCTCGATGATCACCGGGATCCCTTTCGGCAGAGAGCCTCTGCAACACTTGACAGACCAGGAGTGGGGCCAGGTGGAGCCCTTATTAGGAGTGGTTCCGTAGGAGGCCTTGGTCACGGCCCGGTGGTTTATGGACACATTCCGGGGAAAACCCGGCTTCACCGACGAGCAGATGGCCCGAGGCTTTCTGATGTACATGCTGGGGTGTTCTCTGTTGAGCACCAAGGGTGATCGTGTTTCTGTGTCCTTGGTTGCATCGCTGGAGCACCTGGATCGGGTCACAGAGTTTGATTGGGCTGGTACAGGATTAGCTATCCTATACTGTCATATGGGTGACATCTCCCGGGATAAGCCGGCCTCTACTAGCGGCTTTTGGAGAGCGTGGGAGGTATCTCTTTTTCTATATTCCACTGCTTATTATATTTTCGGAAACTTATTTACATTGCGATATTAATCTCCCCTTTTTCCTCTCTCTTTTTTATTACAGATTTGGTCCCATGAGTATCTCCGCATGATGTCTCCTGAGACACGTGCTGCTGATGCCCTCGTCATGCCCCAGGGGCTGAAGTGGGCGAAGGACAGGGTCGGGCGCAAGACCGAGGCCCATGATTTTGTTTCGTTCAGGAATTTCATGACGAACCTGAGGGAGGAGCACGTACATTGGCAGCCGTGGCTTCGGGTGTTGCCCGAGGCTAGTGCGGGGATTCGAGAGTCGGCCGGGTATGACCCGACGAGACGACTTCTTGATGGTGGGTCAGAGGGCCAGGCATGGTATCTAGGAGAGAGGGTGACCAGGCAGTCACTAGCGGCCCCCAGATTCTTTGTGCCATTCCCTCCTCCCGACTCTATGAGGGCCACGGACACACTTCAGGGCAGCGAGTTCTCAGCCGCCCGAGACGGCTTCGGTATCCACGACTTTTTGGACGACCCCATAGGATACGCGGCTTTCTGTGCCGCTAAGCTGATGCCGAACTTCCCTTTGATGGAAGTGACTCGGGTGAGTATGAAAATCCTTCAAGCTTTTATGAATCTTCTTTTATCCTCTGTTTATTATCTTTATTACCTTTTGCTTGCAGCCTGTTCCTGCCGCGGTTCGTCCCCCTGCCTTGCCTGAGTGGGACTGGACCATGTCGACTGTCTCATTCGGGGAGCCCCACGTGACGACGATCCCCCGACTCTCTCAGGATGCCCCCACTATTCCTCTCCACTATGACGTCGTCCCGCGTGCTTACGCGGAGGAGGGCTTGACATATGCCCACAGCGTGCGGCAGTGGGTTCTCGGGCGAGAGTGGATGGTAAGAGACTTCTCCACCTTCACTTTGACTCTGATTGCGTCTCTTTTTACTAATCTTTATTCTTGATTCTCTTTTTCAGGCTGAGGGAGCTTGGGCGACTGCTGCAGCTCAGTTGAGGGCCCAGGTATGATCTTTTACCCTTTTATATTCTTAGTATTCCATTCGTCTTTTCAACGCTTTCATGGACTTATTCTCTTCTTACCAGATGGAGGAGAACAGAGTCCTGTCCCAGCAGGTGGGGCAGCTCCAACAGCGGCTCCAGCAGTTTGGCATCCCTTTAGCGATGCCCCCGGGGGTAGCGGTGCTGGGTGTGGCGGAGGCGGCGGCGAGGGCACTAGCGGTGGTAGAGGCCGAGGTGGCGGTAGTGGCGGACATGGAGGGAGCGGTGGAGGCAGCGGGACTGAGTCAGAGGAGGAGCCTCTCAGACGCACGACTCGTCAGGCTCGCGGCCGGGGTCGGGGTCGGGGTTGACCCCGCTTTTGTTTATTTTTTATTTTTGAGAGTTGCGGGAGGATTCATACTTTATTGGGATGACTGTATATACGCACACACTTTATTTTGATGGCTGCCTTAGGATAACCGGTAGGATAGGCACTTTGGATACCTTTATTATTACATTATTGCTTCGTTATTAACATTCACCGTATGTGTGACCATAGCTTGGTCTATCTTTTGCCATATGTGGGTCCATGGCTTGGTCCCGTCTTTATTTTTATCTTTGAATGCTTCTATCTATTTGATATGTGCAAATGAATGAAATAAATGAATGAATGTATTTGCACGTGCTGCATGATGCGCACGTTTTATTGCTTTTCTATCTAGTTTTTTGTTTACAGGTGGGCTGATCGCGTTACAAACAAACCCTGGCCAATGAAAAACTTGGAACGGCACTCGGTTAGGTCTCCGCGGCACTCAGTGACTGCCGTGACGGCAGTCAGTGAATGCCGCAACGGCTTCCACGGACTGCCGCGCGGCACTTCATGGAATGCCGCTGCACTTTATCGATTGCCGCGATTGAGTGATCAGCTTTTTCTCCTATTTATACCCCTCCTTCCCCCAACATTTCGCAAAACAACCTTTTCTCCTTCATTTCTCCTTAAATGGCTCCCATTTGCTCCCAAATTCTCTACCCATGGATGGATACTCTTTCAGGCATTGACAAGCTAAACTTTGAATGCTTCAGACTAAACGATCTTTTCTCTTTCCGACGGATGAATTTGAACGAGGGCCTACTTCGGGCTGCCATTCGGTGTTGGGATCCTACTTTCAACGTCTTCCGCTTCGGCTTTCAGGAGACTTGCCCCTTGTTTGAGGAATTTAGCGCCATTCTTCACACTGACCCTTCTGCTGAACTGACAGTTCCCTCGGTCCAGGCCGGGTATGTCCGGACTTAGCCACTCTTCTCCACACATCTCGAAATGCGGCGGGCTCCTTTATTTGCGACAGGCAGATTGATTTTGAGCGCCTTGCTTCCGTTTATGCTCCCATGGGAGACCCTTATGATGGTGAGTATCAGATCATTCGGCGTAGCGCCCTGTCGATTGCCATGCTCTCTTATTTCCTCTTTCAGTCGTCTTCTGACACTCTCATACCCATCGTCTGTGGTTTGCGGGAGATGAAGAGTGCTGTTATGCTGGTCCTTGGTGAAACTCTGATTGGATTGGGCCATGCCCATACTGCTGGGACCATGTTATCCGTAGGGGCACCTTTCGTCCTACAGGTTTGGCTCATGGAACGCCTTGACCTCTTCATTCACCCCTCGCATCTTCGTGGGCCACTTCCTTATGATCGTATGGAGGTCCATTGCCTATTCCATTCTGCCGATGCATGGCTCGGTTGGCTCCAGGGTCTTTCTTCCAATGATATTTGCTGGATCTGTTCGCAGTGGATTTATCGTTCCATTGTCGTACGCCTTCCTGGGCGACCCGGCATTTGGTTACCGGGCTTGAGTGCCACTACTTTCTACATTCCTGATCGGGTGGTCCGCCAGTTTGGGCTTCTGCAGGACACTACTGAGTCGGTGACTGCTGATTTCACCGGGGGGTCCACTTTGCGCCCTTCTATTGTGAAAGCTTTCATTGAGGCTTGGCCGAGCAGGATGGCTGCTCCGTGGCCGAGGATTCTTGCTTCGACCGTACCTACTGCCCAGTATCTCTTAGAGATCCAGGTCCTGGTTGCGAGATAGACTTGACAGGACACATGCACAATAAAGTAGGAAAAAAAACGGGGAAAAGCTTTCTATAGAACTTTCTGACAGACCCTGCCTACTCTTTGCCCACGCTTTCAAATGTGATTTTCTTTATTTTTCTCTTTCAAGAAGTGTTGTTATTTTTTAAGAAAGCTTTAACATGCTTAATCAAAATGTTCACCCCTTTGATTAACCTTTTATGAAGAGTTCTCCTTTCAATGTCTTTATTTGGCTCGTTACTTTGCTTCTTTGCTTAAGCTTTTTAATCCTTCTATACTATGAATTCCCATTAGTTTCTTTATAGCACTTATCCTGATAGCCGGAGGATCCAAGGGAGGGTTTTGTATCTAGGTTCTTCGGCTAGCAAACGAAGTTTGCCCCTGGTTTTAGGGCTTTGAAGTGGTTCCGGGCAAACGCCAGTTTGCCCCTAGTTTAGCACAACCTTTTTCTTTCTTTTTTTTTTTTTTTTTTGAATGACCGAACCAAGTTGGTTGCCTACGTATCCCCTAGCGGGAACCAGGTCAAGCGTAGTTCATCAAGGTAGGAAGCTTTGAAAGGAACGGTTTCAAGCAAAATATTTCTTGAGGCGATCGAGGTTAATTGGTTGTTTAAATTCAACCCCGTCTAGGTCCATGAGATAAGCCGCTCCTCCGGAAAGGAGGGTCTTAATGATGTATGGTCCGACCCAGTTGGGTTTGAACTTTCCTCTGGGGTCGTAAACGGGCACTTTCAGTTCTTTGAGGACCAGGTCACCCTCATCAAGCTTCCTTGGGCGGACCTTTTTGTTGAAAGCACGAGCTATCCTCTTTTGGTACCCCCGAGTATGGTTTATTGCAGCCAGTCTCTTCTCATCAAGTAACATCAGCTCCTCGTACCTTCCTTGTATCCATTCTGATTCGGGGATCTCACACTCCGCTAAAACCCTAAGGGAGGGTATTTCTACCTCGACTGGGAGGACAGCCTCCATGCTGTAAACTAACGAATACGGCGTAGCTCCTGTGGAAGTCCTTATAGAGGTTCGGTATCCCCATAAAGCAAACGGTAGTTTCTCATGCCAATCTTTATATGTATCCGTCGTTTTCCCTAAGATTGCTTTAACATTCTTATTTGCTGCCTCTACTGCTCCATTCGTCTGGGGCCTATACGGTGATGATTGATGACAGGTGATCTTATACTTTTCCAGGAGCGGGATAACTTCCCCCTGGAAATGACTGCCATGATCGGAGATAAACTCATTCGGGACCCCGTATCTGCAGATTATGTTCTTCTCAATGAAACTTACCACGTCTGTGGCTTTCAAATTCGCATATGAGGCTGCTTCTACCCACTTCGTGAAATAATCGATCGCCACGATTATATACCGGTGCCCATTGGAAGCCTTCAGAACTATCTCCCCAATGATATCAATCCCCCATACGGAAAACGGCCAAGGGGTGGTCATGCTATAGAGCTGCGACGGCGGGGTGTGCATCAGATTTGCATGAATTTGACACTTGTGACACCTTCTAACATATTCACAACAGTCTTTGTCCAAGGTCGTCCAATAGTACCCTTGTTGGATGATCTTCTTTTCCACCATGTGCCCGTTCATGTGGGGCCCGCACACTCCCTCATGTATTTCCTCCATCATTCTCTTGGCTTCCTTTCCATGTAGGCACTCCAGATTGTACCCGGTGTAGGATTTCTTCCATAACTTATCCGTATAAATCACAATTTGAGCGGCGAACCGTCGAATCGCCTTTCTGTCCTTTTCTGAGGCTCCTTCGGGGTACCCTCCTTCTTTAATGAATTTCCACACATCTTCATACCAAGGCACTTCATCTTCACTCTCTAAGGCCGCAATTATTTCAAACGACGGTCGACTCCTCACTTCTATGGATAGCGGGATCATGGCAATTTTGGAAGGGATTTGGATCATTGAGGCTAAGGTGGCCAGAGAGTCGGCTAACTGGTTTTCTTCGTGAGGGAGATAGTAAAAAGAAATCTTTTGGAACTACTCTTTCAGACTTTCCAGATAATCATGGTAAGGTCTCAATTTCTCGTGTTTTACCCTCCAATCTCCTCGGACTTGGGATATGATCAAGTTGGAATCTCCGAAGATATCAATTTTTCCGACTTTCAAAGCCAAGGCGGCTTCCATCCCAATTATGCATGCTTCGTATTCTGCGGTGTTATTGGTTGAGTTGTACTTGAGCTTGACGGCTAGTGGGGTAGGGGACCCATCGGGTGCTATGAGGATAACCCCGACTCTGTATCCTAATTGATTGGCTGCTCCATCGAAGTACATCTTCCACAGATCTTCCCTTATCTCCATCACTTCTTCATCAGGAAACTTGAATTCTCCTTTTTCCCCAGCTTCTATGGCGAAGTCGGCTAGGTACTCGGCGATGGCCCTTCCCTTGACGGATTTGGAGGTGACATATCTGATATCGAACTCTGCTAGCATCATGGTCCACCGGGAAATTCTACTGGTCAGAACGGGCTTTTCGAACAAGTATTTCAAAGGGTCCATTCGAGATATCAGGATTACGGGGAAGGCTAACATATAATGTCTGAGGCGACGGGTGCACCAGACCAAGGCCCAACATGCTTTTTCTAACGGGGAATTCTTCAACTCGTATCCAGTCATCCTTTTGCTTAAGTAGTAAATAGCCTTCTCCACGTGCCCCTCTTCTCCTTCTTGGGCCAACATATACCCCATCGAATCTTCAGATATGGAGAGATAAAGCAACAAGGGTCTCCCAGGTGAGGGCGGTGATAGGACAGGTGGGTTCTGGAGGTAGGTTTTGATTTTGTCGAAGGCTTGCTGACATAAGGTATCCCACTCGAATCTCTCTCCTTTTCTGAGTAACTTGAACAGCGGGTCACAGGTCATGGTGAGTTTTGGGATAAAACGACTTATGAATTGTATTCTACCCAGGAACCCTCTCAACTCTTTCTCATTTTTCGGTGGGTTCATTTCGGTTATAGCCTTTATTTTGGTGGGGTCTACCTCTATTCCCCTCTGAGTAATGAGGAAACCTAATAATTTCCCGGTGGTGACTCCGAATGTGCATTTCTGCGGGTTTAGCCTCATTTTGAACTCCCTCAATCTCTCAAAGAACTTTCTTAAGGCTTCTAGGTGTCCTCCCCTCTCTTTGGATTTCACAATCATATCATCCACATATACCTCCACCTCTTTGTGGATCATGTCGTGCAACAAGGTGGTGGCAGCCCTTTGATAGGTTGCACCTGCATTCTTAAGTCCGAACGGCATGACCCTATAGCAATATGTCCCCCATGGAGTGATGAACGTGGTTTTCTCCCTATCCTCGGGTGCCATGAGGATTTGATTATACCCAGAGAATCCATCCATGAAAGATAGAAGCTCATGCCTCGCAGTGTTATCAACCAATACGTCGATGTGGGGTAGTGGGAAGTCGTCTTTTGGGCTTGCTTTGTTTAAATCTCGAAAATCAACGCAAACCCTAACACGACCATCCTTATTCGGGACGGGCACAATGTTGGCAATCCACTCAGGATACTCGGTGACCATCAAGAATCCAGCTCTTAATTGCTTTTCAACCTCCTCCTTTACCTTAAGTGTCCATTCTGGCCTCATTCGCCTCAATTTTTGTTTCATGGGTTTTGAATTGAGAAAGAGAGGGATGTGGTGTTGGACTATTTTTGGATCGATACTTGGCATATCGTTATAAGACCATGCAAAAACATCTTTGAATTCATTTAATAGACTGATTAGTTCTTTGCTTTCTTTATTGCTAAGTGTGGAGCCGATAAAGACATTTTGAGGATTACTTTCATTTCCTAGATTAATTGTTAGGGTATCCTCTATGATTTCGCATGCGGATTCATTTTCCTTTTCAATTAACTTTTGCAATTCAATGGGTGTTTCATGACCATCACATTCATCACATTCATTAAGCGTGTTCGAGTAGGCGGAATCAGTCATGTTTTCATTGATCTTCTTTGGGGTGATTACAACAGACATGGAAATTGAAAGACGCCTCATTTGGGCCATTACAGACTCTGGGTGAGGGGGAAACATATCACTAGACTCAAAAATCCACTCTTTCTTGCTCTCTCCCCCCAGATTGGTGATGAAGCTCTCTTCCAGATCTCCTGTCTTGGTAATCTCTTCCATTTCTTCTTCTTCGGCCTTTCCCTTGTTGGTTCCCTTCTGATTTTCCTCGTCTTCTTCACTTTCGGCTTCTTCTTCCACCAGACCTTCAACGTATTCACCTTTGACTTTTTCTGCTTTCACAACCACCGTGCTTCCTTCATTCAGCAGGTTCTTCATATCAGAGCCGTCTAGCGCACCAATCCAGTCTTTGGCAGCGACATGCTTTTCAGACATTTGCAAAAACGGGTCTTTGTACTCGGAAAATTCATGGGTGAAAAAGATCTCGAACCCTGGCTTCATGCCTTTGTCCTTTTGGTCCATCCATGGTTCTGGGAAACCACAGAAGGGGAAATCTTCTCCTTCCTTCACAAAATACCCATTGAGAGTCTTTAAGTAAGGGTCTAGTGGTGCATTGACGGCCTTCTTCTTTGCTCTCAGCTCCTTCTTCGTTGGCTGGTACCCCAGACCGTGAGTGTGTGTCTGAGTAGGGATTCTTGGAGCCTCTGGCAGGCCCTGAAGGTTTTTTCCCAAGCCCAATCCTGGAAAGAATCCCATTTTCTTCATGATTCCTGCGACCACTGGACTAGCATGTTGATCAAAATGGGGTGGTAGAGACTCTCCCGGCTTCCCTTCTTCTAGCATGCTGATGAACTCGAACCCTCCCATTTTTTCCTCGTCTTCTTGTAACTGTAATTCTAGCATGGCGCGCTTGATGATGCTCCGGACAAACGGACCCAACTGTCCCCGAGGATATCACAGACCTTGCTCTCCCAGATACATTTGACCTTTTGATGGATCGTTGATGGTATGACGCCCAAACTGTCTAACCATGGCCTCCCGAGTAGCAGGTTGAAAGAAGCGGGAATGTCGATGACCTGAAATTCGGCTTCCTTCTCAAGTAGACCGACAACGAGGTGAAGGAGAATTATACCCATGACAGTTCTCTGAGTGTTGTCGTATGCTCTCACCTGTTGTTGAGATGGTATGAATGTTGATTCATCTAGACCCATGCGTTTAGTTGTGCGGAAGGGACATACATTTAGAGAAGACCCGTTGTCAACGAGAGAAGCGGGTACGGTGTTCCCCAGACATTCGACGATGATATACAAAGGCCTGTTATGAACGGGCCCTCCGGGAGGTAAATTTTTGGGTGAGAAAGCAATGGTCAGAGTCGGGATCCTGCCGATCATTCCCACGAGATCTTCTGGCGCCGTATCGATAGAGACATCGGATTGATTCAAAGCATCCAAGCCTGCCTGCCTGTGCTTTTTGGAGGCGATCAACAATCCCCAAATGGTGATATTAGCTTGTGTTTTCCTCATTTGCTTTAAGACCCTATCCTCTTCTTCTTCCTCGTTCATTTTCCCTTTTCCTTTGTCTTGATCTCTCCCCGGGTGATCTTCCTCCAGCTCATTTGGTTTGAAATGTCGGCCAGATCGAGTCAAATGGTCGATCTCCTCTTTTGCCCAAATGTTGTCGGTTTCTGAAACGGCCTTCGAGTTTTCTTTTGCTTCTTCATCACTTTGATACCACAGATCATCACCCCCTACCTGGTCTATATTCCGATCATTGCCTTCTTGAATCCACCAATCCGACTGCCCCGTTGCTTCGATTTCCCATATCTCTGGCTGGCTTTTGAGCATACAGATCTCTGGATTTTCTGGTAACTGATAAAGCTTCTTTGGTTCCCCAGCTCTTGTGACTAGCTTGGATGGATCAAACGTCATTCCCTCTACCCCTAAGAAATAAAGACCATGCGGTGGTGGCACAGCACGATGGTTTGGTAGAGGATTCTTGGTGACATTGGGGGCTTTGACAGGTGGTTCGGATATTACTTTGTTGTCAATGAGGTCTTGGATTTCATGCCTCAACCTCATGCATCGATCCGTCGAGTGGCCCTTCTGTTGATGGTATTTGCAGTAGAGATCTCCCTTAAAATGCGGCGGGAGCGGACTCGGCAGGGGTCGAGGTTCCAACTGACGGAGATGCCCTTTTGCTAACAGTCTGTCGAGGGCGGTTGTTAATGACACTCCCAAATCCGAAAACTTCCTCAGTGCCTTATCCTCCCCTCCTCTTGGATGGTTTCTGGTGATATCGAATTTCCTCTTCGGCTCGCCAAGTGTATTGACATCAGTGGGGCCAGAGTGACCCCCCGAATGCCCCCCATTTGATCCATAACCGGGCCTCCGATATCGGTTCAGTGGTTCTTCCTTCTTGATTGTCCCTTCTTGAATCGCATCTTCGATCCTTGTCCCCACATCGAACACCTCAGCAAAGGTGTTGATTGACTAGAACCTCATCTTCTCCTGATAAACCGGTTGCAGATTCTTCATCAGCATTCGAATCTGGTCCTTCTCAGACGGCCTTTGCACCATTTTGGCTGCCTTTTCCCTCCATCTACTTAGGTATTCGGCGAATGATTCTTTGTTCCCTTGTCTAGTGGTCTCCAAGTCTCGGACAGTGACATCCAAATCTTGATTGTATTCATACTGTGCCACAAATGCCTTAATTATTTCTTCCTACACCCTGGTTTTGCTTGGCTCGAGAGTAAGGTACCAGGACAGAGCGGCTCCAGTCAAAGTTTGTTGAAATAGAACTGCCATCATAGCTGTGCTCAAGCCGCTTGGTTGGAAAGCCCCAATACACATTCTCACGTGGCTGCGAGGATTGCCGGTCC
The DNA here is from genome assembly GCA_033977485.1 of Hydrangea macrophylla. Lineage (NCBI taxonomy): Eukaryota > Viridiplantae > Streptophyta > Magnoliopsida > Cornales > Hydrangeaceae > Hydrangea > Hydrangea macrophylla. The sequence continues at coordinate 26,345,633 of CM066988.1, read as the reverse complement.
CATCAAATTTGTCAAAAACCGGCATCTTGAACCCGGCGGGCAGTGTTTCGCGCACTCCGTCATACAACCCCTCCAGTTCCATCAGATAAGTATCCACTCCCTGAGCCTTGCGCATTACCCTTTCCAACTTTTCTATCTTCTCGGTCAGGAGCTTCTCCTTCTCATCTTTCTCTCTGTCCCTGTTGGCCCTTAGTGCGCCGTTCCATTGTGCTTCTTGATCGTCGAACTAATCTCCTTCCCCTCCTCCCAAAGGTGGGTCTATAATAGGTGGATTCACATGTGGTGGTCGGCGGTTCAGTTCTTCTATCATCCCCATCATGCGGTTCATGTTCTCGGCCTGTCTCCTCATCTGTTCCGCTTGTTGTTCTACTAGTACCCTTAACCGGTCATCTCTTCGTTGTTTCTCTCTTCAGCCATGTCAGGGTGTCCTCTCCTTACAAGCCTTGCTGTAGGATCCCTAAACCACGCTATTTTCGTTCCTACAGTAAATTTTGAAATTTTCCCTTTTAAAAATCTTTTTATCTTTCTTTTATCAACAAAGGCATTACAACTTTTCTTTTATATGTCATGCGGATGCAATGCATGTGTGTGTGTGTGCCTATTCTATATGCCAAAGAAAATAAAACCCTAATCCTAACACATAAGCACATAAGCACATAAGATCCTCACCCATGTCAAGTGCGCTAATTCCTCCTTTCATTGTGATCCTTTCTACCTTCTCAGAAGTTGGGTAAAGAATTTTCAAAATTCGTTTGAAAAAAGCATTTCTTTTCCTAAACAATTCCCAAGATTTTTATGTGAAAATGTACCTTGATAAAAGAAATTTGGATTTTCAAAAGAAGTGAACTTCAAAGATTTCCTTTTTGAAAACTTTGGAATAAGGATGGCAGAAATCTGTTTGCTTTTAAAGATGGGTTTAAAATTCTTTGGGTAGAAGGATCACATGATCGGATTATCATCGCACTTTCCATGAATTTGGATGCATACAAGGTCAATGATGCTTAGCTGACATGATATAAGAAGTATAATCTTATAATCAAAGTTCAGCATATCCTCCAAATGTCGTGTAACGTGAGGAGAAATTGCTTAAAAGGTGATTAAAATATTATACATCCTTCATCATGTGAGTATCGTCATCATCTCAAGTAATCCCTTCCGGGCATACAAAACTCCCTAGCACATAACCCTGATCAAGAATGGATTTCCTAGCTTTGAAAGGTTCTATGGAAGCTACCATGCAAAGGCTGGGTTTTGGTCAAATAAGGGTCCCTTGACACACATCCGATAGGATGCTTAATATACCAAATCATGGTACGAGATCAAGGGTGATCACACAGTCCCATGATGACTTGACCGACCGGGTTGCCCCGAGCCTCCAAGGTCATAGTTCCGTGCAATCGACCGGCTGGACATGCAAATGAGGTGCAACAGGCACACAAAGATTAATTAATTCAATTAAATGGATGCTTTCAAGTCTAATCCTCGAGTGAACCCAAAATCAGAATTCTGGTCTGCGAAACCAGAGATTCTGGGTTCGATCCCCAGCAGAGTCGCCAGATTTTGGATACCGGCATTTGGGCCCACTTTTGTTTTTTTTTTTTTTTAAAAAACATTTTTCAAATTCCAATTCAAATACACGAAGAGTCGCCACTTAATTTTTAAAAGGAAAATTAAGAAACCATTTTGAAAGCAAACCGATCTTTTGCGAAACCAAAGATTTAACTGGGTCCGGGGATTATGGAATAAAAGGGGAAGGAGCCCGACGGACTAAAACACCCCCTTTCATCCTATCTCGCGATAGGCCTCTACTCAACATCCTTTTTAATCAAATTATTAATCTAAGCATGCCCTCAACTAATACATATATACATATACATTACACAAGCATGTTGGAAATGGTGTAAAATTGCTAACGACAAAATATCATTCATAAGCCACGTAATTCAAGTAGCTAGCAAGCAACATGATATACAATAGAGAACTAGAAAACATACCCGGGATCCGGCCGCGAATATTAAACGTGCAATGCATACAAGAACAAAATAAATCTAAGAGAAGGTCTCTAACATATATATACACATAAGGCAAAACCTAGGCTAAGGTGTCGCACATGGAGTCGAAAATCAATTAAAATCAAAGTATAGAATTGAACTAGAGAAGGGATGAGAAGTTGTACCTCAAATGCGCTACAAAACAAAGGTTAGTACACATGCCTTAGACAAGATATAATATCAGAAACAAGTAATGCTAAGTCATGTTCAATTAGATACATCTTAGACAAGAGATAAGTCCTACTTATGAATATTAACATGTGTAAATGAATGCATGAATATGAACAAGAATGGGACATGAATTTATTCATTAATTTGGATCCCTAAGCCTCTGGGTTTAATCTAAATTATCATTATTCAAAACATGGTTTGAGTCCTAAGCCATTAGGAGACTATTTGAGTTGAAATAAATAAGATTAGACAAAAACAATAGCAGTTTTTTATGAATTACATAGAGCAGACCAGATGTTCAAAAATAGGAATAAAATACTTTCAACGGTTGGATCTTAATGATTTTTGGGTATGTTATGCCTCAATGACTAGTTTCCAAATCAAAAAGAAAATCAAAGTTTCAACGGTCGGATCGCTGGGAATATGGAAAACACTAGACCTCACTCAGCATTTTACAACCTTCTGTCCAGAGTTCTTGCGCGATTTTCTAAAAATAGTAAAAAAAATCTAAAATGCTTTGTTAGAGGATCACCTCCAAATTATCCTCAAGGTTTTCTTTTCTTGGAAGATCTTCCAAGCTCTTCTAATTCTCTCAACTCTCTTTTTCTCTCAAAAAAAATGTTGGTGAAGTGATGGATGTTGTATATGGTGGGTAGCTCTTGTTATCTTCTCCCCTTTTTCCTCAAGGAAGATCCCTTCTCTTTTGTAGGCAAAATTACCAGGTATTTTTGGTGAATTTCGGAGCAAAAAACAGGTATAATTCTCTCATTTGGTGGTACAATACGTACTTTCTGAAATCAGGCAGACTGCTGCCCAGCGCGACAGTTCAGGCTCTGTCGCGGCAGTCCGTGAATGCCGCCGCGGCAGTTCATGAATGCCGTCGCGGCACTGCGTGACTGCCGCGCGGCATTCATCAAATGCCGCGGCAATTAATGGATTGCCGCGTTTTTGTCAGTCTTACTTTATCAGTTTTTTGTTCTTATTCGCATACGCATACGTATTGCACTGCAAAATACAGACTTTAAAAGCGAACGGCAGTCAGAAATTGTTGGCGGCACTTGGTGAATGCCGGACCGGCACTCTCTGACTGCTGCGCGGCACTCAGCGAGTGCCACAGCAGTCTGCCGTGTGCCGTTTTTAGCTAAGATTCCCTTTTTTAGGTCTTCTTCCTTTTTGAAGCAAATTATTTTTGAAGATCCTTTCCAAAAGTCATGTCTTATACCTGAATTCTCCTAAATGCCTGGTATTTTTCTTCTTTCTGTGAAATTTATCGCGTTTTGGAGACTTTCTGAAGAGCTTGGAATACTTCAAATTTTTGGTCCTTGTCATCATCGGATACGGAGATGACACTCTCCCAAATTCGAAGGTCGGTCAAAATTGGGGTGTCTACAGAACTCGAACTTGGACATTCCCTGGCACCCATGGTAGTGCTAAAGTGTGGCCTACGGACACTCCTTGGTACCCGAGTGTGGATACTGTGATATATATTTGCGAGGCGGATTAGGTACTAAAGTGTGAGGCATTGGACATTCCCTGGCACCCCGTGCTAAAGTGTGAGGCAAACTGGACATTCCCTGGCACCCCTGTGCTAAAGTGTGGCTATCAGAGTATTTTAAAGATACTGGTGAGAGATGGTGGGTTGTTGTGTTTGTCAAGAGAAAAGAGTCGGTAAGATGAGATGGTGCATTATTTTCATACACGGTCACACATATGTGAATTATAGCTTTCAAATGATGTTATGGTTGTTTTCTAAAATGAAATTTTTACTACTCTTTACTCTATTGTAAACTTGTTGAATTAAATGGGAATTTGAAAATGGTAAATGAGTATGTGTTACATTCAAGGTTATGTTTTTAATACTCACCAGCTTCTTGAAGCTGACGGTATCGACGCGCCCTGGACTTTCGTGTTTAGGCTTTTCAGGTTTTGATCAAGCGGAACATTATGACTACGCTAACTGAGAACGACTGCTTTTGGAAGATAAAACTGTTATCAATATTCTATGCTTTAATTTATGAACTGTTTTGTAATAAGGATGACTGTAATAGATGTTAAGTTATTATTTTGATTTAAGGCGGTTTGTGCCTTTAGAGACCCCGTGCTGTAATAACTATTAAGTTAAAAAAAAAAACATTGTAAGCATGGATTGCTCTGCTCTGATTATTATGTTTCTGTTGTTGATGTTTGGGACGGAATCGATCCTTCAAACTGTCACGACCTACGGGTCCATAAAGGAAATTAAACACTTTTCTTATTTATGCTACGTCGGGGCGTGATAGGATTTAGAGGTATCAGAGCCAGGTTTTATCTCAGAATAGTTTAGCCAGGTTAGTGTTTACTAGTATAGACCCGATTCCACAGTTCTGCTAGCTTAAGCATTTACACCCCGATGATACGACAGGGAGGATAGACTCAGTTACCCAAACGCCTAAGATTATCTCTGTCTTGATTTAAGTTAGTACCTTTTTCAGGTGTGGATCCAGCTCAGCCCATTTTTGTACCCGATGCTTTTGGAGGGCACTTGGTTACCTTGGGAGCGATAGTACCAGCTTTGATGATACTTTATTTCACCGCTATCGAGCAGCGGGCAGTTGCGACCGTCGAGTTAGATCTCTGGCACCAGATCCACGTGTTAGGGCTGGTTGACTTATCCCGTGCTCGCCTCTAGATCCTGTACTTTGTTGAGATTCAGCGCTTAGTACTCGTAGAGATGGTTCGCTTGGTTAACAATGATGCCTTCTATTTACCTCTTGAGGTTCAGATTGTGCAGGCTCACCTTGCACAGCTGGAGGTGATACGAACCCCGCCAATAATGTGACGAAACCCGTAACACGATTAATGTCTCGGACCGTTCTACTGTCAGATTCAATGGAAACCGCGACCCAACACCTATAACAGATGCGAACCTTGGTATAAAGGATGAAGACGCCACAATCAAGGATGGAAAACTCGATTGATAAGTCCAGGTATGAAAGCCACAGAGTAAATCTGATAAGTTCGAATAGTTCTTCAAAGAACCAAAGAGAAAACTCTCACAATATTATTAATGAAAAAAAAAACTGAATATTACAAACCCTAAACTGTTTAAATAGCTGAGGCTTATTTTTTTTCGGGAAAGAATAGCTGAGGCTTATGGTTGGGCCCTATAAGCCTATGAAATATTATGGCCCAATATAATTTACCCCAAAACTAAAATAAAAACAAACTAACAAATATGAAAAGGATTTGTCCGCATTCCACCTTGTGCTAGCCACCATGTTCTCATCATTCCCCTCCTCTTGAAAAGGATTTGTCCTCAAATCGTCACCTACATCAAAAGGAGATAAATCAGCAACATTAAAAGTAGTACTAACATTATACTCACCAGGCAACTCTAGCTTGTAGGCATTATCATTGATGCGCTCAAGAACTTAAAAAGGACCATCGCCTCGGGGAAGCAATTTAGAACGCCTTTGTGCAGGAAATCTTTCTTTTCGCATGTGTACCCAAACCCAATCTCCGAGTTCAAAGATGATATTGCGTTGCCCTTTGTTAGCTTACGTCGCATATTGCTCCGTTCTTCGCTCAATATTGAGCCTTGCTTTCTCATGAATCTGCTTAACAAAATCTGCTTTCTTTTTGCCATCTAAATTATCATGCTCAGTAATAGGTAAAGGAGATAAATCCAAAGGAGTTAAAGGATTAAAACCATACACAATTTCAAAGGGTGAAAATTTAGTAGCAGAATGGATGGTACGATTATAAGCAAACTCAACATGTGGTAAACATTCTTCCCATGTTTTGATGTTTTTTTAAATAATAGCCCTTACTTTGTTAAGGGCTATTATTTAAAAAAACAAGTAGATAAAGTCCTATTTACTACTTCGGTTTGACCATCAGTTTGTGGATGACAAGTAGTAGAAAATAATAACTTAGTCCCCAACTTACACCACAAGGTCTTCCAAAAGTAACTCAAGAACTTAACATCTCTATCTGAAACAATGGTTCTAGGCATACCATGTAATCTCACAATCTCCTTAAAGAACAAACCAGCAACATGTGAAGCATCATCAGTTTTGTGACATGGAATAAAATGTGGCATCTTGGAAAATCTATCCACAACCACAAAAATTGAGTCTCGACCGTGTTTAGTCCTAGGTAAACCTAACACAAAATCCATTGAAATATCAATCCATGGTTCACTAGGAATTGGAAGAGGTGTGTATAAGCCATGTTGTTGTACTCTAGATTTCGCTCGCCTACATGTGACACATCTACCACAAATCCTCTCAACATCTTGTTTCATGCATAGCCAATAGAAGCGTTCTTGCAAAACGGCTAATGTTTTAACTACCCCAAAATGTCCCATTAACCCTCCCCCATGTGACTCCCTCACAAGCAACTCTCTCACAGAACAATTTTTTATTTTCTCGAAATAAAAACCCCTCATGCCTATAGAATTTATTATGGGCAATTTTTTCACAAGATTCAAACTCTTCACTAAAATCTAGGTCTAAAGGATATAATTCTTTAATATGCTCAAAACCAAGAATCTTAGCATCAAGAGTGGAGATTAGAATGTACCTTCGAGAAAGTGCATCGGCAACGATGTTCTCCTTACCTTGTTTATATCGAATGACGTATGGAAACGTCTGTTCAGCTTCTGTTGGACTTTAAGGTGCTTTAAAGACTCATGATCGGTGTGAATCACGAACTCTTTTGGCCACAAGTAATGCTGCCATGTCTCCAAAGCTCGAACCAATGCGTACATCTCTTTGTCATAAGTGGGATAGTTTAAGGCAGCCCCACTTAACTTCTCACTAAAATATGCAATTGGTCTTCCTTCTTGCATAAGCACGGCGCCAATACCTAATCCTGAAGCATCACATTCAATTTCAAAAGTTTTGGTAAAATTAGGTAAAGCAAGTAAAGGTGCATGAGTTAATTTTTCCTTGAGTAATTGAAATGTCTTCTCTTGCTCTTCCCCCCATTTGAATCCAACATTTTTCTTGCTGACTTCGGTTATTGGTGCAGCTATACTACTGAAGTCTTTCACGAACCTTCTGTAAAAACTAGCAAGTCCATGAAAACTTCGCACATTACTTAACACTAGATGGGCTTGGCCATTCTTGGATAGCACGAATCTTTTCTTCATCAACCTGTATTCCTTGTGCACACACAACAAAACCAAGAAACACAAGCTTATCGGTGCAAAAAGTGCACTTCTTTAGGTTAGCAAACAACTCTTCCTTTCTAAGCACATCTAACACAAGTTTTGAATGCTTTTGCTATAAATAAGGATATCATCAAAATAAACAACCACAAATTTTCCAATGAAAGCACGCAAAACATGGTTCATCAATCTCATGAAAGTACTAGGAGCATTAGTTAATCCCAAAGGCATAACTAACCATTCATACAAACCATATTTGGTTTTAAATGCAGTTTTCCATTCATCACCTTCCTTCATTCTAATTTGATAATACCCACTTTTCAAATCAATCTTAGAAAATATACAAGAACCATGCAACTCATGAAACATATCATCTAAGCGAGGAATAGGGTGTCGATACTTTACCGTTATGTTGTTGACGGCTCGGCAATCAACGCACATTCTCCACGTCCCATCCTTCTTAGGAACCAAAATCACTGGAACGGCGCATGGACTCATACTTTCTCTTACGTACCCCTTTTCCATCAACTCACTGACCTGCTTTTGTAGCTCCTTTGTCTCCTCAGGATTGCTTCTATAGGCTGGTTAGTTTGGAATGGTAGCACCGGGCACGAAATCAATTTGATGTTCAATCCCTCGAATAGGGGGTAAACCATGTGGAATCTCCTCAGGAAAGACATCACCAAACTCCTGCAAAAGAGAAACAACAGAACTAGGCAAAGATGAGTCAATTGGGTTAGTGTTTAAAAATGCCTCTTTGTACAAAAGTACAATCATAGGCTGATTTGAAAACAACGCCCGTTTGATCTCACTCTTTTTTGCATAAAAATTCTTTTGGTTTCCCTCTAATTTTCCCTCAATGGCTGCATTTTTCTTTTCTTTTTCTCTCTCAATTTTCTCACTCTTTCTCTTTTGTTCACTCTCTTTCTTTTGATCACTCTCCTTTTGCAACCTCACTTGATCTTCATAAACTTTCTTCGGTGTCAAAGGCACTAAGGTGATTGTCCTTTGATTAAGCACGAATGAATATTTATTTGTGAAACCATCATGCTTAACACGTCGATCAAATTGCCATGGCCTCCCTAACAACAAGTGTCCAGCTTGCATCGGAACCACATCACTCAAAACTTCATCTTCATATTTCCCAATACGAAAAGGAACTAATACTTGTTTAGTCACCCTTACTTCTCCACTATCATTGAGCCATTGCAATTTATATGGCCGTGGATGCTTGATTGTTGGCAGCCCTAATTTCTCCACCAGAGTTGTGCTAGCAACGTTAGTGCAACTCCCCCCATCGATGATCACACTACACACCTTATCTTTGACATGACATCTCGTATGAAAAATGTTCTCCTGTTGTGCCTCATCATCTTCTTGAACTTGCATATTTAGAGCTCTTCTTGCCACTAACAAATCCCTTTGGGCAGCGTACTCTTCATCATCGGCATCCTCTAATGGTGGCATAGATTCGTTGTCATCTTCATCTTCGGTTTCAATCTCACCATTATCTCGTAACACCATAACTCTCTTTTTCGGACATTGGCTAGCTATGTGTCCCCTACCTTGGCACTTAAAACACTTAATATCACGGTTCCGAGAAGTAGACGAATCGGATTTACCTTGATTTCCATGGCTGGCCACCTCTTGTTTTTGCTCAGTTTTTGGCTTCACCAAAGGCTGCTTCTCATCTCTTTTCCAATTATTTGGTTTCCAAGCGGGTGCATTAGAATTTTGGCTTGGATTTTGGCTTGGACGTGTGCTGCTGCCCCTCCTCTTAAGTTGATTCTCAATTTTAATAGCCATGTGTACCATATCCTCCAATTCAACATAGTGTTGCAATTCCACTGCATTGGCAATTTCTCGATTCAACCCAACTAAGAATCTAGCCATTGTAGCCTCTCGATCTTCCTCTACATTCGCTCGAATCATAGCAACTTCCATCTCCTTATAATATTCTTCTACACTCCTATTACCTTGCCTCAAACTTTGCAACCTGTTATACAACTCCGGATAGTAGTAGCTTGGAATGAACCGCTTCCTCATAATAGTTTTCATCTCCTCCCATATCTCTATTGGATGCTCCCTATTTCTCCTCCTATTTAGTACCAATTGATCCCACCAAATAATAGCATAATCGGAAAATTCAATGGCAGCAAGTTTTACTTTCTTAATCTCGGAGTAATTATGGTAATCGAATACTAATTCCACCTTCTTCTCCCATTCAAGATATGCTTCCGGATCAGTCTTTCCTTGAAATGAAGGAATCTTCATCTTAATACTACCCAAATTATTATCTTCTCGATTCCTAGCTTCTCTAAACCTAACTTCTCTACCCCGACCGCCATATCTCCTATGATTATCTATTGACTCCCGATCATTTTCTTCATCAAAGTCTTTCCCAAAATACTCCCCTCTTTGTACATTATGAACATTTTGTTGTTGCCTCTGTGGTGTACCCTCTTCAAATCTATCCAATCTCTCATGTATCGGTTCCAATTCTACCCTCATCATCCGCCTCATCTCCCCCACTAAAGCTTGCATTTGTAGATTCGTAACCACCGGCTGTTAAGCCTCTTCATTTGTGACTCTTCCCTGATCTTGAGCCATAATTCCTGCAAGAATGGATTAGAAATAGAACAGATCCTCACTACACTCCCTCACATGTTTCACTCAAGAATATGTGATTCACTCGTGTTTACACTCAAAAATCAAGTCGGCTTTTACCCTCTTATGTGCTCACCACTCCTGCCTTTTTCCACTCGTAGAAATTCTCACTTAGTTCTTATGAAACTGATCAAACAGTGACCAGAATTTCTCAGTAACAATCCACACCCAAACCAGACCAATCAAATTTGGAAGTTGAAAGCACGACTAAAAACGAACGCGGATGGCTAGGTTTCCAAAAGCACAAAAAATGGAATTTTCGGAAAAAAAAAAAAAAGACAAAAAATTATTTTTTTTCACACTATGGAGTAAGGTCAGATTTGGACTCCTTAGACCCCCAATATGGTAAAACAAAAATAAAATTTTACAATAATGCTATGGAAACCGACTTATACCGAGAGTATTCCACCGAAATAATGGGGGCCCACGCTTTTACTCCCAAATTTGGGCGGGTCTTTATTTTTAACCCACACCCTTTGAAATCAAAGACCCATTCAGCAGTGGAATACTCTTCCTCTCAACCAGACCTAAGCCGAAGAAGAAGAAGAGAAGGCTGCTGCGATTTGGGCGAATCGCAGGTTCGAAACCCATCTCTCTCTCTCTCTCTCTCTCTCTCTCTCTCTCTCTCTCTCTCTCTTAAAATCCTCAGTCATTGGAAGCTTTGTTGCTTAGGCTGCGAGTTGGGGATTTGGGTGACCAGCATCGCAGCGATTTGGGGATTTTAAGAAACCACCATTGCTGTGTGATTGGGGGAGATTCCAACAGGTTTGAATCCCTCTCTCTCTCTCTCTTACTCATCATGGTTGTAAATTAATTTAGTTTCCGTACCTAGACATGCATGTCCATTTTTAACATTTTTCTGTTTTTTCCATTTCAAAACAAAATGACCCAAAATCGCAGCATAATTTGGAAAAAATAGTCTATAGATTGTGGCACTGTTTGTCTATTTATGCTTTTTCGTATGAAGTGTGTAGATTGGAAACATGGGTTTGTATATTATACATCATAAAAAAGTTACTACTAAAAATAATAGTGTGAGAAATAGAGCTATAAGTTTAAACCAAACAGAGAATGGTCAAGAAAAAGGAAAACAGAGAATATGTATTTATGTTTGTTAATATGTGCAAAAAAAAAGGGGTGAAAATGGAAGGAAAAAAAAATTTGCTCACTTTCTTGGCCTGATATTTAACAGCAAAGGGCCTTTTCCGTATAATCTTTTTCTGGGTCATCAATGGCTTTCTCCCCTTAACCTATCAGTAAAAAAACAGAGTAGTTAATAACTATACACATGTATAGATATAAACTAAATAGATAAAATAATTTAGTTTCCACACTTAGACATGCAAGGAAATTTTTTTAGTGTCTCCAAACTGACCAATGCCTACCCCAAATCAGCCATCTGATGAAGGAGTTCTGCTATTTGGGTTTTTTTTTATTAAACTCCCTCTCCCTCATGAACTTCACAGATATACCAGAGGGAGTTCTGCATTATTTCAATATACCCGACTTTTTACCCAACTTATGTGGCCACCGGACCACAAAAAATGATTGTTAGACCACCTATTTTTGTAGAAAGTTATTTAAGCATGTGAGTCCACTGTCACATTAGTTTGAAACCAAAATTTGGGCTCCAAAGATATGTAAAGATGTTAACTTGTAAAGATGTTCTTGAATCAAATTTAATCCTAGTGGTGCATTTTAGTTGTTCCACTGAAACAAAATCCTTGCTCCATCATATGACAGTTTCTTACTTAGCATTAAGATCCTATTTCTACAAATTTTAATTTCTAGAATATGCTTAACCATACCCTATTTTGTTTCTTGATTATTTTTTTCAAGACAATCTACAAATGTAAATAGTCCCCAATCTAAGTTGATTATTTTGGGCTTCATTTTTTTGTAGGAACATAAATGGAACATATTGTAGAAGTTGCTTCGCGCCAACCACTAACGCCAGATGTTGGGACTTCTCAATCTCAATATCACTCACAATCTCCCCTCCTTACACGCACTCTCAGGTAACTCTCCTTGGGAAGTTGATAATGTTTATACTATCGTTGAGGAGGAGAACGTGCAAGAGAGGGTTGAGGAAAACGTGCAAGAGAGGGTTGAGGAGAACTTGCAAGACAATGTTGACGAGCCTAAGGTTAACATGAGTTTTGGTAGTGTTAATGAGCTGACAGACTACTATAGAGCATACGGTAACCAAAAAGGCTTTGTTGTGTGCACTAGAACGTCAAAGAAGGACCTTGATGGGGTCCAAAGATATGTTACGTTAGTATGTAGTCGGAATGGAACTTCGAAGCGCACAACCAAGAATGTATTAAAACCACGTCCGATTTCAAAAACGAATTGTGAAGCTAGGATCACGGCAACACTAGTAAATGATGGAAAGTGGGTAGTGTCAAAAGCACTTCTTAACCACAACCATGTATTAAGTCCGGGGAAAACTCGCTTCCATAAGAGTAATAGGGTAATAAATAAGGGTACGAGAAGAAGACTTGAGCTTAATGATCAGTCTGGGATAAGAATGAGCAAGAGTTTACAATCGTTGGCGGTTAAAGCGGGGGGATATGATAATTTGGGTTTTTCCGAGAAAGATTGTCGAAACTATATTGACAAAGTAAGGCGGTTGAGATTAGGGGAGGGAGATGCCAGTGCAATTCAACGCTATTTTATGCATGCTCAAGCTACTGATTCCAATTTTTTTTTATATGATGGACTTAGATGATGAGAATAGATTAAAGAATTTATTTTGGGCAGATGGTAGACAAAGGGCAGCGTATGAGGAGTTTGGTGATGTCGTTACATTTGACACGACTTATTTAACTAACAAGTATGACATGCCATTTGCCCCTTTTGTAGGAGTCAATCACCATGGCCAATCAACATTGTTTGGTTGTGGGTTACTCTCAAATGAAGACACTGCCACTTTGACATGGTTGTTTAATGCATGGCTTACTTGTATGTTAGGTCGAGCTCCACCTGCTATAATCACTGATCAAGACCGAGCCATGCGTAATGCAATAGAGATTGTGTTTCCAAATGCGCGCCATAGATGGTGCTTGTGGCACATAATGAAGAAAATCCCAGAAAAATTAAGTGGGTACAACCAATGTGAGAATATTAAGTATTTTCTCGCAAATGTTGTGTATGATTCCTTAACAGTTGATGAGTTTGAAACAGGTTGGAGTCAAATGCTTGACAAGTATGATCTTCAAACAAATGTATGGTTGAATGGGTTGTATCTTGAGAGGTATAGGTGGGTTCCTTGTTATGTGAAAGATTGTTTTTGGGCGGGCATGTCCACCACGCAACGCAGTGAGAGCATGAATGCTTTTTTTGACAAGTATGTCAACTCAAAAACTTCTTTGAAGCAGTTTGTGGATCAATATGAAAATGCTTTAGCTGATAAGGTTAAAAAGGAGAATGACGCGAACTTAAGTTGTTACAATTCATGGATTCCCACCGTTACTCGATATGCTATGGAAAAAGAAGTCCAAGATGTATATACAACCCCAAAGTTTAAGGAGTTTCAAGAGGAGCTAACAGGAACAATATATTGTATAGTGTTTAAGTTACAAGACCATGGTTCCATTTCAGAATATGAGGTATCTGAGGATCTTATGCAAGGAGAACGGATGAAGAGGGTGAAGTTCAAAGTGAGTATGGTGAAAGAAGAAGGAAAAGAGTGCGATTTAAAGTGTGTTTGTCGTCTTTTTGAGTTTCGAGGAATATTGTGTCGGCATGCCATTGCCATTCTACTCTCGGAAGGAATTTATTCAATTCCTAGTAAATATATTATACGTAAGTGGAGGAAAGACATAAAGAGGCGTCACACCAAAGTCAGGGTTAGTTATAGTGATTGGAACGTAACTGAAGAAGGACGCCGCTACAACCTTATGTGTAAGGCATTTTTTGACATTGCAGACATAGCAGCTGAATTTCAAGAGAAGTGTGATTATGTTATAGATGGGTTAGGGCACCTAAAGATTGGTGTAAGTAAGAATGATGGTGTATGTGGTAGTAATAGTCTCCAATCAACTCCAACTCATATGTTGGGACCACCCAAATCACAAGGGAGCAAAACTATATTGAGCCCATTGGTTGTACGTAGCAAAGGATGTCCACCGTTTAAAAGGAAACAATCAAGAGTTGAAACAATAGTACAAAGAAAACAAAAGGGGAAGAAGGTAATTTTAACTCATTTTAAAAGGCTTTTTTTTATCATGTGTTGAATTTTTGTGCTTCTAATTGTATTTTTTAATTTCATAGAAAGGATTGAAAACAATGGATATTTATGAGCAAGTTGTGGATATTCAAGGAATACAAGGGAGCGTTCTTAACCAAAACAATGAGTTACAATTGGAGGTACTTCTAAATTTTTGTTAGAATTTGACTTCATGTATTGCAAGTGTACTAGTGCTAATTGCGAGCTTGTTTTCTTGCTTATTATTTTTCATTGCAGTTGAATCAAAGGTGACCTAATGAGCTTGTTTCATCAAGAAGAATATTGAGGAACTCAAGAGACTCTTTTGTATTATTTTTTTAGAGGGAGATGTGAATCTTTATTGTTGCGTGGTGGTGTTTGTTTCATTGATGTTTATAACATTTGGAACGGTTGTGTTAGTGACAAACCATGGTGGTGGGTTTTGTTTCATTGATGTATGTAAAACCATGGTATTTGTGTAGTTTTTTATGTCTATGTTTATGCAGTTTGGTTGTGTTTGTGCAGTTTTTGGTGTTTCTGCAGAATTTCTGCAGTTTTTTGTCTGTGTTTATGCTATTTTTTGTGTTTATGCAGTTTGGTTGTGTTTGGGCAGATTTGTATGCAGTTTTTGGTGTTTCTGCAGAATTTCTGCAGTTTTTTATGTCAGTGTTTATGATGTTTTTTGTGTTTGAGCAAATTTGTGTCCAGTTTTTTGTGTTTCTGCAAAAATTCTGCAGCTTTTGTGTCTGTTTTTATGCTGTTTTTTTGTGCAGTTTTATGTGTTTATGGATAGAATTTGTGCAAAATTTGTATTAAGTCGTGGAAAACTCACTTCCATGTCATAACTCTTGTTTTGTGTAAATGATGTTGTACTAATAGGCATTGTATTTTCTGCACTTTCCCCTTCCTTGACTTGAAGTGGGTTTTGTTCAGAATTGGGGCAATCCATTGAGTGTCTATGTTTTATGGTATGAGCCTTCAAGTGACCTGGACAATTATAGCTGCTACTTATCATCATATTAGATTCTTCATTTCAACGAGTCAAAAAAAGCTTCATAATTTCGATAGATGGTGGAAAGATGTCTTTCACATTTCTGATAGAAAACTTACATATCTAGAAATCACAAACCTTACAAAAAACGACGTCCTTGTTTATGACTTTACAACACTAGCCACAAACCTTACAAAAAAAAACTTTAGTGAACAAGCAACCCAAAATAAAACACACTACATATTGCCAGGCCTTGTTGGTTTGTTTGGTAGATGATGGAATGGGATGATGAGTGGGTGCGGAACTGTGTAACGGAGATCTCGAGCCTTGGCCAGTCCTTGACGCCACTTCAGTCATCTTATCAACAGACTCGAGCCACGCTTCTTCTGCCTCGACAAGAGAATTGTACCTCGTATGTTTTGCGGAGGGGTAATACTTTACCTGGGCTTCACATTCATCCCAAGTGTTAAATATGCCACAGTTGCGGCCCCGGGTAACAACGTAATATGGCATGATTAATACCTACAATAATAAACATTTTCTGTTACATTCAATCATTTACATTCCATATATCAATAGAAAACATGCATGAAAAAGCATTCCAAAACACAATCAATGGGAAGTCAAGATAAGAGATAAGAAAAAGGCAAGTGACTCGTAACATTCAATAATCTAATTTATTGTTGAACTAATTTTCTTTTCCTACCCATTTTCCACATTCTTTTCTTTATTAACCAAACAAAGAAAAAGATTTGCAAAGTATTTTCCATTCCTTTAGCCACTAAATCCATGAAATAAATAGATCCTTACACAAATCGGACAAACATAAAAAGTTGCATTTCAGAAAATTAGCAAATCCCAACTAACATCATATTCAACTCAAAATTCGAACTTCCTTTAGCAATTATTCATTAAAATACTTCTTTTTCATATTCAGGTATCAGAAAGCTGGAGTTATCCTTTGTTAAATGACACTGCTCAAGCAGCCAATTGTGTGCACAAGGCACTTGCTGAGCGTGGATGGAGATTGCGGCCATGGTGAACCTTATTTTTCAGAAAACCAAAAAAGCATTTGTAGTTCATAGACAATCAAATGTGATTTCTCAGAATCCAAAGAGATTGACTTGTCTATTAATGTTGCGCTAAAACTTGCGTCTAGAATGTCTGATCATTGCAGTAATAAGTTTCTAAGGAAGCAGGAAATAAGCAGTAATAAGTTTCTTCCCTTTTCCCTTTTTTTTTGATAAAATTTCAGGTTGTCATATTTGAACTGGTATTTTAGATTTCAATTGCATTAGTCTCTCATATTAGATAGATTTGAACCGCTATAAATCTATCTATTTTATGTCTTCTTCAGATTTGCAGATCTGAACTGCTATGATTTCATTGCTACTGTCTACTTCAAATTGCTGCCTCCCTATCCTAGATTTTATCTCTTTCAATGTATTCTCTACCTCTCTATCCTAGATTTTATCATTTCTTAGGTTTTTTGATTTTTTTTTCCCAGATTTAGTTCCAAATTTTGGTAGTTTATTTCTCCCATTTTCAGAATTAATTTGTCATGGGTAAACAAGGATGATCAGAAGCAGAACTCTTACATCTAATTCAAAGTGGTGACAAGGCGAGGAAGAACAATTGGATTGGCAAAAGGCAGTAAGTTTATATCCTATTCTCTAATTTCTATTTTTTGGTGTTGTTTAAGTAACTAAAAAGTAAAAACAAAAGGCGTGGAGGCCAACAAAAAAAAAAGTAAGAACAAGAGGAATTGACACAAACCGTCTACTTGGGGCCAAAATTGTTTTCTTTCCATGTCCTTACAGAAGAAACAGAAAAACGAAAGGCAAGCTATTTTATTCATAATTGTATACTCTTAAAAAAAAAAAGAATCAAGGAAAGAGGAAGCGTACTGAGTCACAATGTGAGAATTTTATTTTATTTTTCATCACAGAGCTCTCTTCTTCTATCACTCACCATGGGATTCACATATCTATCGATGGATAAGTTGGTTTGTAGGTTCTATTTCACCGTATGGCTTGAGCTAACATTTGCAAGATTAAATTGGAAATACGAAAGCAATAGGCATAAAGTTTTTTCTAAGAAATCTCGGGCTGTACAAGCAATAGGGATCTTGCCAATGTGAGTCAAACATTCAGGTTTTGGCAATGTAATGTTAGGCACCAATACAAATGGTTGAATGTATGCCATCTAGAACTTTTGAACTCCAGATGATGCTGATCCGCTGGAGAAGGCTTTGACCTTTTGAACTCCATATGATGTTGATCACTCACCATGGGTTTTTTTTTCCTTCCATTTTCACCCCTTTTTTTTTGCACATATTAACAAACATAAATACATATTCTCTGTTTTCCTTTTTCTTGACCATTCTCTGTTTGGTTTAAACTTATAGCTCTATTTCTCACACTATTATTTTTAGTAGTAACTTTTTTATGATGTATAATATACAAACCCATGTTTCCAATCTACACACTTCATACGAAAAAGCATAAATAGACAAACAGTGCCACAATCTATAGACTATTTTTTCCAAATTATGCTGCGGTTTTGGGTCATTTTGTTTTGAAATGGAAAAAACATAAAAATGTTAAAAATGGACATGCATGTCTAGGTATGGAAACTAAATTAATTTACAACCATGATGAGTAAGAGAGAGAGAGAGAGAGAGAGAGGGATTCAAACCTGTTGGTTGGAATCTCCCCCAATCACACAGCAATGGTGGTCTCTTAAAATCCCCAAATCACTGCGATGCTGGTCACCCAAATCCCCAACTCGCAGCCTAAGCAACAAAGCTTCCAATGACTGAGGATTTTAAGAGAGAGAGAGAGAGAGAGAGAGAGAGAGAGAGAGAGAGAGAGAGAGAGAGAGAGATGGGTTTCGAACCTGCGATTCGCCCAAATCGCAGCAGCCTTCTCTTCTTCTTCTTCGGCTTAGGTCTGGTTGAGAGGAAGAGTATTCCACTGCTGAATGGGTCTTTGATTTCAAAGGGTGTGGGTTAAAAATACAGACCCGCCCAAATTTGGGAGTAAAAGCGTGGGCCCCCATTATTTCGGTGGAATACTCTCGGTATAAGTCGGTTTCCATAGCATTATTGAAAATTTTAAGCCGAGTTTTTGTACCTTTTTTTTTTTTTATCGCGGCTTTCCGATCTCTTCTCTTCTCTTTTTTTTTCTCTTTTTTTTTTTTGAATAATTAGGCAGACTTCACAGTTCACGTATCTGATTCAGAAACCCTAATTCTCGAGAAGGAATAAACCACAATAACAACGATCACGAGAATGAACAAACACGAAGTAACAAGAGAAAATCACAGATCAGATTCGCAAACCCTAAACACGAAACTCCAGATCGTAATCGAACACCTTTTTTTTTATACGGTTCAGAAACGAGAACGAATAAGAAAACGAACAGAAACAAAAACGAATAAGAACAGAACCAGAAGAAACGAATAAGAACAGAAACGAAAAAGATATGATAAACCTGAGACTAGAACTGTGCTCTGATACCAACTGATACGAACTCCGCCAATAATGTGACGAAACTCGTAACACGATTAATGTCTCGGACCGTTCTACTGTCAGATTCAATGGAAACCGCGACCCAACATCTATAACAGATGCGAACCTTGGTATAAAGGATGAAGACGCCACAATCAAGGATGGAAAACTTGATTGATAAGTCCAGGTATGAACTCCACAGAGTAAATATGATAAGATCGAATAGTTCTTCAAAGAACCAAAGAGAAAACTCTCACAATATTATTAATGAAAAAAAAACTGAATATTACAAACCCTAAACTATTTAAATAGCTGAGGCTTATGGTTGGGCCCTATAAGCCTACGAAATATTATGGCCCAATATAATTCACCCCAAAACTAAAATAAAAACAAACTAACAAATATGAAAAGTTCCTAAGTTGACATGCAAGCCTATAATTTATTCTAGAACTTGAATCATGGACACCCAGCCTTGTGGATCACTAGTATCCTCCTTTGGGCCACAAAGATTAGTCTCAACCCAAATTTGTTGAACCAGCCCATTGAGATTGTCCTTGAACCGTTTTGCTCGCGCCCTTGTAACTGGACCAATTAGCACGTGGTTCGGGTCCCCATTCCACCTTGTGCTAGCCACCATGTTCTCATCAGGAGGTGCCTCCACCAGTTGTACCCGTTGATGAGGACGACACTGAGGTGGTTCATTTGGCTCCTATAGGTGGGGAGGGTGTTGATGAGGAGGATGGCATAGGTTGGGGCGAATTTGCAGTTGACCTTGAGGAGGCACTAGCACTTGAGCTAGCTTTGCCAGAGGCAGATGTCCCTGGACCTGCTTCGTTGTTCACCTCTCATAGCTACAATTTTGGGGCAGGCCCCTCTTATGTTCAGCGACTTCATCAGGCCAACTGGCTTGACCTTTTGATGGCTACCTATAGCGATGACTGACCGTTTAGATGTCGCCTTGTATATATTGAATATTTTTTACTGTAGCTCTATTCTCTTTTTGAACTGCACCTACATGCATTCGAGTATAGGGCATTGACCCATTTTTGTAACTCTAACTCTTGCATGGACGATGTACGTCCTAACCCACACAGATAGGGTAGGCACAACTCTGATCATACACGCTTTTTGTATCAACTTAATAAGAAGTTATATGTACAATACTCTTTTGATGTTTAAACTGCTTTATACTTTTGTTGCATGCATTTTCCTCATTCTACTATCACTATCATGTATAGAATGGCTGGAGGACTAAGGAGGAACATGAATTTCATTGAGGGAGCACCTGAGGCTGCCGATCCTATAGGAATGTTTGAAGCTTTCATCAGACGTCTTGAAAGGGTTAGTAATCAGAATGAAAACCGACAAGACTGCTAAACTAGAGATAAGCTATTGGAGAGATTCTGTGCGCTAAGGCCTGAGCAGTTTGCGGGTACCGCGGAACCATGGAAGGCAGAACAGTGGTTAAGACAGATGGACCGCATGTTCGAGGCTGTCCAGTGCAATGAGATGGACAAGAGGAGGTTAGCTACCTTTTAATTAACCGATGTCGCAGCAGATTGGTGGGATTCGGTCATAGCTACTATCGGTAATGGAGCTGCGATGGGAATGACGTGGACTGCGTTCAAAGGGAGATTTTTGGAGAAGTATTTTTTGGCTATGGAGAGGCACAGAAGAGAGAAGGAGTTCATGGATCTAACACAAGGAACCAAGTCGGTGCAAGAGTACACCACTCAGTTCGAGAGACTGTCTCGGTTTGCCCCTCATATGGTTGATGCTGAGGAGAAGAGGATCCATAAGTATAACCAAGGGCTAACACCGCAGATTCGCCGCCTGACTCTCGGTCACTTAGATAAGTCTTTTGAGGGATTGTTTAGCTTGGACACTGATCTGGAACAGGACGCTCGAGTGAACCGTAAGCAATTCGAATTCCGACCGCCTCAAAGGGGTAACTTTGGAAATAAGCCACCAATATATCGTACCCAAGGGCAAAGAGGAATTTTGATGGGAGCAAGAGAACCCAAGCTATCACCTATCCGACTCAACCCCGAGTTGGAGAAGGAAGTAGTGCTGGGAGATGTTTCAATTGTGGCAACCCCGGTCATCTGGCTCGAGATTGCAAGGCACCAAGGCGTGCTACTTAGCAAGGCATAGTTTGCTACAACTGTGGTGAACCAGGTCATATCAGCAAGTTCTGTACTGCCCCTAAGCAAGTGACTTATGGTCAGCAAGGTCAGACTCGCGTGAATGCTATCATTCCTGATGCAACAGGATATGATGGGACTGTGTACGAAGAAGAAGGTTATGAAGAAGCTTAACCTGATCAACAAGCAGTGGAAGGTACATTAACTCTGTTTAACTCCCATGTTAAAGTGTTATTTGATATGGGTGCTGCTCTTTCGTTCATATCTGTTAATATTATTCAGATATTGGGTATCTTACCTCATCATTTAGAGAAAGCTTTGAGGGCTGCCTCACCATTAAGAGCCACAGTCAAGATAGGACATGTGTGCAAGGATTGTCCATTGCGATTAGGAGATCGTGAAATCCCTGCAAGGTTGATTGTCCTATCGATGAAGGATTTTGACATAATCCTAGGGATAGATTGGCTCTCTTAGAATCAAGCGAAGTTGGATTGTGCCAGGAAGAGAATTACATTCCCCGACAATGAGAATCAACCTTTTGATTTTCAATGTAACCCTTCGGAAGATATGTTCCTCACAAGATTCTTAGCAAACATCGAAGTCGTCAGTACAGAGATGACAGCGTCGTCTATACCTGTAGTCAAGGACTTCGAAGAAGTATTTTAAGACATTTCTGGTCTGCCGCCCAAGAGAAGTATAGAGTTCTGTATTGAGCTTATACCGGGTACCGTACCGATCACCAAGGTTCCCTGCAGAATGGCCCCCACCAAACTATTAGAGTTGAAGGAACAAGTTCAAGAGCTCAAGAACCTAGGTTTTGTACGTCCAAGTACATCGCCTTGGGGAGCACCAGTGTTATTTGTGACGAAGAAGGATGGGACACTCAGGCTGTGAACCGACTACAGAGAACTAAATCGAGTGACTATCAAGAATAAGTATCCCTTGCCTCGGATCGACGACTTGTTTGATCAACTACAAGGAGCTACGACGTTTTTCAAAATAGACCTAAGGTTGGGATATCATCAGTGAGGCTACGGAAGGAAGACATACCTAAAACTGCATTCAGAACCCGATATGGTCATTATGAATTTTTGGTGATGCCGTTTGGAATGACGAATGCCCCGACAATGTTTATGGATCTGATGAACAGAGTGTTCAAGCCTTATTTGGATCAGTTTGTCGTCGTCTTCATTGATGATATTTTGATCTATTCTAAGTCAGAGGAAGAATATGAGCAACATCTACGGATTGCAATGCAGACGCTTAAGGACCACTACCACTTGTATGCCAAGTTCAGTAAGTGTGAGTTCTGGTTGCAAGAAGTGAAATTTTTGGGACACAAGGTGTCATCTCAAGGAATTTATGTTAATTCATCCAAGATCGATGTTGTGTCGAACTGGGTTAGGCCGAGCAACCCTACGGAGGTTAGGAGTTTCCTTGGACTTGCAGGCTATTACCGAGATTTGTTGAAGGGTTTTCTAAAATAGCTGCACCATTAATCGGATTAATGAAGAAGAATTTGAAGTTTGACTGGACAGAGAAGCATGAGCGCGCCTTTCTAGAGTTGAAAGAGAGATTCACTACCGCACCGGTACTAGCTATACCCAAGCCTGATGAGAAGTTCACTATCTGTAGTGACGCATCATATCAAGGACTTGGGTGTGTACTTATGCGAGATGGTAGAGTTATCGCTTATGGATCCAGGTAGCTGATGTCGAATGAGTTGAACTATCCCATTCATGATTTGGAGTTGGCGGTAGTAGTATTCGCACTCAAGATTTGGAGACACGATCTCTACAATGAGAAGTTTGATTTATTCTCCGATCACAAGAGTCTGAAATACTTGTTCACACAGAAAGAGTTGAACATGAGACAACGCAGATGGATGGAGCTGATCAAAGATAACGACTTCACGTTAGAGTACCACCCCGGTAAAGCTAATGTGGTCGCTGATGCTTTGAGTCGGCAGACTCGTGAAACAATCGCCTCCTTAATGGTTATAGAATGGCGAGCATTGGAGACGTTGGCGGAGTTCGATGTACAGAATGCTGAAGAAGGAGAAGGACAACTTTTCGGATGTCTTATCCTATAGCTTGTTCTCATCAACCGTATTATTGGAGCTCAGAAAGAAGATGAGAAGTTTCAAACATGGTTCGTGAAAATGTCAGAAAAAGACCCGACCGGTTGGAAGGTGGGAAGTAACGGATGGTATCGATGCAGAAATAGATTATGTGTACCATACTGTGAGGATTTGAGAAATGATATTCTGGCAGAAGCACATAAGTCAAGATATACAGTTCACTCAGGAGGAACAAAAATGTACAAGGATTTGAAAAGAAATTTCTAGTGGGAAGGTATGAAGAAAGACGTGGCCGAATTTGTATCCAAGTATTTGACGTGTCAACAAATCAAGGCTGAACATCAGAGACCCTCAGGATTGTTGCAACCGCTACCTATTCCTTGTTGGAAGTGGGAGCACATCACGATGGATTTTGAAGTGGGATTGCCTCGATCACAACAGAATCATGACGCCATTTGGGTAATCGTGGATCGACTGACTAAGTCGGCACATTTCATCGCTTACAGTATGACATAGCCGGTAGAAAAGATGAGCCGGATGTACATAGAACAAGTTGTGCGACTTCACGGTGCACCTGTGTCGATTGTGTCAGACCGTGACCCACGTTTTACTTCTGGATTTTGGGAAAGTTTTCAAGAAGTTATGGGAACCTCGCTCAAGATGAGTACTGCTTTTAACCCTCATACAGATGGGCAGACTGAGCGTGTCAATCAGATCATGGAGGATATGCTTAGGACTTGTGTTATTGATTTCAAAGAATCTTGGGAGACGCACTTGCCTTTGGTTGAATTTGCCTATAATAATAGTTATCACACGAGTATCGGGATGGCTCCATTTGAAGCATTGTATGGACGACCATGTCGTTCCCCATTGTGTTGGGTAGAAGTTGGGGATACAGAATTGTTGGGACCAAATTTGGTTAGAGAAACCAACGAAAAGATTTCCTTGGTCAAGGAAAGGATGAGAACTGCTCAAAGCCAGTATAAGAGTTATGCCGATCGACGCCAAACAGATTTGGAGTTTAGCGTCGGAGATCACCTACTTCTGAAGGTTTCACCGACCCGAGGAGTAGTACGCTTCGGTCTCAAGAGAGGGAAATTGGCTCCGCGTTTCATCGGACCGTTTGAGAGTTTGGAATGTGTCGAAAAGTGGCATATCGACTGGCGCTATCACCGAAGATGTCAGGGGTTCACAATGTATTTTATGTGAGTATGCTGGGAAAGTACATACGAGACCCCTCGCACGTGATTAGTTATGACAAAATTGAGACGTGTAAAACCTGTAATTTTTTTTCATTAATAATATCAGCTTTTCAAATTTCTGTATTGGACCGGCTATATTATTATATTATTATTTTAGTTGGGTGACGGTTTTGACGTACCTTAGGATTATTGATTAAACTGTAGTAACCATACCGACTCGACCATAATAAGATTTAACTTAGTCCCGTACCCAGACCCGGACATTAGAAATAATACCAGGTTGTACGTAAATTGAGACCGACACGTATACTGAGGAACTTATGTACGTAAACTGAGAAAGTGGCACACAACCCGAGGTGGGCCCCATATGGCCGGCCACATAGCAGCCCCATGTGCCACTCCTTACACTTGTCATCTCCTCCCATGACATTTGTCCACATATTGGACATGTGTCTTTTCATGAACTCATGCAATTGACACCTAGCCATGCCAATCTCCTATATATCATGCACATACACACAATTGAGATACTTTTGTCTCTACAATCTGCATATAATTGAGAGGGAGAGAGAGCTAGAGTTATAGCTCCATGGAAGAATAGAAGAAGAAGAAGTTCATCCTTGAAGTTTGAAGATCCAAGCTTCACTAAGCTTCAACCAATATCAAGCTTAAATTTCAAGCTTTAGTGAGTAATTGTGAGTAATATAACTCAATTTAGAACATATATAGTATGTATTAATGTTTAGTAGGAGTTTGATGTTGTTGTGTTGAAGTTTTCATGACATGCAAGACAAGTGCTTTAAATCTGAGAAATCGAACTTCCAGCAGAATGTAGTTTAGTAAAATGAATGTTTTGTGCAATTCCAAAATCCGAATTAAGCTAGGTTTTTTTGTGAAGAAAGCTAACTCATTTATCTACAAATAACCCTTCTATACCTCGGTCTGAAAATCAGTCCTTCATGGGTGAAATGCATGTACAACGCAGTGTTATAAACCTGGGAAAACAGAAACTTCCAGCAGAATGTAGTTTAAGAAAATGAATGTTTTGAGGAGTTCAAAAATCGGAATTTAGTTAGGTTTTTTTTGTGGTGAAAGCTAACGTATTTATCTACAAATAATGCTTCTATAGTTCAGTCTAGAAATCATTCCTTCATGGGTGAAATGTATGTACAACGTAGTGTTATAAATCTGAAAAACTGAAACTTTCAGCAGAACATAGTTTAGTAAAATGAATGTTTTGTGCAGCTCAAAAATGAGAATTAAGCTAGGATTTTTTGCGGAGAAATCTAACTCATTTATCTACAAATAACCCTTCGATATCTTAGTCTAAAAACCTCTCCTTCATAGGTGAAATACACGTACAATGCAGTACTATAAATCTGGGACAGAACAGTCTGAGATATAAGAAATGTCTTGTAAAATAAATAGTTTGAGTAGCTCAAAAATGTAATTGAAGCTAAATTTTTTTTTGTACATGAAGATAATCCTATTATCTACAATGTTGTAGTTTTGATTTTGATCATAAAGCAATTTATCATGCCCAAATAAATCATGTTAATTCAGTCAACACAGTGAAAACGTATCCTGGCATTGTGTAGCTTTTTGTATGATGTTTTGTTATGCATGGTGTTGATTGTTGATGCTAGTTTTCTGGTACCTGTGTTATGAAAATCTTGTGCTATGGTAGTGCTATCGCATAGATGAGTATGTTAAGGGTTTCATCTTTATGTTTATTGGTAATAAATCCATGATTATAAATCCATAAGTTACGTGAATATAGTTTAATGACCGTTGGAAAGTTCATACCCAAACTATAAGTATGTTGAATGGCACGATTATTGCATTGGTAAGTGATTGGGAAAGTATCCATCATAAGTATATTGAGAGGAAAATGGAATGTCGGACGTATAGCGAAATATTAACGGTTATAAATGGATGAAATTAATGAACTAAACTACGAAATGTACGAACGCGTAAAATAATGATAAATCCTTCAATAATAGATTAAGGGACGTTTAGTTTTGTTTCTAGTCGTGTGACTACCGATCAAAGTTGATTCGTGAACTTTTGTGTCGTGTTTGGATAATTCTTGCAAAGCTAGTCTCTCGATTCTTCCATGGAGTCGATTGGTGAGTTATGTTTTGTTCCTTGATCTGAGGATCGACATGACGTGTTCGGTCAAGTGCGGATGACCTGAGGATCGTCATGACGTGTTCGATCAAGTAGTTGATTAGTTTTTCGCAACCTTGGATTGAGGATCGGCATGACGTGTTCGTTATGTATGGGTGACTTGAGAATCGGCATGACGTGTTCGTCCAAGTGATTATTAATTTCCCGTACCCTTGGTCTGAGGATCGGCATGACGTGTTCGGTAATGTGCGGGCGACCTGAGGATCGGCATGACGTGTTTGACCAAGAGATTGTTAATGTCCTGCACACTTATGCCATTTGGGCGACGGTTTGAGTGCCAGTTGGGCAACAGTTAACTATTCATTGTTGAGTGTTGTTCTTTCTTGACTAGTAAATGCGTTTGGAGTTAAGTCTTCTTTCAGTCAATATCATTGGTCAGTTTAGTCCTGGGCTAAGTTTCAAAGGAATGATTGGGTTTAAATAAAACATGGTTTTGAGAATAAGAAACGACGAACAAGACATAGTATCGAGAATAAGAAATGATGAACGAGATATGGTTTCGAGAAATAAGAAGAGATGAAGAATAACTTACCTTAAGTGGTAGTAACCTTAAGGGGACCCTCACTTAGCTTAACCGCTAACGGCTTTTCATGCCGCTGGACCTTCCACGTCCAGCCTTTGCAGGTCCAGACGGAGCCGACTGCTATCAAGATGCTGACTTTACTACTAAAGACTATGCTGGTGAAGATTACTACGAGGAAGGCTACGGTTTCGCCAGCTGAAGACTTTGGAGCTTTTCTTTTGTTATAGTTCTGTTATTATTATCTTAGTGATGTAATAGTTTAGATGGTCTTGTAATATGTAACTTTTGGATATCTTTTTGGCTTGTAATATACTACTGATGTAAGACTTGGATGTTTTAAATTTCTGCTTCCGCTGAACTTAGTCACTTTCCCATATCACATTATTGTTATATGTTGGGTTTTTGCCCTCAAACCATTACATTATGTATGAGACATTGACATTTTAATATATGGATATCAGCTTTACATTTCATTATGTATGTTTCTTTCATGAGATGATTGTTAATCCTTAAGTGTCATAGTAAGTAAATCGTGTGTGTATAAGAAACATACAAGTGAGATATGAATTACTATTCTTTGATACTTAGAACTTGTCACAGTGGATGATGAGACTGGATATCTCATCAGGTTTACACTGTAGCATGATAGCATGATTAACTACCATTGGATGGAGTGATGAATCTCAATCACTAGAGTGTAACTCTTAGTTAATATGCTAGTGCTTATAGTGCATTGGCGGACCTGAGCTTTCCTATTGACACTCAAAGCTATCAATTAGTCGATAGGAACTCATAACTTGTATAAGGTACGTGTTCTCAATCTTGAGACGATTATGAACACAAACTGTGGATATGGCTACTTTGACTTACCAATCAGTGAGGTCTATAGAAGATCAACACCTGGGTATCTTGGGTATGTCATATTCACAGGGTTGTGAACATATATTGTCAAGATAGAATCTACCCTCTGATTCAAAGTAAGCAATCCCTTGAGAATGTCACCAAGTCGATTACTGAGTACTGCAGTCTTGTTGATAAGAGTTATCAACATGTTTGGTAATCATGAGAGGTGAATGGGACTCAAGGAATACAAGAAGTAATCATGATTCAAGTTGATAGTAACAGTTATCCGACTAACTGAATATGATTACGAATGCTGAAGGTAGAGGGACATTAGTACACCATACAAGTCTAGTTATCGCTTCGGATACGTTCTTTAGCGTTGGAGTTCAGTTATCGTTTTATAGTGGAGTAAACGTTGACTTACCAGTTGGTTAGTTTGCTGATCAAAGAGTTTGGTCATGGTAATTAACAAACTGGTCTGAGCCAACAATAAAGAGCCTAGGAGGTCCTACTCTTAGCTCCGCTCGGATGCTTGGAAAGACACTTGAGGAAGCTGTCAAGACAGGTTTGATCGATTGAAGCAAGTTCGATCGATCGAAGTCATGGTAGGTTCGATCGATCGATCGAATGTTCGATCAATCAAAGTCCTTCGATCGATCGAAGGTTAGGTCGGTTCTGGGAATCTATAAATAGGGCTGTTGCGTTCTGGAAAAGGAGTTCGTCGTTTTGAACGTCTAAAGCTGCAGAAACTGTTTTAGAGCCCCAAAACCTTCTCCTTCCTCTCTATTAGAGATCCCACCATATCTAGTCTCTCCGGGAAGCATCCGTAGGAGACATAAGGGTGAAGACAACCTAGTAGAGGCTGCTGCATCACCAAGGAGGAAGAAAACCAAAATTGGGTTCAAGACACTAAGGTATAACTCTTGTCCCCTCTATTAGTACGCATCTATGGAATTGACGAGTAGTAGATCTTGGGCTACCAAATAAGTTTTAAAACCTGATTATTTCCGCTGCGCGTTTAAAAATCAATTTAAACCTGTTTTACCAACAATAAGCATGTTTGGACAATCAGGTGACACTCACAACCAGTCACGTGTCTACAAACCCAGAAAGGAAAATTTTTTTTCCCTATTTTTGGTACTTCGGGGCGTGACAGGGATTTTTGGTATCAGAGCCTTAGGTTTCGACGCGCTCACCGATTGTCCTACACCTTAAGTTATGAGCATAAGATTTACCTCGTATTAGTACTGGCACTAAGTTAGTTCCTCTTGCAGGACTATGAAGCCGATCTTTGTTCACGATGATTTTGAAGGGCACTATATTCTCGACGGTCGTATCCAGCCTGCTGACCCTGTACTATATCAACAGCGGATCTGCCAGAGGGCGAGGCACATTTAAGAGGAGGACATGTGGAGAGCCGTGCATATTGATGCACTGCAGTATCTAGATCGAGTTCAGCTTGAGTCGGTTCATGCTTCAGAGACTACCATACTTATCCACCAGGAGCTTATCAACATGGCTCAGGACGAGGCACTATACGACGATGTACTCTTCCCGATTATCATGGCCGCACCAGCACCACCATTCTCACCCGAGCCCATACTAGAGCCAGATGCAGATTCAGACCCCATGGATACAGATAGCTATGACGACAGAGCGAGTAGAGAGGATTTTGTAGGCGGTAGCCACACAGCAGATGACCCATCTGACTGTGACGACACAGATGATGACAATGACCTGATGATTAAGGACGGCCCGACGAGTAGCGATGATGAGCCGATCGAGGAGGACGATCCAGTAGAGGATGCTCAGGGACCAAAGGATGATGTATACGATCATCCAGTACTGCCAACTAATGAGGACGTGATAGTACCGATACCCGAGCAGGACCACAGGGCAGAGCCAGCTGATGTTGAGGAGGACCCGAAGGAGAGGAGTTCTTAGAGGACCCCGCAGATGATCCAGCTATAGAGCTGATTCAGGACGATCCCGATGCACAGCCTGACCTACACGATGACATGGATCCAGATGATGTCGTTGAGTCTGACGAGTTAGCTGTCTAGTTGGACGATGCGCCACTAGAGGTTGTAGAGCTAGATGATGAGGATGCCATCGACTTGGATGGAGTTGACGGAGATGGCATAGCACCAGGATGGATATTACCAGATGGTGGACCAGATGAGTTTGAACAGTGGCTGGATTTTATGCCAGCGGAGGTAGTTACCATTCCAGGGGACGAGATACCACCTACGGTTATTGACGATGAGGCAGACTTCTATGCCCTACCACGTTGATATGATCTTCAGAGAGCTGCTATTAATTCTATATAGTGATGTACATATTAGTTTTGTTTGGTGTCGCTCGTATTATAGATATTTCAGTTGTAAGTACTTTGTACATGTTCTTTTTGTAAGCACACCTAGGAGATGCTTAAACTCTTTTATAGTATGTACTGGCCTTGGGCGCAATACTTTGATGCAAATCTTTTTGGTTTAATATAATGGTTTCAGTTATATCGCTTTATTCCATTGACATTTATAATATATGCATGCTTATTATATTTTAACTTTGGTACACACCAAGACCACCTATAAAGACTCGGTATGGAATCAAAGGATATTAGCAGTAAAACTTGTGCGTTATTTTCAGATGGCTGGAGGACGTAGGAGGAACGGCAATGGTCATAACGAGGAAGAACCAGAGATACCTAATGTGATAGATCCTACAAGACTACTCTCAGCCTTGGTCAGAAGGATTGAGAGGGATTCAAACAATGTAGGAAACAACAACAACCACCCAACATCACCCCCAAGGTAGACAGGGGATAAGTTACTTGAACGTTTCCGCGCATTAAGACCGGAAA
Source organism: Hydrangea macrophylla (assembly GCA_033977485.1). Taxonomy (NCBI): domain Eukaryota; kingdom Viridiplantae; phylum Streptophyta; class Magnoliopsida; order Cornales; family Hydrangeaceae; genus Hydrangea; species Hydrangea macrophylla. The sequence goes on along the minus strand of CM066988.1, from coordinate 26,315,035 downwards.
AGTTCAATGGGATGATGGAACCATGGAAAGCGGAGCAATGGCCACGAGAGATGGATCTCATCTTTAAATCCATGGATTGCAGTGAGGCCAAAAAATGCCGCCTAGCCATATTTCAGTTGACATATGCCGCTGCAGACTGGTGAGAAGAGGAAGAGACTACTTTGGGATAAAGAGCCATAAGGGAAATGACATGGACCGTGTTCAAGGAACGGTTCCTAGCAAAGTATTTTCCATTAGTAGAACAAAATTTGAAGAAGAAAGAATTCATAGAATTGGTTCAAGGGAACAAGTCTGTTCAGGAGTATACAACGCAATTTGAACGCTTGTCCCATTTTGCGCATCATATGGTGGACACACCTGAAAAGAAGAACGAACAATATCACCAAGGGTTATCTCTTTCACTACAAGAGATGACTGTAGTTTAAGTGAGTCAATCCTTTGAATCTTTGGTAGGGTTGGCTACACAGATGGAGAATATACAGAAACAGAGGCAGAAGAGGTTTACCAGTAGGTTTCCATCACGAAATGTCCAAGGATCAAGGCCACCCATGCGTTATCAGAATAACAAGTGCGCTTGGATGGAGAAAGGAAGCCGCAGTAGGCACGGAGGCAACCACAGCAAGCCAACACTGTAGCACCACAAGCGCCAGTCCCTGTTGGACATCAAGGAGGTTATATCGCCCAAGGAAAAGGTCCAGGGATTGCTTCAACTGTGGCATACCCGGCCACCATGCCAAAGATTACAGAACCTCCAAGAACCACGATCGTGGTGGAGTCATATGCTTTAATTGTGGAGAGAAAGGCCACTGGAGCCGAGAATGCAAGGCACCGCGCTGAGGATACAATGGACCCAACGCTCAAGGGCAAGCTTCTAAGACTCATCTGAATGCCGTTATTTCAAAAGTAGCAGGTTTTGACGCCGAAGCGCATCAGAATCTAGAAGGTACGCTCACTCATTTCAGCAACAGAGTTAAAACATTATTTGATACTGGAGCGTCGAATTCGTTTATTGCTAGTAGAGTCGTACAAGATTTGGGTTTAGTACCTCAAAACCTTACTGTAGCATTGAATGCCGTATCTCCGATGGGTACATCTGTTAAGTTGAATAGGGTATGCAGAAACTGTCCTATCAACATAGAAGTAGAGACCTATTCGCGGATTTGGTGATCTTGTCAATGAAGGAGTTCGACGTCATCTTAGGAATTGACTGGCTCACCAAGTACCATGCTATCTTGGATTGTACTAGCAATTCGATTACCTTTACGATACCTGGAAATCAACCCTTTTTCTTTCAGTGTAACCCGTTGAGTGATGGTTTTCTCACTAGTCGCTTGGCTGCCAACGAGGGCACAAGCTCAGAGATCACGATCGCAGAGATTCCAATAGTGCGAGAATTTGAGGACGTATTTAAAGATCTCTCAGGTTTACCACCAAAGTGAGAGATAGACTTCTGCATAGAACTGACACCTGGAACCATGCCTGTCTCTAAGACCCCATACAGGATGGCACCGACGGAAATGCAAGAATTGAAGAAGCAAGTACAGGAGTTAGAAGACTTGGGATTCGTGCATCCAAGCACATCACCGTGGGAAGTACCGGTACTATTTGTAAAGAAGAAAGATGGATCGCTTCGACTCTACATAGACTACAGGGAGTTGAATAAGTTAACCATCAAGAATAAGTACCCGCTGCCACGTATTGATGACTTGTTCGATCAATTATAAGGAGCTACGACATTTTCAAAGATCGATTTGAGATCAGGATACCACCAGCTGTTAATTCGACCAGAAGACGTGTCAAAGACAGTATTCCATACTAGATATGGACATTACGAGTTTCTTGTGATGCCATTCGGGCTAACCAACGCCCCAACAGTGTTTATGGACTTGATGAATAGGGTATTTAGGCCTTACCTAGATCAGTTTACTATCATTTTTATAGATGATATACTGATATATTCCAAGAGCAAGGAGGAACACGAAAAACATTTGCTGATTACCTTACAGACACTCAAGAACAACCAACTATATGCAAAGTTCAGCAATTGCTAGTTTTGGCTTGATGAAGTCAAGTTCTTAGGACATGTCGTCTCTCAGAATGGGATATCAGTGGATTCTTCAAAGATAGACGCAGTGCTAGATTGGAAAAGACCGAGTAGTGCTTCTGAGATTAGAAGTTTTCTGGGTTTGGCTGGCTACTACAGGAGATTTGTTGAAGGATTCTCTAGCATCGCAGCCCCATTAACTGGTCTTACGAAGAAGGAGTCGAAGTTCGATTAGAAGGATCGAAATGAACGTGCATTTCAAGAGCTGAAGGAGAGGTTAACTTCGGCACCCATGTTAGCAATACCCAAGAGCGGTAAAAGATATACCATCTACAGTGACGCTTCACACCAAGGATTAGGGTGTATACTTATGCAAGATGGGAAGGTGATAGCGTATGGATCGAGACAGTTGAAGCCACACGAGATGAGTTATCCAACGCATGATCTAGACTTAGCCGTAATTGTGTTTGCACTGAAAACATGGAGACATTACCTCTATGGGGAGCAGTTTGATTTGTTTTCAGACCACAAGAGCTTGAAGTACTTGTTCTCTCAGAAGGAGCTAAATATGAGCCAGAGATGATGGATGGAGTTATTCAAGGATTATGATTTCACTCTACAGTACCATCCTGGAAAAGCAAACATTGTTGCAGATGCTTTGCGTCGTAAACCTCGCGAGATAGTTGCTAATCTCATGATTCGAGAATGGAAAGCATTGGAAACTATAGCAGAATTTGATCTCTAACCCACAGAGACAGAAGGAGGACACCATTTTGGATGTTTAGTAGCACAACCGACGCTTCTCAGTCGTATTTTGGAAGCTCAGCAGAAAGACGAAGAGTGGAAGAAGTGGCTTGCTAAAGTTTCGACAAAGGAACCCGCGGAATGGAGCGTACGCTCAGATGGAGGATCTCGATGTAGGAATCGACTGTGTGTTCCTGATGTGGAGACTCTGAGGGAGGACATTCTGGATGAAGCACACAAGTCCCGTTTGACCGTTCATCCTGGAGGTACAAAGATGTATAGAGACTTGAAGTGGAATTTCTGGTGGGAAGGCATGAAACGAGAAGTGGCAGAGTATGTTTCTAAGTGTCTTACTTGTCAACAAGTCAAAGCAGAACATTAGAAGCCATCAGGATTGTTACAGCCATTACCGATTCTGCAGTGGAAGTGGGAACACATTACCATGGATTTTGTGGTAGGTCTACACGATCTCAATAGAGCCATGACTCTATTTGGGTGATTGTGGACCGACTCACCAAGTCAGCTCACTTCATAGCATATAGTATGACATATTCTATAGAGAAGTTGAGTCAGTTATACATACAACATGTCGTACGATTGCATGGAGTACCCGTCAACGTAGTGTCTGATCGCGATTCTAAATTTACTACAGAATTCTGGGAAAGTTTCCAGACAGCTTTAGGAACTTCACTGAAAGTGAGTTTAGCATTTCATCCTCAAACTGACAAGAAAACCGAGAGGACCAATCAAGTAATGGAAGACATGCTCAGAGCTTGCGTGATTGACTTTGAGAGTTCATGGGAGACACATCTTCCATTGATTGAGTTTGCCTACAACAATAGTTATCACTCAAGCATAGGCATGGCACCATTCGAGGCATTGTATGGAAGGCCGTGTCGTTCGCCATTATGTTGGGCTGAAGTTGGAGATGACAAGCTTGTAGGACCAGAGATGGTTCGAGAGACTAATAAGAAGATAATTATTGTTAGAGAGAAGATGAAGGCAGCACAAGATCGATATAAGAGCTATGCAGACAAGCATCGCACGGATAAAGAGTTCAAGGTAGGAGAACATGTTTTACTCAAAGTATCACTAGTCCGAGGAGTAGTAAGGTTTGGATAGAAAAGGGAAAAGTTGTCGCCACGCTATATCGGACCATTCGAGATCTTGGAACGCGTAGGAAGAGTTTCTTATAGACTCGCATTGCCACCAAGGTTGTCAGATATTCACAATGTTTTTCACATCAGTATGTTGAAGGAGTATCATCAGGGTGCGACGCCACATGTAATCGACTTTAAGGACATTGAGGTAAATAACAGCATGTCTTACGCAGAGAGACCCATCAAGATTTTGGGTCGAGAGACCAAGAAGTGAGAAACAAGGAGATTCCATTAGTGAAGGTTCAGTGGAATCATCATGACGAAAGAGAAGCTTCGTGGGAAATGGAGTCAGAGATGCGATAGAAAAATCCTTTTCTGTTTTGTACCTAGACAAGCTCTAATTTTGAGAACGAAATCCTTTAATAGGTGGTGGAAGATGTAACACCTGTAATATTTCTTTCATTAATAATATCAGCTTTTCGAATTTCTATATTGGACCGACTATATTATTATATTATTATTTTAGTTGGGTGATGATTTTGACGTACCATAGGATTATTGATTAGATTGTAGTAACCATACCGACTCGACCATAATAAGATTTAACTTAGTACCGTACCCGGACCCAGACATTAAAAATAATACCTGGTTGTACGTAAATCGAGACCGACACGTATATCGAGGAACTTATGCACGTAAACTGAGAAAGTGGCACACAACCCGAGGTGGGCCCCACATGGCCGGCCACATGGCAGCCCAATGTGCCACTCCTTACACTTGTCATCTCCTCCTATGACATTTGTCCACATATTGGACATGTGTCTTTGTATGAACTCATGCAATTGACACCTAGCCATGTCAATCTCCTATATATCATGCACATACACACAATTGAGATACTTTTGTCTCTACAATCTGCATATAATTGAGAGGGAGAGAGAGCTACAGTTATAGCTCCATGGAAGAATAGAAGAAGAAGTTCATCCTTGAAGTTTGAAGATTCAAGCTTCACTAAACTTCAACCAATATCAAGCTTAAATTTCAAGCTTTAGTGAGTAATTGTGAGTAATATAACTAAATTTAGAACATATATAGTATGTATTAATGTTTAGTAGGAGTTTGATGTTGTTGTGTTGAAGTTTTCATGACATGCAAGACAAGTGCTTTAAATATGAGAAACTGAACTTCCAGCAGAATGTAGTTTAGTAAAATGAATGTTTTGTGCAGTTCAAAAATCCGAATTAAGCTAGGGTTTTTTGTGAAGAAAGCTAACTCATTTATCTACAAATAACACTTCTATACCTCGGTCTGAAAATTAGTCCTTCATGGATGAAATGCATGTACAACGCAGTGTTATAAACCTGGGACAACAGAAACTTCCAGCAGAATGTAGTTTAGTAAAATGAATGTTTTGAGGAGCTCAAAAATTGGAATTTAGCAAGTTTTTTTGTGGTGAAAGCTAACTCATTTATCTACAAATAACGCTTCTATAGCTCAGTCTATAAATCACTCCTTCATAGGTGAAATGCATGTACAATGCAGTGTTATAAATCTGAGAAACTGAAACTTTCAGCAGAACATAGTTTAGTAAAATGAATGTTTTGTGCAGCTCAAAAATGAGAATTAAGCTAGGTGTTTTTGTAGAGAAAGCTAACTCATTTATCTACAAATAATCCTTCTATATATCAGTCTAAAAACCTCTCCTTCATAGGTGAAATTCACGTACAATGCAGTACTATAAATCTGGGACAGAACAGTCCGAGAAATAAGAAATGTCTTGTAAAATAAATAGTTTGAGTAGCTCAAAAATGTAATTGAAGCTAGTCTTTTTTTTGTACATGAAGATAATCCTATTATCTACAATGTTTTAGTTTTGAGTTTGATCCACAAAGCAATTTATCATGCCCAAATAAATCATGTTAATTCAGTCAACACAGTGAAAATGTATCCTGGCAGATTGTGTAGCTTTTTGTATGATGTTTTGTTATGCATGGTGTTGATTGTTGATGCTAGTTTTTCGGTACCTGTGTTGTTATGAAAATCTTGTGCTATGGTAGTGCTATCGCGTAGATGAGTATGTTAAGGGTTTCATCTATATGTTTATTGGTATTAAATCCAAGATTATAAATCCATAAGCTACGTGAATATAGTTTAATGACCGTTGGAAAGTTCATACCCAAACTATAAGTATGTTGAATGGCACGATTATTGCATTGGTAAGTGATTGGGAAAGTTTCCATCGTAAGTATATTGAGAGGAAAACGGAATGTCGGACGTATAGCGAAATAGTAACGGTTATAAATGGATGATATTAATGAACTAAACTACAAAACGTACGAACGCGTAAAATAACGATAAAACCTTCAATAATAGATTTAATGCGAATAAGGGACGTTGGGTTTCGTTTCTAGTCGTGTGACTACCGGTCAAAGTTGATTCGTGAACTTTTGTGTCGTGTTTTGATAATTCTTGCAAAGTTAGTCTCTCGATTATTCCATAGAGTCGATTGGTGAGTTATGTTTTGTTCCTTGATCTGAGGATCGACATGACGTGTTCGGTCAAGTGCGAATGACCTGAGGATCGTCATGATGTGTTCGATCAAGTAGTTGATTAGTTTTCCACACCCTTGGACTGAGGATTGGCATGACGTGTTTGGTTATGTACGGGTGACCTGAGAATCGGCATGACGTGTTCGTCCAAGTGATTATTAATTTCCCGTACCCTTGGTCTAAGGATCGGCATAACGTGTTCGGTAACATGCAGGCGACCTGAGGATCGGCATGACGTGTTCGACCAAGAGATTGTTAATGTCCCGCATACTTATGCCATTTGGGCAACGGTTTGAGTGCCAGTTGGGCGACAGTTAACTATTCATTATTGAGTGTTGTTCTTTCTTGACCACTAAATGCGTTTGGAGTTAAGTCTTCTTTCAGTCAATATCATTGGTCAATTTAGTTCTGGGCTAAGTTTCAAAGGGAATGATTGGGTTTAAATAGGACATGGTTTTGAGAATAAGAAAAGACGAACAAGACATAGTATCGAGAATAAGAAATGATGAACGAGATATGGTTTCGAGAAATAAGAAGAGATGAAGAATAACTTACCTTAAGTGGTGGTAACCTTAAGGGGACCCTCACTTAGCTTAACCACTAACAGCTTTTCATGCCGCTGGACCTTCCACGTCCAGCTTTTGTAGGTCCAGATGGAGCTGACTGCTATCAAGATACTGACTTTACTACTGAAGACTATGCTGGTAAAGATTACTATGAGGAAGGCTACGGTTTCGCCAGTTGAAGACTTTGGAGCTTTTCTTTTGTTATAGTTCAGTTGTTATTATGTTAGTGATGTAATACTTTAGCTGGTCTTGTAATATGTAACTTTTGGATATCTTTTTGGCCTGTAATTTACTACTGATGTAAGACTTGGATGTTTTAAATTTCTGCTTCTGCTGAACTTAGTCACTTTCCCATGTCACATAATTGTTATAAGCATGTTTGGATAATCAGGTGACACTCACAACCAGTCACGTGTCTACGAACCCATAAAGGAAATTTATTTTTTCCTATTTTTGGTACTTCGGGGCATGACAAGACGAGTCATAACGTTTCTTACAAGGAGTGCTTTTTGAAGATTCTAGATCAGAGTATCAAGAAGTTGAGGAATAAGGACATTCCATTGGTGAAGGTTTAGTGGAATCACCATGACTAGAATGAAGCCTTGTGGGAAGTGGAAGCTGATATGAGTAAGAAGTACCTGGAGTTGTTTCAGGACTGGTTAGTCTTGATTTCGGGGACGAAATCCTGTTTAAGGGAGGAATGATGTAACAGCTTGCATTTCATTTAATTTTAAATTTGCATTTCATATTTAATTAATGTTCCTGATGTTATCTCAAATTTCCAATTCTCATGTGTTAAAATCTTGTGACTTGCTTTATTTCATATTTAAAATTCTTGATGGAGTCAAATTGCGATTTTATAAAATTTAGCAATACCTGTATTGGATTTTAAAACTGTATTTCAAAATGGTGAAAATGTTTGCTTTTGGCTCAATCAGTATTTTTATAAAACCGAAAAACCATTTCTTATGTTAAAATAAATTTTCTGTATTTTTGTGGTGATCACCGCGCCACGAAAATACCAGTTTGTGTTTAAAACTATCCGCTCTATGTTAAACTTCCACATATTTTTGAAGTGATGTAAAGATGTGACTTATGCTTTACTTTCCATTTATGGCAAGTGATCATTGGCTTGTGCCTTTTTTGGATCTATCTATCTTGTGTGTATTATTGTTGTGTCCATAAGCTTAGTTGCCAAACACTTTCACTTGGCCCCTACTAACCTATAGCACCTCTTCAAACTGTAGAAGTGTATATATACGTATGAATAATCCAGCATATATGATCTATATTATTAGTTCAATTAGAAATTAGGAAAAACAGTTTAGTTTGTAGAGTGTGTTTCACAACTCACAACTTGGAGCCCAAGATTGTGAGATTCTATATAAACTCATACACACTTCACAATCTGCACATTTTGATACACACACAGAGGAAAAGAGAGAGATTGAGAGTTCACTTACAGAGTATTGTAGAGAGAGAACCTCATATTTCCCCATAGTCATAGCTTGAAGTGGAGTTCTTAATTCTTGTATCTTTCTCAACAATTCTTCAATCCTATAGCATCAGTGAGTATTTCTAACTCACTCAGAGTGTAATGCACCATTGATTTACTATTTTGTGTAGTTAAATTGTGATCACCATATTTGAGTTCACGTTGGAAGTTTCATAGCTTGAAAATCATAACTTTTCAACCTCAACCAAAATCTGTTTTTGTAGATAATGATGAAAGATTACAGTATAAATAGACTATGATTAAAGTATTAAAGCTCAATTTGTTCACATGAGAAAGTATATTAGAAATCAAATTTTGACATCTTTTGATTCTTCGTAAAATTTGTGAATTATGGAATGATTCGTGTTAAATTGGTCGTAGATTCTTAATCCTTGTTAAAAACTGAAGAAATCTATATATGATATGTTATATATACTTCAATTTTCGAAAATGGGTCAAAAGACCCCTTAATTTTTGAAACAGGGGAAAACCAGTGAGGAAGACGAAGACACTGCTGAAACTCGCGCCTGCGATCGCGCGAGCGAGGGTCGCGAAAGCGGCCCATTGCACGAGCGGCCCGCACGCGTGAGCTGTATGTTTTCAAGTAGACAGAAAAGATTTTAAAAAGAAAAAACAAAAATTGGGCATATCGCACGAGCGGCCCGTGCGAGCAACCCATCGCGCGAACGGCCCGCGCGCGCGAGCTGTGTATTTTCAGGTAGACAAAAGAGTTTAAAAGAAAATGAAAAATGGGCATATCGCGCGAGCGGCTCGCGCGAGCGACCCTTCGTGCGAGAGGCATGTGCGCGCGACTTGTGACAGTTTCTAGTTTTTGCTTGTCTTGTGTTAAGGAACTGTTTAGGCAATGTTTTATGAACTTTTAAAGCTCTGTTTGGGAAATTTACTAAAACAGAATCCTATTTGGTTATGTTTGGACGATTAAAATGATGTATTACGACTTATCAATCCCCGTACGCACGCTGTTTCTATATTATGGTTGTTTTCTAAAATGAACTCTTTACTCTAATGTAAACTTGTTGAATTAAATGGGAATTTAAAAATGGTAAATGAGTATGTGTTACATTCAAGGTTATGTTTTTAATACTCACTAGCTTCTTGAAGCTGACGGCGTCGATGCGCCCTGGACATTCGTGTTTAGGCTTTTCTGTTTTGATCAAGCAGAACATTATGACTACGCTAACTGAGAACGGCTGCTTTTGGAAGATAAAACTGTTATCAATATTCTATGCTTTAATTTATGAACTGTTTTGTAATAAGGATGACTGTAATAGATGTTAAGTTATTATTTTGATTTAAGGCGGTTTGTGCCTTTAGAGACCCCGTGCTGTAATAACTATTAAGTTAAAAAAAAACATTGTAAGCCTGGATTGCTCTGCTCTGATTATTATATTTCTGTTGTTGACGTTTGGGACAGAATCGATCCTTCAAACTGTCACGACCTACGGGTCCATAAAGGAAATTAAACGCTTTCCTTATTTGTGCTATGTCGGGGCGTGACAGATGTAATCAAAATAAGACTCCACAAGGCACATCTTCAAAAGAGTTCCTCAAGTCAACTATCAACTGAAACAAAGTGATTTTATAGATTCATTAAGTATGACAGCTCAGTAGAAAACATTATAAAATGGTACTACGACTTCTAAAATTGTGCTATGGTATTTAGTGTAATTAGGGGTGGCAAATGGGTGGGTCGGGTTGGTTTTGGGTGGGTTGGTTACGGGTTGGGTCAGATGCGGGTCATTGACCCATATTCGACCCGTTTGTTCGGTTCAATTTTGGGCGGGCCATGTCTGGGTCGGGTCGAACTCCATGATCCTTTCTTTCTTTTTTTTTTTTGAAAGAAAATTTTTAAATGAGACTTTTTTTATACGTATATTCATATTGCGGGTCAAAAGCGGGTCTGACCCAGGTTAAATTTAAATAAACACACACACAAAGCATTGTACTCTATTTCATATATATGTATATTATACATACACAGAGCACTGTACTCATACACTCATATACAAGGATATATGTATATATATATACATATACCCTGACTCAAATTTTAGAAACTAAGTTTGGGAATTGTTCTGCATAAATTAATTGAAAACCATAATATATATACACACACATGTATATATGTGTGGGCACACACCGACACTTCCCAAATACCCAATTCTTAAATTTTTTGGGAAATTTGTTTCACATCTCAAACTAGAAATCCAAAAAAGCCCAATCAAGATGACATTGAGGACAAGAAAATCACAATGAAGGAAACAGTGAGGAAAGTAGGCCAAAGGGGAAAATCTATTAAGAATAAAATAGATATATATATATAGGAGTGTATATACATTATACACCATATGCCCAATTACGAAATCTTAGAAATTAAAAAAGAAAGATAGCAATAAAAAATCAGATACTCACCTCTTAAACATGCTTCAACATGTGAAGTTTGGGTTGAGAGATCCTCCAGAATGGGAAGGGTTAGAGAGAGAGAGAGAGAGAGTTGTGGTCGAAGAGATTGAGAGTCATGGCCGTGAGACTAAGGTACCATCAATTGGCAACGTGATAGAGAGAAATCGTCTATAGTTTAGAGAGAGAAAGTGTTTTGAGACCCACAAATATATGTTAAACTTCTAATTCACTGGGTGCCCATATGCAACCCGCGTGAACCTGCGCAAAAGGTTGGATTTAACTTTATCAACCCGTTTGGACCCGCCGATAAAAATAAGTCCACCCACACCCATTATTCCCGGGCAAGTTTGGACGGGTTCACGGGTTCGGGTGAAAAATGCCACCCCAAAGTGTAATGTTTTGCCGTCGAGGCAATGCAATAAGCTAAATGGTCAATAATGAAATGTACCCAATTCAATTCCCAGTAACCACTCATTTTCAACATCGGATAGTGAGCCATTCATACATGAATCTTCGATAGCTAGCAAATATGTTTGATGTTTTTGAATTTTTTAAGGCTCAAATAACTATTCCTCACATCACACCCACCTCTAGAATTTTCAATACATAAATATCCACCGACATTGGGAATTTCATCGACTTTACAAGTCCCAAGCCAACTACACAGACGTTTTTAGTGATCTAAGGTAGCTTTTGACTGACTAGGGTTTGCAAACCTTCAGAAGAGGGGAAGACGTTGTGCAAGAGAGATTAGGGTTAGAGAGATGAGAGTTAGATCCCTTTTTTAGGTAAGGAAGACCCCTTTTATAGAACAAGGGGTTTCCTTTTACAAGTTTGGTTACCTAGTCAATCTAGTATTCTGCAAGGATAATTGCATCCTTATCTCAAGTGACATGGATTAGGATGCCATGGGAGTCTCTTCATTGGGCTGGCTGAATTAGACCAATATTGTTATGATGGAGAGATCCAGGCCTCGCCTGTCGACATGGTGATCTGGCAAGGCGGTCAGTCAAGAATAATGGGTGCCTAGAACATCGTGGGTGTATCAATTGCCCCCCCCACCCCCATTTCTAAATCATGGACTGGCACTGTGCTAGGGCTAGTTTGGAAATCTCTTGCTTTTCGAAATTGATTTCACTTAGTATTTGGGGGTGTACATTTGACTGTGCCCCCTCCCCCCCCCCCCCCCCCCACAACTGAGCTTGTGCTGGCTTTCTCATGGATGAACTAAGGTAGTTAAGAACAAACTGGGTGACCGTTAACTGACAACAATGTTCAAGGGGGGACGAGGTTGATTTTCACTCTCGGTTAGCATGCGCATGCTAAATGGATGAAACACATCCCCCTTGCAGACCTGTGTATGGTCGGGTTAAGGGAGAGTGACCCCTGACCTTCTAATCTGGTGTAATTTGGGCCATCCACTCACCCATTAGTAGGGGGCTCTTGGACCTTCTTTCTTACCTTAGCATCGAGAGTCCTAGAGAGAGAAAAACTCTACAAGAGAGAAGAAGTGATCGAGAGTCCTATTCGTTTTGCTCAGTAAGTTCCCAGTACCCCTTGCTTTCATCGTCTTTTTCCTCTTTTTCCCTTCTTTCAAAATCTAGAGAGGTCGAATCCATTAGGGTTTGAGAGGGAGTGGGACTTCTTCTTCCTTCGCTTATACTTTTTCTTTAACTTTGGGGGTTCGTCTGACAGAATAGGGATTTCTCGCATCATATGGTTCTGTACCTGTACTGTTAGAGGCGCATTTTGTATTGAGGGCCCTTTTTGCCCTCCCTATTCGATTTGTGAAACTTCCATCTCTATACTCTCAATTAGAAGTTCCTGATTCTTACCTTGGTCGATCTGCTGCCTCATCAATGAGATGCAAGCATGTTATTTTGTCCAATTCCTCTTCTAACCATGGTGGCTCATCTTCTTCATTAGGAGATGAGGCTTTACCCTCAAACAGTTCTGAGCCTAGCACCTATGGAGTCTTCCTAGCTCCATTTGATCGAGAGAGCAAGGGATGCCTTCCTATTTCGATTTCTGACAATAGCGGTCGAAATGGTTAGTTTCTGAGGGGAATGGTCTATCAACCTCAGGGATGGGCGGATCAGTGCCGAAGAGTGAGCCCTAGTTCTCTTGTCGAGGCATACATAATGCCCTTCCTTACCACGTTTGGTTCAAATCAGGAAAAGGTGCTCTATCGCAAACTCATTCGCACTGTCTATCCCTTCTCAGGGTTGTGAGCCTACTCCAACTAGCCCGATTTCTTCACTCTCTATGAGGATGACTTTGCAGCCGGTCTCCGTTTTCCTCTGCATCCCTTGTCCAGGGATCTCCTTTTCCTTTTGTGGATATCCCCCACTCACCTGCATCCTAACTTATAGAGGTTTATGATGGGCACAATTCATTTGTGGCCTCAGCGTCTTGGGTATGAGCTTACCCTCAATGAGCTCCTCTAGACCTACTGAGTCTCTCCTTTGCCCGGGGAGCTCGTCTTTTTCTCTCTAAGTGGTCGACCAAGGAAGAAGATTATAGACAAGTGTTCGAGCAAGAACAAGGGATGGAAGACCAAGTACTTCCATGTCTCCCATGAGGGGTTCTTCATACATGTCTCCTCTACCGGTACCTAGGTGCCCTCGACTTGGTCACAAAATGTCACACCCCGGAGTAGCAAAAATAGGGAAAATTTTAAACATTTTATTTTGGTTCCGTAGACATATGGCAAGTTGGGATTGCCTGATTGTCCAAGACATAATCGAACCAAAAATAGTATCACAAGAATAACAATGATGGGAGCTAAGCATAATATATTAAACATGTAGGTCTTAAATTTCATTATTACAACCACACAAGAAAGAGATGAAGAAGGGAAATGAGAGAAATTGTTTTAGGCATTTAAGATTTACAAAATATAACAAGTCTAGTAATAAGTTCGGACATCACAAGTCCCTGAATACATAGATCAGCAAATTATGAAATCTTGAGCTTTGCCATCTAGTTTGCAAAGTCGTAGCCTTCCTATACATTTTTTTTTTCGCCAGGTATTCGACTTTTGTAAAATCTGGATGTTTCATTATCCAGGGCATGAATGTTGTTAGCTAATTAGAGCTGAGTGAATAGCTCTATTGCACTTAAACAGACTTAGAAAACATTTCCTTTTTTTTTCGAAAAAAAATTGAAACATTCTTTTATCCCTTTCAGAAAGCAATTATTGGTTAAATACCGATATAACCAATCTCAATGCATTACGGAGGTTTGATCGACTACCACGAAATCCTTGAGATGCGAAAAACTTATCACAACTAATCTTGACATCACTTTGGACTATTGGTCCAAACTTTACCAACTTGACACATCTAAACACAATCTGGCATGAATGCTATTAGCCTGAAATATCGTCATCTTACGGCCAGTAGGTTACCTTTTTGTCATCGCCACCCAAATGACCATAAATTGACATCATTGTCCAAATGACCTATTAACCCCATCTTCGTTGTTCATCCTTGGTTAACTTTTCATCGTCGCCCAAATGGCCATAAATTGACATCGTCGCCCAAATAGCTGATTAACCATCAACACAACTTATCACGATTGTACCAACAGGGTACTACTACTCTTGTCATAATCACCCCATTGGCCTTAGTGACATCTAGACAACATTTTTGAACTTGCGAACACCTTCGCAAACTGACCACATGAACTCGACAGAGAAACTGACCCGATCGATACAAATATTTCAACTACAGTGTCTTATTACGGCTTCCTTATGAATGTTTAGTGCACGCGGTACAAGTCAATGAGGTACAATTATATGGAAGTATAAGACTTAAGTACATCAACTTACTACATGCATAATCCTCGTACTTCAATTTCGATGGAAGTTACAAATCCAAAACATAATTTATTTAGGGAAACAAGAGCCTTTTCAAAATAGTGCACTCGAGCACTCCAAAGGGCTTCAACGCTCCACATCCGACTGCTCTGAAAAGTTCGAATGCTCACGATGCGACTGCTCGTAACTATTCCGAGCGCTCGCCTTCAGAAAATACAGAATCCTTTGTTCTTTGTTTCAAAATCCATTTTAATCAAAGAGATGCACGTTAAGAAGCTCACTATACTATTAACAAAGCTTAAATCATATATGCCAACTCTTAAACACATAATCCATATACCAGGTACAAGAAACATAGCATAAAGTACTACATATTTAACATGCATGTAGTCAGATCTTACAAATACCAATATAATCGAGCGCTCAGCCATGGAAAATCTAGCTAATAATTCATCGATATAAGAAGCTTGAGATAATCCCATTTGTCATGCACCAGTGTAGGAAAATAGGAAAAAATAAATTTCCTCTTTTGGGCCCGTAGATACATGATTGGTTGAATTACTATTCTGTCCTTCTAACTCCACTCAATGCTCATAACTAAGGGATGTACAAAAACATAACTTGATCATAACTGAATATGAATACAAGTAATGGAAATCTAACAAGGTATAAAATTTCAACCTAATACATTACAGATCCAAATATAAAATGCCATTCTATGCTATTGCAAAAACGTTGAGTCAACTATCTTCAAATTTCAGTTCATCCTTATCATTCCATAGCTCCTTAGCACTTCTTGCTTCTAGTCACACCTTTCTATATAGTAATCTTGTAAGTAATTTGGACATGGGATATCCAGGGTATAAAATACCGTCAGCTTTGAAACAAAGCTGAGTGAGTAACACAACCACACAATAATCTAAAATACAAATATCTTGGTGCATGTCTTAGCTTAGTATCTTAACATATAGTCAGTTTCTTATCAAAAGACGCACCTTCCACATTCATACCAAAGTTCTCAACATTAGCAGGTAAGCAGTAGCAACGTTTTCAATCTATAATCAAAGAAAGCATTCTTATATTACCACATTTAATCAATCCACGCGCTCTTATCCGAACAACTACTAGCTCACCCGATTAAGTATTCGAAGAGAATACAGACAACTGACACGATTCATCTCAACATCCCGGAACGCTACCACAATCCAATTCAGAGCCTAACATGGAGTCCTAACTCTAAACAACACCACCAGAGAGTCTGACACGGTGTCCTAACTCTATACAACAACACCAGAGAGTTTAACATATTGTCCCAACTCTAGATAACAAGCATGCCTGACATAGAGTCCCAGCTTTTCAAACAGTAAGCCTGACATAGAGTCCCAGCATTCCCAATAGTTAGCCTGACATGGAGTGCCGAATTTGTAATAGTAAGCATGGTGTGGAGTCCCAGCTTTCCCAATAGTAAGCCTGACACAAAGTCCCAGCTTTTCCAACAGTAAGCTTGACACGGAGTCCTAGCTTTCCTATGTAGCTCAATACACAAGTCTGACACAAAGTCCTAACATAACCAACGAAAGGTTTGACACAGAGTCCCCACTCTTAACATGACATGGTCATATTAGGCTTCCTCTACCGCCAAGCTATCATCCACATGAATACAAAGTTACATCAACCTCTATAGTCACCAATATTGCATCATCAAATACACATGGTTGAATCAACCTCCATGGCCCGATTAACCCAACTCGACATTTGATACCAACTCAACCTAATCCTGACATCACCCGACTGATTCCCAACGTAAACCAACAATACTCGTGTTACTTATTGTAAGATTAGGCTCATTACTCAACTTCCAAATATGAATATCATAGCTATGATTATATGTCTACCATTCTGTTTTACATCATATAATACTCATGAAGTCAAAATAAGCATCATCGACTAGAGCACTATTGTGAAAATTCGTTTGAGGAACTTTCTAATGAAAAGGCACCTTATACACCAAGTATTACATGTATACATTCTAGTCATCAATACATAACTTTTATAGTTGCATATATAAGCATTCTAGTCCCAATATGAGGTTAATGTAAAATATTCATAGCACAACTCTATAAGCTCTACACATGAATGAACCCTTTACGTGCTCATCATATCCTTGGTAGTATAATCAAAACATGATTAACCAACAATAATTATAATAGAAACTTATATAATTACTATTAACTAGACCTGGCAAATGGGCAGGCCTGGGCGGGTTCAGGTTGGGCTGAGGTTGGTTGGTACCGGGCTGATAGATAACTAGGCCAGGTCGGGTTGGGCTTGACAGAGTAAGCCCGATTTCTTCTTCTTCTTCCATTTTATTTCTTTTTCTTTTGGAGACCCACAAAGCCTTGTTTTGGAACCCCTCCTGTGAATTAATTCAAATTTGTTTCCTTTTGAATGTGTGTAGAGAGAGAGAGAGAGAGTGGCGGCTAAAGAGAGTATCAAAAATGAAATTAAATCTGTTGGGTTTTATAGAGAGAGAGAGAGAGAGAGAGAGAGAGAGAGAGAGTAGGGTCAAAATGAATTTTGTTGGATTTGACTCATTTGAGAGTCCAAAACTCAAAAGATGAGAGAGTGAGTATTTTTGGGAAGTAGGAGTGTGACAGCTGTAGAGAAGAAATAATGATGAATTAGTTTTTAAATAAGCCCTCTTCAGGCCCGTACAAGCCCACAATAAAGAAGAGACCTCTTCCTGTGAACCCGACTTCGGCCTGTTTATTAAAAGCATCCCAGCCCAAAACCAGTTTAGTTCAGGCTTTAACGGGGCTGGTGTATCAATCAGGCTGGAATTTGCCAGGCCTATTATTAACACAATAATCATACAATACATCATACATATAGCTTGTCTATCAACTTTTCAATGGTCATAGTAGGATTAGAGTGAGGTTAAGAAACTTACCTTGCACGAATAACAAGTTAAGACTCTTCGAGAAGTAGAGAAACCTCAAATCCTATAGCACATAACAGAAGAATAGTGATAAAGCTTGAGTGCTAACCATAGGGGCATAATGATAATTTTTCCAAATGTGATCCTAAACCTCAAGGTAGTGATCCTTGTGTCATTCTAAGTCAAACGCCATTGACTAGATTCAAATCGGAGCCCGTCGCAGTTTTACGAGATGAAAAGGTAGGTCTTTCTATACAAACATGGGCTATAAAGACTAGCTGCATTTTTTACCGAGTCGAAAAATCACCAAAGTTAAGGAGAACATTTTAGACATTATTCTAAGACTCTAGGAACTAACCACGTAATTTTCAGAGCCACAAATTATTTATTATGAATTATCAAATATAATTCGTTATCGAAGATAATTCATTATCAGAAAGTAGCCGAAAATGCTTTAATTATATAAATATACTCAAATATGGAAACTAGCACTTGGGAATATTTTTATTAAATACTAGACATTAAAATACACTCCCAGTATTTATCTCATAATTTTTGGAGCTCTTTGATATTTAAAATAATTAAAACAATAATAAAAGACTCCCGGATAATTATTAAAAATACCAGCATATGGTTTTATAATTAAATAAATTATAAAACTATAAATATATACCATATAGATACTAATACATTTTTTTTAGAGTTTAAAAAATGAAATAGATATTTATTATCTATTATTAAAATAAGAAAATACTTATTTAGTATTTAAAGAAATACTAAATATATTTATTTATTACTTATAATAATAAACAAAAAAATTTATAATATTAGAAATCAGGAAATATCATTTCTATCAATTTAAACATACTAAAATGCATCATAGGCTATATAAATTAATTAAAACTCATAACATAAATTAATTAACTAATAAAAACAATAATAATATAAATAATATAAAATCCTGACCCACGGGTTGACCCGAACCGACCCGGATATAAATGGACTATCCGTTTTCACTCACAAAGGAAACCAAACCCAAGAACTCGAGGGTCAAACCGTATCTGACCCGAACTCATACGGGTCACCCATAGATCCAACTCATTAATATGACTCGAACGAAAATCGGAACCAAATGCTAACCCGGACCGAATCCACTTATACTCACATCTGAACTCGACCCAATTAACCACAACCCGCCCCGAACTAACTCGACGTCAAAACGATGCCATCCCACTTAACCATACTCACGGGTTGTTTATGTAGCACCTGCATTTTCCTATGTAATTTCCCGAAATCCTGTATTTCTTCTTTATAGTACTCTCTATTATATATTATAAGATCACCTTCCTCATTCTCTTTACTGTTTTAGTCATTCATATGATTAGATGTGTGTATTATGATCTTGGGGAAACTTTGTTGAAAAAGCGACCCCGAGCGCTCGAGAGACCCTGAGCGCTTGAGCACACGTGAGCGTTCGAGTCTTTAAAAGGGTAAAATAATAATTTTGCCCCTAGGTCCTCAAAATTCACTAAATACTAATCCATTTCTGCATTTTCCTACGTTTATTAACCAGAGAATCAGAGAGTTCCTTGAGAGAGATTTTGAGAGGTCATCTACACACTCTTATACATGTTGTGTGCTTGAATTCCACACATACCCCTCCATTCCTACATGCAAACACACATACACCCCATTCACCTACATGTTTAATCAAGATGAAGATCATGAAGAGGAGTTCTATAAATTTGTTTATATCTATGATCAAAGTTGAAACAAGTCTTAGTTGAAGCTCATAAGCTCTTAGCACAAGTTTTCTCAACATTTTCTCTATTTTATCATCATCTAAACACATCTTTAGCAATTGTAAGTATAGATTCTCACTCAGAAACCTGTAGGACCAGTTTTTACATCATATATCTGACATGCATGAAGATCCAATTCAGTTTTCATATATGCAGGGAAGTTTTGCTTAGAATCTGTTTTCTGCTGAGCCCGAGTGCTCGAGTGCAGCGGTTTTGCCATGGACTTTGTTTTTATATGCTGTACTTGGAATGTATGAGTATAATGCACGTATATCATTGTATCCATGAAAATTTGCATGCTGGTTTATAACACTAGCACACTAACCCATGCATTAAGTTTCTAATCCATGCCTATGTGTATATCTATATGCATTGAGAAGCTGTACTTGTGACAGTATGTTAGATTCCTATAAATAGTAAACCTGCACGCTCGCGTTTCCCTGAGCGCTCGAGCTGACTGAATTTTGTTATTTTATATGACATGCTTATGAACTAGTAGTACGCGATGACGACTCCATACTGCGACTCTAAGAATAATTTGAATAATCTATGCGTAATAAGATGGAAACTTATAAATTAACTCTACGCTTTGTTTGTTGTGCTACGCACAACGTTCCTTATACGTTGGTCAAATTTGTTGAGTTTGGAGTAAGTATTGGTTGTAAGCCTTGGGAGTATCTATCGAGTCATAGGTATCCTTTTTGGCAATGATATTGGTGTCCAGTGTCAGTGTGGAAGTTTCTAAGTGGGTGTGAGTGTGGTATCTATTAATGGTTATTTTAACTGAGTCGGCCGTTAAGGCACGTTACTATGCTCTTGCGGCCATTGGGGGCACGATAGCTTACTCATCAAGTGACCATTAAGGCATGCTTATATTAGTATCCGTTGATGAATATCTTGACTGGGTCGACCGTTAAGGCACGTTGCTATGCTCTTGCGGCCATTGGGGCACGACAGTTTACTCATCAAGCGACCGGTAAGGCACGTTTATATTCATTAGTAGACAGGTTGTGGACCTTGAATGTTTAACTGAGTCAGATATTAAGGCACGTTGCCATGCTTTTGTGGTCATTGGGGCACGACAACCTGCTCATAATATTCTAAATCTAACGGCTTAGGCCGGGTTTATGGAAAGAGTAGTAGTTGGTGGAATTGGGTTGAGTTATTTACTATACAGTCTATTCAATTATAAGTCGCGAAACGAGTCGAGTTGGGTTTTCATATTGTGGTTTATTTAATCTTATCTTTTTTATAACTTCTGATACGCCCAAAATTATGGGCATTTTCCTACTCAAGCTAGAAGACTAATGGAAAGTGCATCTATTTCCTAATCTAATTAGGAAACCCCCACAATTAATGTCAATCAATCCTAATACAATTAGGAAACTTACTTGATGGGTGTCAATCACATCCTAATATGATTGTATTTCCTTATCCATGTATGAGTAGGTCTCTTACATCTATAAAAGAGACCTCTCACCCCTCATGAGGGGGGCGGCCAACTCTTGAGTCTACACAGCACCTCTACAAAATTCACCATTATATGCATACACCCGGCCGGTATTACTGGTAGTGTCGCCCCTCTTTGTCGGCTCACCAGGCCCGCCGGTGATCTACTAGTGAACGTGCTCAGACACACACGTGGACGTAGGTACCTTCATTAACAGGGCCGAACCACATACAAAAAAAATGGTCTCTCACTCTCTCTCTCTCTCTCTCTCCTAAATTGCTTTACTTTACTGTTACCAATTTTTGGCATCATCAGCTTGGCGCCGTCTGTGGGAAACGACAATTCTTCTCATCAACAAATTCTTGACTGATCAATATGCCACCAAAGAAGGGTAAGAAGGCTGCGCAGCAGTCCGACCGGGATGTTCCTTCGACCCCGGCGTCGACTGCAGCAGTCCTGACATATGAGCAAATCACCGCAACCCTCACACAACTCTTGGAGGGCCAGCGTCAAATCCAGCAACAGATCGAAGCACTGCTAGCCCAGTAAAGCAATCCTCTAGTGGCCGGGAAGCGGCCCGGGAACATTGCGTACGGTCGAGAACCGATCTTGACCAGGCAACGGACCCGAGCCAACCCGTCCCATGATGAGGATGCCAGAGACATCAACAGTGGGCGTGCTGCCCGAGAGGAAAGGCAGGGGCATATGGCCCGGGAATCCGTCCAGGGTCACTTGGTCAAGAGCCAATTTGTCCCTAGACGAACGGTTACCCGGAGTCATAGCCGAGCCCGATCCCAGAGGACAGCACCCCGCCATGAAGAAAAAGCTTCTTCCACCAACCCGACCAGCTCCTCAGATACCAGTCGGGAAGGAGTGGAAGCCCGAATCAAGTACTTACAGAAGCAGATCGACGGAGTGGCCAAAAAGCTTGGTCAAAACCATGCTCAGAATCAAGCCAATACCGAGACAGAGTCACCGTTCTCCAACCAGATCACGAGGTTCTCTATCCCGCGCGAATTTAAGCAGCCTCGGCTAGATTCATACAACGGCTCGGGAAGCCCGGTCGACCACATCCGGACCTACAAGGTTCAGATGGCCCTAGCCACCAACTCCGATGAGCTACACTGCCTAGCCTTCCCCAGCACTTTGAAAGGCCCGGCCATGCAGTGGTTCTACTCCTTGGAGCCCCGATCGGTCTGCGGTTTCAAACAACTCAGCAAGCAGTTCATCAACCAGTTCGCCGGTATGCATGAGCGGCCAAAGCCAGACATGCAGCTACTGACAGTCAGACAACGGAGTAATGAGTCCCTCAAGGAGTTCACCGACCGGTTCAACCAACAGACGCTTCAAATCCGCGATTTGAACGAGACAATCGCCATCATAGCCTTCTGCTCGGGAGTTCAACACACCAAGTGCGCCGCGTCGTTCCACAGAAACCGACCGAAAACTTTGGTTGAGCTCTCTGAGAGGGTTGGAAAGTATATTGACACTGAAGAGTTTCTGAAGACCAAATACACCGGGCAAGAAAGCAACGAGTCTTCCAGAAGTAAGCGAAAGCGAGATAAGCCCGGGAGTTCTGACAGTTCTTCCAGTTCACAGCGGTCTGAGTCCGGCAATCCCGACTCGACCACCGATTCACAGCAGTCCGGGTCAGGCAGCCCCGACCGGATCTCCAGCTCACATCAGGCAGAGTCAGGCAGCCCCGACCCGACCTCCAGTTCACAGTGGTCTGAGTCCGGCCGCCCTAACACGACCTCCAGTTCACATCAGTCAGGATCAAGCAGTTCTGGCTTTGCATTCAGCACATAAAAATTAGGAGCCCGACGATCCTGATCCGACCCCCTGTCTCCATCATTCTAGATGAGCCCGACTACAACGGTACTTGCCTGATCACTACGTGAGGCTCCACCGATTGTCAGAGAGCTCATCCAAAGACCTCAGGCCTAACCCCGAGGCACTAAAAAGACCTCGAGCTCCGAGCTCAGGTACTAAAAGACCTCGGGCTCCGAACCCAGGCACCAAAGACCTCGGGGTCACGCCCGAGGCACCGGCTTCGCTTAGGTCCAACTGACGATGGAGGCAAACCTCCTAGGTGGCTGATGATGGCAAGCTTCAAAAGACCCTGCAACCACCATGTTCCAGGTCGGTTACCTACAGATCATAGCCTCTGTAAGACCCTCGTCTTAGCGAAAGCTTGGGGGGCAAGATGGCGCAGTGAACTAAATAGGTAATCACACCGGGTATCTACAGGCCTCGCGGATAACCAAGTCAAAATCTTGGACAACCCGAGCACCTACAGTACTCAGAGGCATTCACTCCACTTAGGCCCAGACCGACGATAGAGGTGACTAAAATCTCTTAGGTTGGCCGACGATAGAGGAGCAAAAAGACCCTAAAGCAACGTGATTTAGGTTGGCTCCACCAACATGGTCAAGTTCTTCTCCCAACAGTCTTGACGAAGGCTGGCCGGGCGGAAGACAACCATCCTGGGGAGTTAACAGTAAAAAGGACCCTAGAGCAATACGCTGTAGGTCGGCTCTTCCAACATGGTCAAATTCTTCTACCCCCCAACCTTGACGAAGGTTTTCGGGCAGAAGATAACCATACTGGGAGCTAACTTAAGTAAAAAGACTCTGAAGTAGGCCGAGTCTCAACTCTCGGTCACTTCCCGAGCATTCAAAGACTCCGAATTAGGCCGGGTCTCAACTCCCGGTCAGTTCCCGAGCACCTAAAAGTCCCGAGCTAGGCAAGGACTCAACTCTCAGCCAGTTCCCGAGGACTCACCAGGCTCAGAAGCCCCAAGGCAGCTTCCTCAAGCACTCAGACAGTGGCAAGTGACATCAACTAATTTCCAAACTTGCCCCGATATAGCATCTGGCCAATCTTGGAAATGGGGGGCAGCTGATACGCCCAAAATTATGGGCAGTTTCCTACTCAAGCTAGAAGACTAATGGAAAGTGCATCTATTTCCTAATCTAATTAGGAAACCCCCACAATTAATGTCAATCAATCCTAATACAATTAGGAAACTTACTTGATGGGTGTCAATCACATCCTAATATGATTGTATTTCCTTATCCATGTATGAGTAGGTCTTTTACATCTATAAAAGAGACCTCTCACCCCTCATGAGGGGGGCGGCCAACTCTTGAGTCTACACAACACCTCTACAAAATTCACCATTATATGCATACACCCGGCCGGTATTACTGGTAGTGTCGCCCCTCTTTGTCGGCTCACCAGGCCCGCCGGTGATCTGCTAGTGAATGTGCTCAGACACACACGTGGACGTAGGTACCTTCATTAACAGGGCCGAACCACATACAAAAAAATAGTCTCTCACTCTCTCTCTCTCTCTCTCCTAAATTGCTTTACTTTACTGTTACCAATTTTTGGCATCATCAACTTCTAAAGACGATTGCAAGCCAGATTAAGGATAATGAACTTAGTTGTTTTCTTAACTATTACTAATGGAGCTTTGTGAGAACTTATGCTCACTCAGCTTGTATTCAAACTGATGATATTTTATGTTGCTAGACCTTCCACGTTCAGCGATGCCAGGTTTAACAGGAGATGTTCAGCCCAAAGTGGGTTACGACAATGATGGATAAACTACCGAAGGCTTCATCAATGAAGACTGGTATAAAGATGAGGATTCGGGAAGGGACTACTACGGAGACTCTATGGGTTTGCTAGTTGAAGATAGAGATCTTAATTGTCATAGCTCAGTCCCACAATAGTAGAATCGGAGCCCATGGCATGCCACCGAGGCTACTCTAATTCATTAACGTTCCCAAAAGAATTCGTTTTAAGAACACGCAGTGGAAAGAAAACAATTCATTTTTAAAACCAGTAGTCCGGTCGATTGGGTCGGGGTCTCAGTCGACTGACTTGGTGTGCTTAGAACAGGAATTCCCTAGTAACCCACTCCAGTCGACTGACTCCTAAGTCCGGTCGACTGATGCCTCAAACTTACAATCGACTGGGCTCGTCCGGTCGACCGAACCCAACCCAGCAGAATGCATGTTCTGAAACAGATTCCAGTCGACTAATTTTCATCATCCACTCGACTGATGCCCTTTGAAAACCAAATGGATGTTTTACTAAAACAGGGGTCTAGTCGACTGTGCCCTCGGTCCAGTCGACTGTTTTCCTGCAGTAGCCCTTTTTGTAGAATTTCACAAGTTAAAGGTTTTTCTGAATTCTACCAGGGATCAAACATACACTCCAAACTCATTCTAAAGCGATCCTAACTGGATTATAACATTTCTAAAGTGTAATTACAAAAGATTACTAACTATTACAACATTAAAAATTCAGTCTAAGGTTCCAAGTTAAACATGGTTAAAAATAATGAAAATCTTTATTACAATGTTTCCATTTCAAAACTACAAGGTAAACATTCAGGTTGCCTTCTAAATGAACTCCCACTCCCACATGCTCACTTCTCTGATTCCTCGCGCATTCACACCTGCAATGGTTATTTGAATAACCATACATATTTGATTTGTTTTAAGCTAATGCTTAGTGAATAAAATAACGTTGCACATGAATGATAAATATGCTCGCATTCACATCTCTACATTTCATACTAGTCTCCGGAGTCTCACGTGTACGTTCTACACTCCTAGTCCGTGAATCCTCGCCATTAAGTCCTTGCGACTAGGTAAGACCCACATTTTTTTCTTCAAATGTGCGACCTTATGCCTATAACGGCTCTACAGGATGGCTTGGTACCACATGCTTCTTTGACCCAAATAACAACCAAACATGCTCAAATACATTTCACCGTGCTCTTGACTTAATCAAAACATTTCACTGTGCAATTAGGCCTACTCATCAATATAGTTGCCCAATATGAAGTACACAATATACTTTTCATACAAAATATAAATACATGTCAAGAAATCATACCAAAACATATAGTTGAATCACTCACCTCCGAATAACGGTCTAAAAATTCGATCCAAAGAAAACTCAAGCACAAAGATCGTGCAGAAGTCCGTCTAGTACAATTCCTATCGATCAGAAATCCAATTATCAACTTTCTACGAAAATTCTAGAAAATGAGTTTTTTGACAAACTTATCCAAACAAGTCCTAGTGGTATCAAAAACGAAGCTCTTACCTCTAGGAGTTCGAATATCCGATAAAATATTTTGGCTCACGAATGGATCGCCGGATATATGCATCGCAAGCTCGAAGGAACAAAATCTCCTTTTTCTCTCTCCTCCTCCTCTAGAAGTCAATTTAGGTTTTGTAACTAAAATATATCACACTTATCTATATATAGGAACAAGTTTTGGAAACTGTGTTTACCTCCCCGCGAGTTTTCAAAACTCCTAATTATCCTCTGAAACTTCTTACTTCACGAGTGAAACCAATAAATTATAAAAGTTTTCGTCTAAGTTCCGTTTGGTTGCTAAAACGCTATTTCACATGATTTTATGAAATTACTAATTAGCCTAACAATTATGCAACGTGTTAATTCGTCCTCACCAGGATACTAAAATTAATAATAGAAATAAATTCTAAACTAGATAATAATACAAATAGTGAAATACACAGGTAAACATTTATTTTCAATAAACATTTAAGGTATTTCACAATGACCGTCTCAATCTCGGAGAGATGTCACAACATCACAAGACTCATTCTGCACAATCTCAAAGGATTCTCTTACACAGATACCCCAAATCGACTCGTGAGTCACAACTCACTCACACATGTGCCACAAATGCACAACATATCACATTATCATGCATCACAATGTAATGAAGAATGATAAATCCAGAAGCAGGTGTTTAAATTCTCTTCCCCTTAAAAGAAGTTTGTCCCCAAACTTGTACCTCATGTAGGTATGGATACTGACGCATCTCATCTTCTATTTTCTATCGTTTGGCTACGCCATAACACTTTTACCTTCGATATCACCTTATTTTGAAAGACTTGATCCTTCTGATCCAAGATCTCTATCAGATACACAACATACGTTAAATCATCCTGAATTTCATTCGACGTCGGATTCATCACTTGCTCTCTATCCTCCGCTATGTGTTTACGTAACAATGACACATAAAATACATTATGCACTTGCGCATACTCACTTGGCAAGTGCAATCGATATGCTACAGGTCTAACTCTCCCAATGATTTCAAAAGGTTCTACATACCTAGGATTGAGTTTCTTTTTTTTTTTCAAAAAAAAAGGTTAATTTAAACGAAAAAGCCGAACGGCACTGTACAAAGTACAAGGGGCATACCCCAGGCAACCAAAATCACACAAAAAAAACACCCAGCCAATGCAACCAAGGATGGAAAATTATCTAAGACAAACCAGAGAATGACCCATCCTAACCAATCAATAAACCAAGCAAACCAAGAAAATGAGAAATCAACAAGGTAACTTCAATAGATCAAAAATAAAAAATAAAAAATAAAAAAAAATAAAAATAAAAAATAAATAAATAAAATAAATCAGCAAAACTGAGGGTCAAGGCAATGACCCCACTAAGTAGTAATGGCCAATCTGTCAATGTACTGTGGTAGGCGGGGATCGTTCTTCCATGCAGCTTGTATCTGTAAGGAAATCTTTAGGCAAAGGTTTTGAAAGACTCTTTCCTTGGTCTTCACTTCAAATTTAAAGCTGCGTGCATTTCTTTCTTCCCAGATGCTATAGACAACTAACCCAAGGCACATTTTAGGGACAACCTGTCGTGGTGTCTTACCTTTCCACTTATTCGCTGCCCAATCCACAAGTACATCCCAAGAAGTGGCTGAATATGAGATTTCCAACCTATTGAGAACTCCCTGCCACAAATAAGAAGTATAAGAGCAATTAAAGAATAAATGGTCATGAGATTCCAAGTATTTGTGACAAAACACACAAGCAAGTGGCCCAGGAGTATAGGTATAAATTCTATCATGTGTGGATAATCTATGGAGAATGGCCAACCACATGATAAAACTATGACGAGGAATATTGCCCGGGAACCTAGTGAGGCCATACCAATGGACTTTAGGGTAATGTGTCCGAACATAATCCCAAGTGTTGGCAGAAGAGAACACTTTATTTGGGGAAGGGAGCCATTCGACCACATCACTAGATGTATTAGGGAGAGGTAAGGAATGAAGTTGGCCTCTAATTTCCCTTACTTCAATTGTGTTTGTAAGAGGCCAATTCCATTCATTACCATCAATAACATCAGAAACTTTGGCATTTAAAGGGATAGCGGTATCATATTGGACACGCATTCCGGTTCTATCCAAAATAGGACCCATAGGATGCCAATTATCAAACCAGAGAAAAGTATCACACCCATTACCAATTCTATGCCTAAGCATTGGTCTAGCCATAGTCCTAAGATTAAGGAGTTTTCGCCAATACCAAGAGCATTGGGCTGGGGTCTTGACTTCCCAAAAACTTTTCCTTTTCAACATGTAAGTGTGTATCCAATCCACCCAAAGGGAATTGTTTTTAGAAGTAAAAACAGCCCAGATATGTTTAAGGTTTAAAACAGAATTCAATTGAGCAAGGTTTTTAAGGCCAAGACCCCCTTCCTTCTTAGGTCTACAGACTATGTCCCAAGCAACTTTAGCCCCATGAGCTTTTTCAGTTCCGCCGGTCCACAGGAATCTACACATTAACCTATCAATATGCTTAAGGACACTTTTGGGAAGAATAAAAATGGCAGCCCAATAGTTTTGAATTCCAACAAGGACCGTTTGGATAAGTTGGAGTCTGCCAGCATAAGAAAGAAATTTAGAAGTCCAAGAAGTGATTCTCGAGGTGATTTTCTGGATGAGATCATCACAGTCTCCTTTCTTAAGTCTAGTGGTGATCAAAGGGACGCCAAGGTACTTCATTGGGAGGGAATCAATGGTAAAGGGGAGACTAAGGCAAATAGCATTGGAAGTGCTCTCCTCCATTCCTGTAAGAAACAAACAACTTTTATACGCATTAGCCTGCAGTCCAGTTAGGTTATAAAATTGATCTAAGGAATTCTTCATAACAGATGCAGAGTGTATATCACCATTAAAAAATAAAAGAAGGTCATCAGCAAAACAAAGATGAGAGACTTTTAGTTTATCACATCTCCAATGGTATTTGTAATGAGAGGATCTTTGGATATTATGATGGATCAATTGGCTAAGGGTATCCATGACAAGGACAAAAAGGTAAGGTGACATAGGATCTCCTTGCCTAAGGCCTTTAGCACCCTCAAAGTACCCAACAGATTCCCCATTAAAATTAATAGAGTACTTAGGACTAGTAACACAGGCTCTAATCCACCCTTGAATCTTGGGAGGAAACCCAAGAACCTTAAGGAGATCAGATAAAAACTCCCAACTCACACTATCATAAGCTTTCATAAGGTCAACCTTTGCCGTAGCTCTAGGCTGGCCAGAAGGCTTATGATAGTCCCGCATAAGGTCCTGGGCAAGCAGAACGTTATCACTGATTTTCCTACCTTTAATAAAAGCAGATTGGGCATTATCAATCAAAGTAGGTAAAACTTTTTGAAGTCTCTTGGATATGATTTTAGAGATGCACTTGTAGACCGTGTTACAACATGAGATAGGCCTAAAATCACTCATCTTAGATTGGGAATCTTAGGGATAGCATTAGACTCAGTTAACATTTGGCCAGAAGTAAAAAATTCTTTGATAGCTTTGCTAACTAAAGGGCCAGTAGTAGCCCATGTTTCCTTAAAAAAGTGAGCATTATAACCATCAGAACCCGGAGCTTTATTACTGTGGATGCTAAGGAGGGCATCCTTAATATCATCATTACTAGGAATATCATCCATAATGGTAGATAAATCAGTAGGGACACGCTTATGGATGACCTTCCTCAATTCACTAATACCAGGGTAAGGGTTAGCCGCAAGGGTGCCAAGTGTGGATTTAAAAAATCTAACCGCTTCAGTTTTGGCTTCCTCTTCATTAGTGGTAGTGGTACCATCTGGTTTAACAAGAGACACAATGCGTTTGTGATTCCTTCTATTTTTAATAGAATCTCCCAAATCTAGTAATCCCCTTTGAAGGTGACACCTTCAAATGCACCAAATCTCCCACAACAAATTCCAACAGTGGCCTACGCTTGTCGGCATAACTCTTATGCCCACTGTGAGCTGTCAATAACTGTTGTCTAATCACCTTTATCTTATCCGTTGTCTCTTGCAAAATTTTTGGCCCTTCAATCATTCTTTCTCCGACATCTGTCTAACTAATTGGGGAACGACACACACGACTGTATAAAGCTTCAAAAGGAGCCATCCCAATACTTGACTGAAAGCAATTAGCGGTAAGTGGTCTTCCCAATCACCCTAAAAATCAAGTACATATAAACGAAGCATGTCTTCTAAAATCCGGAATATTCTTTTTGATTGACCATCGATCTGAGGATGAAAAGCAGCACTGAAGTGCAATTTGGTACCCATTACTTCTTGCAAGGCCCTCCAAAACTTCAATGTAAAACTACTATCTCTATCCAAAATAATAGAAACTGGAATACCATGTAGTCTCACAATCTTGTAGATATACAACTTAGCTAAGGTCTTCGACTTAGCTATTCGAAGTGCTAGGAAATGCGACAACTTCGTCAAACGGTCAACGATCACCCAAATAATAGTATTCAACTTTTTAGATCTCAGAAACCCACTAACAAAGTCCATTATAATGTGTTCCCATTTCTATTCAGCTACCGGTAACGGTTATAACAATCCCGAAGGTACTTGGCATTCGGCCTTTACTTGTTGACAACTCGTACATCGTGAAACGTAGCGTGCTATTTCTCTCTTTATTCCCGGCCACCAATATACATGTCTCAAATCTCTATACATCTTGGTACTTCCTAGATGAACGGTGTACTTCGTATTATGTGCTTCCTCTAGGATACTCCATTTCAATTCTTTCTCGTTAGGTACACAAATTCTACCCCTCAATCTCAAAACATCGTTCTCAAAAGTGAAACCCGATTGCTTACCCATAGAAATCTCATCATAATTCTTCTTCAAAGCCACATCTTGAAGTTTTTTCTCCATGATCTCGTGAATCAATAGTGGTTGTGCCATAATTGTTGACATCAAGCCACCTTCAATTCTCGAAATCACTTCAAGTTCCAAATTCTCCATATCGTGAATCAATTCTCTCTGAGAAGTCAAATCTGATGCCATGTTAGTTTGTACTTTACGACTAAGAGCATCGACGACTACATTTACCTTGCTCGGATGATAATGAATTGACAACTCATAGTCCTTCATCAATTCTAACCATATCCTTTGTCTCTTGTTCAAATCTCATTGCGTGAACAAGTACTTTAAACTCTTATGATCCGTATATATCTCATATTTCTCTCCATATAGGTAATGATGCCAAATCTTTAATGAAAAATCACGACGGCCAATTCTAAAACATAAGTCGGATAGTTCTTCTTGTGCGGTCTAAGTTGTCTCGATGCATATGCAATGACTTTGTTACCTTGCATAAGAACGCAACCTAAATCTCTATATGAAGCATCACTGTGGATGATAAACCCTTCAGTCCCTGTCGGAACAGCTAAAATTGGTGCCTTCACTAGTCGACTCTTCAACTCTTGAAAACATTCTGGACTCCATACAAAAGCAACATCTTTTCTCATTAACTATGTCATCGACATTGCTATATGTGAAAAGTCCTTCACAAACCTTTGATAATAACCAGCTAATCCTAGGAAACTTCGGAGCTCTGTCACATTTGTCAGTCTCAACCAATTAGTAACTGCTTCTATCTTCTGAGGATCTACAAAAATTCCTTTCACTGATACTATATGTCTAAGGAAAGCAATCTCCGTTAACCAAAACTCATACTTCTTCAATTTTTTAGAAAATTTCCTCATGCAATCGATATAAGGCTAATCGCAGATGGTGTTTATGGTCTTCTGCACACTTTAGAATAGATTAGGATGTCATCTATGAATACAATTACAAATTCATCTAAATAGTCTTTGGAAACATGATTCATCAAGTCCATGAAAGCGGTTATCACATAGTCACTCCAAACGGCATAACCAGAAATTCAAAGTGACCATATCAGGTTCTGAAAGTTGTGTTCTCAACGTCTTCCTCCTTGACTTTCAACTGGTGGTAACCGAATCTCAAATTAATTTTTGAGAATACCTGAGCCCCTTGCAGTTAATCAAACAAGTCATCTATTCGCGGCAACAGATATTTGTTTTGATGGTCAACTTATTCAACTCTCGATAGTCGATGCACATACGCATTGTCCCATCCTTCTTCACAAACAATATTGGAGCTCCCCAAGGTGAAACACTAGGTCAGATAAAACCCTTCTCAAGTAGTTCCTGTAATTGAACTTTTAATTCTTTCAATTCTACTGGTGCCATTCGGTACGGTGCTTTGGATACTGGTTGTGATCCTGGTACTACTTCTATTGTAAACTCAAGCTCTCTTTCAATCAATACGTCGGGTAACTCATCGGGAAAAAAACATCTGAAATTCTCAAACTATTGGAATGTCTTCTACTAGTGGTCCAGGAACTCTTGTGTCAATAATTGAACATAAAAAACCCGAGTGACCTTTCCTCAACATTTTACTTGCTTGAATCGTCGATATCAAGCACGGTGGTATAGTTATACCCTTACCTAAAAGATAATCTCTTCTTGACCTGATGGATAGAAACTAACCTATTTTTCAAAAAAAAAAGAAGATAGAAACTAACCATTTTTGCTCACAATCAATCTTAGCTTGATTGACCGACAATTAATGCATGCCCAAGATAACATCAAAGTAGTTTACTGTCAACGAAATTAAATCAATGCTCAAGACCTTATCGCCTATCTTGATCTCACACGACTTGAATACCGAAAAAGTTACTAACGATTCACTAGTGGGTAATGATACACACAAGTCATACCCTAATGGTTCAGACAAAATAGTTAAATACTCCCTCCGTCCCATAATAAGTGTCCACTTCCTTTTTGCACAATGTTTAAGAAATTTGTATTATATTAATTTATTTGCTTCATTAAAGAGTCACTTTCCAATTTTACCCTTAGATGTGATGGGTGTTTTGACTTTTTGCTTGTTTTGGGACCACAAATAAATGCTTCTTTGTCTTTATTATAAGGGTAGTTTTGGAAAGTAAGTAAAAGCTATATGCCAATTTAGGAAAGTGGACACTTATTGTGGGACATCCAAAAAAGGAAATGTGGACACTTATTATGGGACGGAGGGAGTACTTAACAAAATCACGGGACACAAATGAATGCATCGAACTAGAATTCATGAGTATACGTGTAGGATATGAACAAATAGGAAGAATACCTGATACGACCGTATTATCCGTATTCCTTGACCTGAGGTGGAAATATCACCCTTGTTGTTGTGTGACTCCTTTCACTTTATCCATCCGTGGTTCTGTCCTTGATCCACTTAGCACACTCGATGCCCCGGTACTCATTACCAGTTGTCTCTTCCTCGGACAGTTCTTCGCTATATGCCCCGATTGTCTACACTCAAAACATTTCCCTCTCATCTCTGGGTTATAGCTCTTGGTTTTCGAGGTGGTGTTGGGTATAGTCACATTCATATTTTGAGGACAATTTATGTGCTCAATAGGTAGTAAGTCGCCTTGTGTCGTATATTATATGTTGGGTACAACGATCTAGAGTCTCCGACGAATGTACTCTCTCCTTGGCTACCCACATACAATCCCGAACTTTGTGTAAATGACTTCTTGGCATTCCTTTGCCCTTTGCTCCTATTGTCATTGACTCTCTTCCCTTGTTGCCCTTGACGATGTCTTTCAAAAGTTTTCTCGACAATATGAGTAGCTTCTTCAACTAGAGAAATAGTCCAATGTTGCAACATGTCAACACGGCTACGGATATTCTCCCTAAGCCCTTTCTCGAATTTACGAGCCTTATCCTCATCAATTGGAACTGTAGATTTCCCAAAATGCAACAAAACGTTATAACGAGAGACATACTCACCCACAATCATATCTCCCTAAACTAGGCTAGCAACTCTTGGCATTTCTGAGTATAAGCAGATCGTGGAAAGAAACACTTGTTAAATTCATCCTTAAATGCTTCTCACGTAGTTAGCTTTCCTTGTTCAAGCACATTGTTCTACCAATCCAACGCTTCTCCTATCAATGAATCAGATGCACAAAGAATTTTCTCTTCATCGGTATACGTCACAGTACGAAAATGTTTTTCCATGTCCATCATCTAATGATCGGCCAAGTCTATGTCAACTTGTCCATGGTACAAGGTCGGTTTTCATTTTTGGAATTGTTCTATAATCGTGTGTTGAGGACTTGATACTGGTGGTGCATTGATATATCGAACTTTAACCGGTGGAGCTTGAACATTCATCTTCTCGTTCACTTATGGATTGAATGAAATTTCCCACCATATTCACTATTTGATCCATATGCGAATGCGACAACAATTCTCTTATCAGGTTAGTCATGACGGTTTCAAGTATTCACCCTGATAAGTACGATGTATAAAGACTATGAATGCCATGCCACAATATATATATATATATATATATGCACAGATCATCATCATACTCAATAGATGCAACCATATGAAGCATTTCTACAATGATAACAATAATATCTTCCCTATTACACACTCCACTCGACGTCACTCAGCACATAACGTCACTCGTTCCCAAGACTCTAAACTTAAGCAATGATACCACTTAATGTCACAGCCTAGTCCCACAATAGCAGAATCGGAGCCCATGGCACGCCACCGAGGCTACTCCAATTCATTAACGTTCTAAAAGAATTAGTTTTAAGAACACACGGTGGAAAGAAAACAATTCATTTTTAAAACTAGTAGTCTAGT
This sequence comes from Hydrangea macrophylla, assembly GCA_033977485.1. NCBI lineage: Eukaryota > Viridiplantae > Streptophyta > Magnoliopsida > Cornales > Hydrangeaceae > Hydrangea > Hydrangea macrophylla. The sequence goes on along the minus strand of CM066988.1, from coordinate 26,280,241 downwards.
CGACTGGGTCGAGGTCTTAGTCGACTGACTTGGTGTGCTTAGAATAGGAATTCTCTTGCAACCCACTTCAGTCAACTGACTCCTAAGTTCGGTTGACTGATGCCTCAAACTTACAGTCAACTGGGCTCATCCGGTCGACCGAACCCAACCCAGCAGAATGTATGTTCTGAAAACAAATTCCAGTCAATTGGTTTTCATCATCCAGTCGACTGATGCCTTTTGAAAACCAAATGGATGTTTTACTAAAATAGGGGTCCAGTCGACTATGCCCCCGATCCAGTCGACTGTTTTCCTACAGCAGCTCTTTCTATAGAATTTCCTAAGTTAAAGGTTTTCTGAATTCTACCAGGGATCAAACATACACTCCAAACTCATTCTAAAGTGAACCTAGCTGGATTATAACATAACTAAAGCGTAATTACAAAATATTACTAACTATTACAACATTACAAATTCAGTCTAAGGTTCCAAGTTAAACATGGTAAAAAAACAATGAAAATCCTTATTACAACGTTTCCATTTCAAAACTACAAGGTAAACATTCAGGTTGCCTTCTAAGTGAACTCCCACTCCCACGTGCTCACTTCTCTGATTCCTCGTCGGCATTCACACCTGCAATATGAACTACACAATATATATCTATGAACTAACACATGCTTTTTCACACAAAACATGAATACATGTCAAGAAATCATCCCAACAAACATAGTCGAATCACTCACCTTCGAAAAATGCTCTAAAAATTCGATCCAAAGAAAACCCAAGCACAAAGATTGTGCAGATGTCAGTCTAGTACAATTCCTGTTGATAAAAAAATTCAATTATCAACTTTTTGCAATAATTCTAGAAAATGAGTTTTCAAAAAACTTATCCAAACAAGTCCTAGTGGGTATAAAAACAAAGCACTTACCTCCAGGAGTTCGAATATCCGATAAAATATTTTGGCTCATAAACGGATCGCTTGATATATGCTTCTCAAGCTCGAAGGAACCAAATCTCCTTTTTCTCTCTCCTCCTCTAAAAGTCAATTTAGGTTTTGTAACTAAAATATCTCACACTTATCTATATATGGCACAAGTCTTGAAACTATGTTTACCTCCCCACGAGTTCTCAAAACTCCTAATTATCCTCCGAAACTTCTTACACACCTAATTTATTGCTTCACGAGTGAATCCTATAAATTATAAAAGTTTTTGTCTAAGTTCCATTTGGTTGCTAAAACGCGATTTCACATGAATTTACGAAATTACTAATTAGCCTACCAATTATGCAACGTGTTAATTTGTCCTCACCAGGATACTAAAATTAACAATAGAAATAAATTCTAAACTAGATTATAATACAGATAGTGAAATACAAATACGAACCTGCCATCAATGTGACGAAACCCGTAACATGATTAATGCCGCGGACCATTCTACTGTCAAATTCAAATGGAAACCGCGACCCAACACCTATAACAGATGCGAACCTTGGTATAAAGGATGAAGACGCCACATTCAAGGATGGAAAACTCGATTGATAAGTCCAGGTATGAACGCCACAGAGTAAATCTGATAAGTTCGAATAGTTCTTCAAAGAACCAAAGAGAAAATATTAATAATGATCAAAACTTCATATTACAAACCCTAAAACTGTTTAAATAGCTGAGGCTTACAACTGGGCCCTATAAGCCTACGAAATATTATGCCCCAAAATAGATTCACCTAAAATTAAAATAAAACGAAACTAAAGGAATAAGGAAAGTTCCATAGTTGGCATGCAAGCCTACAATTCAGCAATTTAAGCAATTAAGAAAAATGACAATCAAATTCTAATTTTAGGAAAACTAAAATTTGACTTCAATCTTGAACTGCTAGATTATTCTTCTAGAACTTGAATTAGATTGAGACATCTTTGTGGACCAAGCTCAATAGGCATCCACGAATTTCCCTGAGACCAAACTTCTTGAATTAGCCCATTGAGTGCCTCTTTGAACTTCTTTACCCGAGCCCTTGTAACCGGTCTAATTGGAATTTGAACTGGTTCCCTTGAAGACATGCCATGATTTGCATCATTCCCCTCATCTTGAAAAGGATCTCTCCTCAAATCATCACCTACATCAAAAGGACTCAAATCAGTAACATTAAAAGTAGCACTTACATTGTACTCACCTGGCAAATCTAACTTGTAAGCATTATCATTAATGCACTCTAGAACTTGGAAAGGCCCATCTCCTCGTGGCAGCAAATTGGAACGCCTTTCAAACGAAAATCTCTCTTTTCGTAGATACAACCAAACCCAATCTCCGGGTTCAAAAACCATCTTGTGACGCCCCTTGTTGGCTTGCTTTGCATATTGCTCTGTTCGTCGCTCAATGTTGAGTCTGCTTTCTCATAAATCTGCTTAACAAAGTCAGCTTTCCTTTGGCAATCTAAATTAACACGCTCAGTCAAAGGTAAAGGAGATAAATCCAACGGAGTTAATGGATTAAACCCATATTCAATTTCAAATGGTGAAAATTTAGTAGCGAAATGAACAGATCAATTGTAAGCAAACTCAATATGTGGTAAACAATCTTCCCATGTTTTTTTTTCGAAAAGTGGTAAATATATTCCAAAAAAAGGATGTACAACTATACAAGGGGCATACCCCAGGATAGACAACAAAGCACAGCAAAAGGACTAGTAGCTAATATAGCTACTCACTAAAAGCATTAGAAAATAACATAGGTCCCGCAAAACCCAATCAACCTTAGGCCATAGACTGCAACTCCAAGGCAGATTTTTGGTAAAGCATGTTGGATTCTCTTACTTGTCCATTTTTGTGCCATCCATAGTACTGTGGTGTCCCAGTCAGATCTGTTCCAAACAAGCCCACATCTAAGCATGAGGTCCTGCCAAACAAAGGAAGAAAAAGGACATTCAAAAAATAAGTGGTTATGGGTTTCCAAATGACAATGACAAAAAACACAAGCAAAAGGTCCAGAAGTATAATAATAGATCCTATCCTGTGTTGCCAATCTATTCTGGACAGCAATCCATAATAAGAATTTGTGCCTAGGTGTACATCCTGATAACCAAACAAGTTTATACCAAGGGACCATAAGTGATACATCCCTCAGATGATCCCATATATGTGCAAAATTATATTTCCCATCCGGAGATGTAGTCCAAGAGATACTATCAATCACACCATTCGGTTTATACAAAATTATACTTCCCATGTTTTAATGTTCTTTTGAATAGTAGCCCTTAACAAAGTTGACAAAGTCCTATTTACTACTTCAGTTTGACCATCAGTTTGTGGATGACAAGTAGTAGAAAATAATAACTTAGTCCCTAACTTACACCACAAAGTCTTCCAAAAGTAACTCAAGAACTTAGCATCTCTATCTGAAATAATTGTTCTAGGCATACCATGTAATCTTACAATCTCCCTAAAGAACAAATCAGCTATGTGATGCATCATCCGTTTTGTGACATGGAATAAAATGTGCCATTTTAGAAAAGCGATCTACCACCACAAAAATCGAATCCCTACCCCGTTTGGTCCTGGGCTAACCTAACACAAAGTCCATTGAGATATCAATCCAACGCTCACTAGGAGTAGGTAGTGGTGTGTATAATCCATGGGATTGCACTCGAGATTTTGCTTGCCTACAAGTTACACATCTTCCATAAATTCTCTCAACATCTCTTTTCATGTGTGGCCAAAAGAAATGCTCGTGTAGGATCGCTAGTGTCTTAGCAACTCCAAAGTGTCCCATTAAACCCTCACCATGCGATTCCCTCACTAACAAATCGCGTAATGAACAATTAGGAACACAACTTATTCTCCCGAAATAAGAAATCTTCATGCCTAAAGAATTTACCTAATGTTTTTTCTCACAATTCCTATACTCTTCACGAAAATCTTGGTCTAATGGATATAATTCTTTAATGTGTTCAAAACCAAGCAACTTTGCATCAAGAGTAGAAATCAATACGTACCTGCGAGAGAGAGCATTTGCAACGATGTTTACCTTACCTTGCTTGTAACGGATGACATATGGAAATCTCTCAATGAATTCCACCCATCGCGCATGCCTCCTATTCAACTTGTGTTGGCCCTTCAAATGTTTCAAGGATTTGTGATCGGTGTGAATCATAAACTCCTTAGGCCAAAGATAGTGTTGCCACGTCTCCAATGCTCGGACTAACGCATACATTTCCTTGTCAAAGGTAGTGATTTGAGGTGAAAAGTGCATATGTGGCATTTTATGCGGCATTTTATGCATACTTTTATCCCCAAAGTCCCTACATTTAGGTGCATTCTAATAACAATGTTCTTTTTATTATGTTAATGTTAAAACACATCTTTTTGCATTGTTTTATAGGTATTAGAATATAAATCAATGAAGTGGAGCTAAAGAAAAGTGATTCTGGTGAAAAGAACAATAGAAGCAGTTGAGAAAATGCCAATTTTGACAATGAAGACTTCAGATTTGGAAGATTTTCCCAGATATATGAAATGTAGATCTTTGAGTTACGGTCACGTGGCCGTAAATGGGAGGTCGATCCGAGGTCCGAGTAAAGAGTTATGGCCATTCTCCCATCGGTGCGCAGAGCTGTCAAAATCAGAGAGTTCAATCGATTGAGGAGAGTTCAATCGATCGAACCTTCGATCGATCGAACTAAGCTCGATCGATTGAACTTCATATTCACCCAAAAGTTGCGTAAACTCTACAGCAATCCTATATATAAGTCGTTTTGATGCCAGACGAAAGGAGGACGCTCCAGAACACAGAAAATAGCAGTTTTAGGGTAGTTTTAGGGTTAGATTAGGAGTTGATTAGGTTAGATTCTTATTTTTCTTCCTCTTTTTCATTATTATACTAAAGATTATTGAAGATTCAATTTATTTACAAGTTATTTTCAGATTTATTCCTGGTTTTTCCTTTCCTTTATCTTATTTGATTGTTTATGAAGCTAATAGTTATGATTATTATGTTTTACTATTTCTGCACTAGTTTATTTATGTTTCCGTAGTTTAGACGCTGGAAATATGTGATGAAATATTGATTCTTAGCCTCTGCCATGCAATCTTTAGAAAACCTGGGCTCGATCGATCGAAATACCTTCGATCGATCGAACCAGGGCCATAGTCAAGCGATCGAAGACATTTCGATCGATTGAAGGATGATGATGTTCGATCGATCGAGAGCGCTTCGATCGATTGAACATGTTAATTCCTGAGATGATTCTTTTAAGTATTCCATGACTTTCTGTTTTAGAAATCTGTCATCAAATTGTCCCTATAAGCTCAGTTTGTCACAACAGTTTTTAGAACTTAAAGCCTTAAGGCTATTTTCTTCAATGACTTTTGAAAACCACTTTGAATGCTAACACCATTTAGAGTGCAAGTAATAACCATTGTTTTAAACCGTCTTCTAAGTATTTTAAATCACTTGTGATGATGTAGTCCCGGTCATGAAAGAGCTATTGATTCTTTATCTTTAGAAAAATACGGAATGCTGAAGAGGAATGAACTCCATAGAACATTAATGAGTATGCATGGTAGATGGTTAGGATCAATGTGGATTCACGTGTTTCCAACACCTTTAATTTACTCATTTAATTAATTATGTTTCTTTATGCTTAGTTTATTATTTAGTTTAATTTAATTAATTAGGATTCGTTAAAACCTCCACATGTATATTCATCTTTTTCCTTTTCTTTAGGTTGTAACTTAGTAGATATTCTTCATATTCCTTCCCAGTGGGATCGATCTGGACTTCCAGTACTATATTACTTGCACGATCACCTACACTTGGATGTTGCACAAGAGCGCACAACGATTTAGTCGTGTCAAGTTTTTGGCGCCATTGCCGGGGATTTTACTAAGTTATTTCTATTTTTTTTTTCTTACTTTTCAAAAAAAAATACCTTTGGACTTTTTCTCTCGCAAGTACAAAAAAAATAAATAAATAAAATTTTATTGTTTAAAAATTTTGGATAAACATGTCTTATCCATATTATCCTCCATACAACACAAGCACCAATAATAGGTACACATTTGAAAATCAAAATAATTATCCCCCAAGTTAGCAAGCACCCACATATGACGTAGATTATCAACCTGAGTGCTACCAACCACCACAATGGGAAAATAATAGTTGTAGTCCCCCATATTATCAAACGTATCAAGAACCTCCATATGAAGAGTTCTCTCAACCGCAATGGGGATATAACCAAAATGATAATGTAGGATATAGTAGTAGTTCCCACGGTTACGAAACGTACCAAGACTTTCCCTTTGGCGAGTCTTGTCCACAAACTCAATGGGAAGGGGACTATCATCAACAACAATGGGGCGAAACTTTTTATAGTAATAATGAGGAGAATAACCAAGTTGAGGATAATGGTATGATTAAATTACTGCTTAGTGAAATGAAAAGGCTAGATAGTGCACTTGATAAATTAGAAACTAGATATCAACAAGCATATACTAGCCAACCTTTAGAAGACTATACCAGTCCTTCAACACTATAACCTAAATTTCAAGACATTAACAATGGAATGGAATTGGAGGACAATGACGGGTTTTATATCGAATGAGGTTAACAACTCACTCGAGAAAGTGATAACCCAACAAGAACTCCAAAACCAAACCATTTAGCATAAAGTTGTAGAATCATCTTCTCCTCAATACACAACCCCAGATATCAACTCCTTCACTGCCTGGATAAAATTGCATAGTCTCTTGGTCCAGAGCACCTCAATAGATGACATATATAGTGAAGAGAGTTACACAGATGAGAATGAGGTTTTTACTGATAATGAGAGTTTAGGTGACTGCACGCAATTAGGAAAGGATGAGCCCCCTGTTGACTCTACCCCTACCTTTGATAGTGACCCTAGGGAGGATATAATTGAAAATTCTAAATTCTGTTTAGATTCATGTGATATTCATGAACCCTTACCTCTTTCGGCCAAAGAGGTGGTGTCACCAAGTTGCCCATCACCCATTCTCTCTATCAATCAATGCTCTCATCCCGAGCTTGAAAATCATGTGTACCCTAATGTTGAACAAATAGAATGTGTTGTGGAAGAGGATGGTAAGGATTCTAGCACATGTTTTTCACAAAATTTTAACTTTCAAAATTCTTTGAGAGAGGATTTAGAAACTTTTGGGCCCACATTTGATGATCTTAAACTTCAACAAGAAGCTAGTAATCTCCTAGACTGCTTGACCTTCTTGCATAATAATGACATTGAGGCTCAAATAGATAGCTTTATCCAAGTCCAGTCCAAATCAATGTACATAGAATAGAAATCATATTCTTATGCTCACATCTCCATAGATTCTGTTCTAGAACAAGAGGAGGGTAGTAAAGCTTCATTAAAACTTCACTTAGACCCGCCCCTTTTATTGAACCTTGGCCTTCGCCTATTTTTGATAATAAGAAAATAGAGGCAGTTACAGAAAATACCAACACCAAAGATCTTTCCTTGAGTATAATTCCTAAAAAGTGTGGTATTCCTCTTATAACTATGCCCAACAAATTTGGAAGCCATTGGTTTTGCATCATCTCCTTTAACCTTGAGCTTGACATTAGTTGGGGGGAGTTGCATTTTTATGAGGATTCCAACGTTCTTCTCACTGCTAAAGTATTTCATTGGGAGGATCCTCAAAAATTTCGGTTGTTACTTTATGATAAATATCTTGATTAACCGAATTTAGTTACTAAGTAGTTGTAGTATATTCTCTATTTTTCCTTGTTGCTACTAATGATTTTGCAGGTAACTTGAAAAAAAAATTGGATATTAATACCTCGAGGTAACATCCTTCCTTCTCTCGCTTTACTTTACATGTCTATGTGCTTAGTTTAGAACATTGGGGACAATGTTTTGTTTTAGTTGGGGGGGAGTGAGTCATTGCATGCCTCGTTTCTTTCTTTTTATACTTTAATGTCAATACACCTGCTTAGCAACATGTAACTCAGTAAATTAAAATTTGTAAAATTTTTAAAATTTTTAATATATATTTTTAAATATAATTAAATGGTTCTTGTATTTCTCTGTTAGTTAATATAGTTAGCTATGATGCATTAGTGTTATTTTTTGTATGCTATTAGTATGTGATACACAATGATAGTTTCTTTACTATCTTAGTTATAGTATATTTTATACTTTTTAATCTTCAAACAACTTTGAGCATGTTGTGACAACCTTGTACATAGCTAAAATGGATTAGTAAGCATAGCTTAGGTGTCTTGAGATACTGTAATGGAGACTAATAACCCAAGTGAGTTTTTGTGCCATTCTTTGTTTTTGAGGGTTTTATAAAATTACTCTTACTTTTTGAAAAGCGTATTAATTCGTTGTAAGTCTCATTTTTTCTTCATTTTGACTGATCACTAGAAGAGAACGTTCAGGATTTACCAAATTTAGAGCTCTTGAATTTACTGAAATGAATAATCCTATGAACTTAGAAGATGATTTAGGCCATCTTTTGACCATACACGCATAATACAGCCTTGGCCTACCTCTGTGCTATTCCTTTACTTCACCTCTTGAGCCTTATCATAATTGCATTGTCATTACAATTCCTTAAATCTAAGCCCAACTCCAAAATACAAGTTTGAGTTTCTTTTCTCTATCTAGGAGTGATTGGGATGCGTTATCATGACAAGAAGTTTGGTAGTGTGAATAAGGGAAAGTTGGTAAAGAAAAAAAATGATGAAAAAAATAAAGAGAAAAAAAAAAGAAAAAAAAAAGAAAAAAAAGAAAAGCATGAAAAAAAAAATAGGCCAATGGTTGTTACAAAAGAAAAAAAATAATAGAAAGAAGACAGTGGCAATGAAAAGAATAAAAAAAGAAGAGAGAGATTGGAGATGTGGGGAAGTTTGAAAAGTGTACAATATAGTAGATATTCCATCACATCCTTTAACCCAATTGAATATCACGAACCTCTTTCTTCTTAATCAAACACCTCTTTTTCAAAGTTCTGATGATTTTAAGTAAATTGGATTTGAAGTTAAGGTAATAAGAGAGTTCTCCACGGTATCTCGCTCTTCTAGTGAAAAGTATCCTTTCATGAGACTTTGTGCACTAAAATGTCCGTTTTTCTATTTAGATATGAGAAGCATTTGATTCCATATATAATTACTCTTTATAGCTTCCATACCATGAGTGGTAATTATTACACCTAATTCGGAGTGATTTCATCTTGAGAGTGTAATCCCGGTGAGAGTTGAGTCAAAATGAACGTCTTGATAGCATTTTAGGTTATGCAAGCTTTGAAATTAAAGTTGTGTATTTTGGTTGTCCATTCACGCACATACTTGAAGATTGACAGGTATGGAACATTCTAATGACTTTGATAGTAGATTAACTGTAATGTGTGTGTTGCATTGCTATGGCATACTAGAGAGTTTCATGAGATTGTTGAGCTTAACTATATTGCCAAATGAGAGGAAATTTTTTTTTTTGAAAACATTTAAATGAGAACCATTACCATAAACATGAATTTTGTGGGTAGATTCATTGTAAACCCTCACGAGACAACACTCGTCCACTAGGGGGAACCTAGGGGTTTAAAGGCTTGTTGCATACGCTAAATGCAATCGCGATTCCTGCGAAAGTGATTTAGGATTTTTACTTTCTTTTGTTTTCAATTTCTAAAGTTTAAATAAGCATTGCTATAGTTCGCTTCAGCAATGAGCTAGTTGGGGGGTGTGATTCGAGGTGAAAAGTGCATATTTATAGTGTATTATGTGGCATTTTATGCATACTTTTATCCCCAAATTCCCTACATTTAGGTGCATTCTAATAATAAAGTTCTTTTTATTGTGTTAATGCTAAAATATATGTTTTTGCATTGTTTTATAGGTATTAGAATGTAAATCAATGAAGTGGAGCTAAAGAAAAGTGATTCTGGTGAAAAGAACAACAGAAGTAGCTGAGAAAACGCCAATTTTGACAATGAAGACTTCTGATTTGGAAGATTTTCCCAGAGATATGAAATGTAGATCTTTGAGTTACGGTCGCGTGGCCACAAACGGGAGGTCGATCTAAGGTTCGAGTAAAAAGTTATGGCCATTCTCCCATCGGTGCGTAGAGCTGTCAAAATTAGAGAGTTCAATCGATTGAGGAGAGTTCAATCGATCGAACCTTCGATCGATCGAACTAAGCTCGATCGATTGAACTTTATATTCACCCAAAAGTTGCGTAAACTCTACAGCAACCCTATATATAAGTCTTTTTGATGCCAGACGAAAGGAGGACACTCCAGAACGCAGAAAACATCAGTTTTAGGGTAGTTTTAGGGTTAGATTAGGAGTAGATTAGGTTAGATTCTTATTTTTCTTCCTCTTTTTCATTATTATACTAAAGATTATTGAAGATTCAAGTTATTTACAAGTTATTTTTAGATTTATTCCTGGTTTTTCCTTTCCTTTATCTTATTTGATTGTTTATGAAGCTAGTAGTTATGATTATTATGTTTTACTGTTTCTGCACTAGTTTATTTATGTTTTCGTAGTTTAGACGTTGGAAATATGTGATGAAATACTGATTCTTAGCCTCTGCCATGAAATCTTTAGAAAACCTGGGCTCGATCGATCGAAGGTATTTCGATCGATCGAACCAGGGCCATAGTCAAGCGATCGAAGACATTTCGATCGATTGAAGGATGATGATGTTCGATCGATCGAGAGCGCTTCGATCGATCGAACATGTTAATTCCTGAGATGATTCTTTGAAGTATTCCATGACTTTCTGTTTTAGAAATCTGTCATCAAATTGTCCCTATAAGCTCAGTTTGTCACAACAGTTTTTAGAACTTAAAGCCTTAAGGCTATTTTCTTCAATGACTTTTGAAAACCACTTTGAATGCTAACACCATTTAGAGTGCAAGTAATAATCATTGTTTTAAACTGTCTTCTAAGTATTTTAAATCACTTGTGATGATGTAGTCCCAGTCATGAAAGGGCTATTGATTCTTTATCTTTAGAAAAATACGGAATGCTGAAGAGGAATGAACTCCATAGAACATTAATGAGTATGCATGGTAGATGGTTAGGATCAATGTGGATTCACGTGTTTCCAACACCTTTAATTTACTCATTTAATTAATTATGTTTCTTTATGCTTAGTTTATTATTTAGTTTAATTTAATTAATTAGAATTCGTTAAAACCTCGACATGTATATTCATCTTTTTCCTTTTCTTTAGGTTGTAACTTAGTAGATATTCTTCCTATTCCTTCCATGTGGGATCGACCTGGACTTCCAGTACTATATTACTTGCACGATCACCTACACTTGGGTGTTGCACAAGAGCGCACAACTATTTAGTCGTGTCAGGTAGGGTAGTTTAAGGCTGCCCCACTCAGTTTCTTACTAAAGAATGCAATTGGTCGTCCTCCTTGCATGAGAACTGCGCCTTTGCCAATACCTAAAGCATCACATTCAATTTCAAATGTTTTTAGAAAAATCTAGTAGAACAAGTAAAGGAGCATGAGTTAATTTTTCTTTAAGTAATTGAAACGCCTTATCTTGTTCTTCCTCCCATTTGCATCCAACGTTCTTCTTGATGACTTCGGTAAGCGGGGTGGCTATGCTACTAAAGTCTTTCACGAACCTCCGGTAAAAACTAGCAAGCCCATGAAAACTTTGAACTTGGCCTACACTCGTGGGCATTGGCCACTCGCGAATCGCACGAACCTTTTCCTCATCAACCTGTACTCCTTGGGCACTAACAACAAAGCCAAGAAACACAAGCTTATCTGTGCAAAAAGTGCACTTCTTAAAGTTAGCAAATAACTTTTCTTTCTCAAGACTTCCAAAACTGATTTTAAGTGTAGAACATGGTCGTCAAAATTTTTGCTATAAATGAGTATATCATCAAAATAGACAACAACAAATCTGCCTATAAAAGTACGCAAGACATGGTTCATTAATAGCATAAATGTACTTGGTGCATTAGTTAATCCAAATGGCATCACTAACCACTCATTTAAACCATGTTTTGTTTTAAAAGCAGTTTTCCATTCATCTCCTTCTTTCATTCTTATTTGATGATAACCACTTTTTAGATCAATCTTAGAAAATACACAAGCACCATGCAGTTCATCTAACATATCATCCAAGCGAAGAATAGGGTGTCGATACTTTACCGTGATGTTGTTGATGGCTTGACAATCAACGCACATCCTCCACGTCCCATTCTTCTTAGGAACTAAAATCACCGGAATGGCACACGGGCTCATGCTTTCTCTCATGTACCCTTTTCCATCAATTCACTTACTTGCCTTTGCAACTCCTTTGTCTCTTCAGGATTAGCACGATAAGCAGGTCAATTTGGAATGGAAGCGCCAGGTACGAAGTCAATTTGGTGTTCGATCCCTCAACTAGGCGACAAACTATGCGGAATCTCTTCAGGCATGATGTCACCAAATTCCTGCAAAAGAGAAACAATGACCAAAAATTCTCAGTAACGATCCACACCCAAACTAGACCAATCAAATTTGGAAGTTGAAACCACAATTAAAACGAACGTGGATGACTAGGTTTCCAATAGTACAAAAAAATGGAATTTTCGGAAATTTTTTTTCACACTATGGAGTAAGGTCAGATTCGGACTCCTTAGACCCCAAATATTGTAAGAAAAAATAAAATTTTAAGCCGAGTTTTTGTATTTTTTTTTTTTTGAATAATCAGGGAGACTTCACAGTTCACCTATCTGATTCAGAAACCCTAATTCCTGAGAAGGAAAAGACCACAATAACAACGCTCACGAGAATGAACAAACACGAAGTAACAGGCGAAAATCATAGATCAGATTCGCAAACCCTAAACACCAAATTCCAGATCGTAATCGAACAACTTTTTTTTTTTTTTTTTTGATACGGTTCAGAAACGAGAACGAATAAGAAAATGAAAAAAAAACAGAAACAAAAAAAAATGAATAAGAACAGAACCAGAAGAAAATAATAAGAATAGAAACGAAAAAAGATAGGATAAACCTGAGACTAGAACTGTGCTCTGATACCAACTGATACGAACCCCGCCAACAATGTGATGAAACCCGTAACACGATTAATGCCGCGGACCATTCTACTGTCAGATTCAAATGGAAACCGCGACCCAACACCTTTAACAGATGCGAACCTTGGTATAAAGGATGAAGATGCCACAATCAAGGATGGAAAACTCGATTGATAAGTCCAGGTATGAACGCCGCAGAGTAAATCTGATAAATTCGAATAGTTCTTCAAAGAACCAAAGAGTAAACTCTCACAATATTAATAATAATCAAAACTTCATATTACAAACCCTAAAACTATTTAAATAGCTGAGGCTTACAGTTGGGCCCTATAATCTTACGAAATATTATGCCCCAAAATAAATTCGCCCAAAATTAAAATAAAACGAAACTAAAGGAATAAGGAAAGTTCCATAGTTGGCATGCAAGCCTACAATTCAGCAATTTAAGCAATTAAGAAAAATGACAATCAAATTCTAATTTTAGGAAAACTAAATTCGACTTCAATCTTGAACTGCTGGATTATTCTTCTAGAACTTGAATTAAATTGAGACATCTTTGTGGACCAAGCTCAATAGGCCTCCACGAATTTTCCTGAGACCAAACTTCTTGAATTAGCCCATTGAGTGCCTCTTTGAACTTCTTTGCACGAGCCCTCATAACCGGTCCAATTGAAATTTGAACTGGTTCCCTTGAAGACGTGCCATGATTTGCATCAAATACACAGGTAAACATTTATTTTCAGATAAACATTTAAGGTATTCCACAAAGACCGTCTCAATCTCGGATGTGACAACATCACAACACTCATTCTACACAGTCTCAAAGGGTTCTCTTACATAGATACCCCAAATCGACTCGTGAGTCACAACTCACTCACACATATGCCACAAATGCAAAACACATCACATTATCATGCATGACAATGTAATGAAGAACGATAAATCCAGACACGAATGTTTTATTAGTCTCCTATTTATCTTTCCTTTTTGATGTACTAAATTAGTTGATATCGGACTTTATGACACTGAATGTCACCAAACTAATTTTCTTTTATTTTGGTTTCTATTGAATTAGGGTCTATAATATAATGTTTAATGTATGACTCTATATTGTTTAGTATCATTATGCTGCATTTTGAATTAGACATGTCCCATATTATTTTGCTTATTGTTATTATTTCTATTAAGTACAATCAGGTGTATCTCTAACCAGTCACGTGTTCCTATGATCCAAAAAGGAAATTTTAAATTTTCCCAACTTTTGGTCTACTCCGGGGTATGACAGAGATTTTCCGACTATAAGATAGTTTATTTATGGTTCAGCATGGAGCCAATTTTCGTCCAAGATCTATACAAAGGATACTTCTTATTTCCCGACCACCTACAGGTCGATATTTAGGAGTTGCATGTGTAGAGAGTTAGGGAGCATGCCCAACGCATGTTAGAGGACAATATTTGGAGAGCTATCCACATCGATAGCACCCAGGACTTCGAGAGAGTGCGTATGGAGGTACTACATCAGATAGTCATAGTGATCTGGATGGAGAGAGAGATGGAGGCTATATTACGATATATTCCATGATACTAGGAGCTTTTGGCACGAGTACTCCATATACCTCCAGATCATATAGCATAACTGCCACTGCTAGTACATCCAGCACTAGTTGTACCAGAGTCAGAGGTAAGAGATAATGATGATGATGATGACACTGACCCCGAGGAATACCCTATAGAAGAGGGTGGTAGTAGAGATGACAAGGGAGGCTATAACCATGATGATGACGATCTAGAGCCCAGTGATCTTACATAAGATGATGAGGATGGGGATGAGGATCTAGAATAAGAGCCAGAGGGTGTCGCTATGGGGAGGATTTTGGGGATGAGATTGGGGAGGAGCTGGAGCAAGTCCCGGACGAGGACGTAGAGGAGATAGGAACTGAGGAGGATCAGGCCGAGGATGACCTAGAGGATGGACAGGGAGAGATCATTCCTGCAGCACTAGTTCATCTAGTTCAGTAAGTAGTGCAGTCGAAGGATTTGGGAGATCATTTGGATGGCCATTTGGGTGATGAGTTCGACTTCTGGTTAGACTGTGTACTACTAAAGAAGATCATTTTGCCAAAGGATGAGGTTTCGCCGATAGTATCAGATAATGGGGACTTCTGGGATCTCTTTCCCAGGGATTAGCTTTTCTGTTGATGATCTTTTGTAGACCTTGGGCCATTTCTTTTATGTATATATTGTGTATATGGTAGTGGTACGTTGTAAATTTGTGTAGGTAGCACAGTAGCTACCACGCCGTTTGTGGTTCTTGATGAAACCACATTGTACATATTTTAGATTCTAGTATGTAAACTCTACGTGTAAATTTTATGTTCATATTAATGAAAGAGTCATTTTAGATAATTGTTTTACTTATCAATGTTTCTAGTTTTACTACTTATTGAATTTATGAGACATTCTCTTGTGTATCATATCATGCAGTCCACCTATTAAAAGTTTTCATATTGACCAGTAGGTACTCATGTTAACGCATTGGTATTCAGGTCATAATGGCCCCTGACACTAGAGGAGGGAGCAGCCGTAATGGAGCAGTACCAGCTAATCCCATCCTAAGATAAATGTAATTGATGGGATTATTGGAAGCTCTAGTGGGGAGAATTGAAAGAGCTAATGCTTCAGTGGGAAATATAGAGAACTGTGTGTCACACCCCAGAGTACCAAAATAGGGAAAAATCAATTTCCTTTATGGGTCCTTAGGTACGTGACTGGTTGAATAATAGTTTTGTCCTGTTAATAGTCTATAAACATATGCAATAAAGGGTAATGCTAACAAACAATAAAAACTGGACTTAACATAACATTAATACAAACACAACTTACAACTGAAAAGTCCACCGAACTTAATTACATACACTTTTTCAACTACAGATAAAATATTACAAAAGAAATATAACCCACGATTATCTAATCAACTCTAAAAAAAACTATTACTAACTGTAAGTCATTCACTTGGCTCCAACCTTCTGGTGTACTTTAATACCTCGATCTTAAACTACCTGCTTATCTATCAAACTTGCAAAAGTTTGGACATTGGAATGCCCAGGCATAATATGCTGTCAGCTTTGGAACAAAGCTAAGTGAGCAACACAATAAAACAGTAATCCAATAATACAAGTATCACTGTGCTCACGTTATTTGTTTAGTACCTTAAGATACGATTAGTCTCTTATCAAAATACGCACCTTCACGGACATACCAAAGTTCTCGAACATACACATACATAAGAAAATTATACATATAAATCTCTCACCAAAAGACGCATTCTCAAAGATTTGCCTTGGTGTTGTCTATGGCTTATGGAGGAGAAGAATAAAAGGACATTCAAAAACTCTTCTATGCCTCAAGAACAACTGCTCCAAACTATGGTCTCTCAAATTTACACTCGAATTAGAATCAAATGAAAACAAGACCCCCAACTAGAGTTTTTTGCTAGATAGTGGACATAAGAGGGTGGTTGTTCATGAAATTTTGGTGATTGTCTTTATGCTTGATTGGTTATTTTTGTTTCTTTGTATTTTTGGTTGATTTAGTTAGTGGCTTTGTTTGCCTCTAGTCCTCTTGCTGTGCTTCTTTGCTTATCCTGGGGTATGCCCCTTATACTTTTGTAAATCCTTTTTTTTTTTTGGAATATATTTACCTATTTTCGAAAAAAAAAAAGATGCATTCTCCATAGTTGTATTAAGCATAACATTTCAATTCTCTTTTCATAACTTGGTCGTACGTGCAATTGCGTGACTGATGCACTATACCTTAAGTTGGGATGCTGAATCCTCAACCATACAATACATCTCAATAATCTTGGCACATGAAATCCATCTCTATAATATGTCCAACATCATAACATCTTTGATCATAACCAGTTTTACCAGTAATATAATAACTCCTTGCTTAAACGGCAATAATAAGAAATCCCTGCCTAAACGACAATAATAAGAACACTTCGCCTAAACGGCCAATCCAAAGACTACTTCGCTTATACAACCAAGTCTGAAGACTTCTTCTCTTAAATAGACAAGTCCAAAGACTTCTTCTCTTAAATAGCCAAGTCCGAAGATTGCTTCGCCTACATGGCCTTTGGGACAAATAAAGCCCATAATAAGAAAACCCCCGACTCGTCAGTCATTGATCACTACGGATCCGGCTGCCTCAACAGGTCTTACACCATTCTTCTCTATCCATCGAATCCAGACTATGCAATGCATGCTGACATAATGTCGTGAAGTGCACGTATTCACAATCTCTACTTATTATTATTATCAACATGGCACATTTGTCGTACTAATCGTCAATTATCATATTAATTCCATTTCTCAATTGTTGCAACAATTACATGACATCCGACTACATGATTCTTACTTACATATCAAAATCAGGAAACAATATAAATAAAACCTTTTACATGCTCTTTATTTACAATGGTTTAATTGACACACGACTATCATGGCATCACTTATAACATATTCATAAACAACCATTAATACCACAACTATACATTACATTATACCCAACAACTATATGGCACCACATACACATAGTTTATATATAATCTTTTACGTTGTCAGGTTGAAAAACTCACCCCGAAGTCTTAATAATGTAACAAATCCTCAAAAGCAATTATACTTCAATTTCTACAACGTATGTCAATAAAATAATGATTAAAAATGCATTCTAATAGTAAGGGCAAAATAGTATTTATGCCAAATGTGTGTCCTAACATCAATATGATGATCCTCACATCATTCTGAGTCTAACGCCATTAACTAGACTCGAATTGGAGTCCGTCATATAAAAGGCTGAGTTTCTTATACCCGTGTGGGTCCTAAAGTTTCATTGTATTTTTGATCGAGTCTAAATGTTACCAAATTCAAGAGAATTGTCCTAAATAATATTCTAGTATTTTAGGAACGGTTATTTACCCTTTTCCGAAATTTTTTTTTTCTGAGCTACGGTCTAATTACTATGAATTAGATAAGATAAAACCATATGTAAACTTAATTATAAAAGTTCCATTATTTTTTAGATTTTATTTAAACTTAAGGGACAATTCTTAGAAATATTTTTTTTTTCCCAGAAAACTCTTAGAAACATTTTTAATATATACTAGAGATTAAAACATGCTATCAAAAATTATCACATAATTTTAGGAATACAGCTGGTACTTAAAATAATTAAAACACTGCTTAAACAACCACAAATTAACATTTAAAAACACTAAACCATAGTTTTATAATCTGATAAATTATATCACAACAAATTGATCCTTAAAACATGTCACTAATTTTTCAGAGTTTAAAAGTGGTCATAAGATATTTATCATTCATTATTCATAAAAGAAAAACTAATATTTATTATTTATTATACAAAGTACCACCACATTTATTAATAATAACCCTAAAATTAAAATAAATAATAAATAAATATTATAATATTAAAATACTAAATGTAGAAGGGGCATACCCCAGGATAATACAATGAACTCAAGTCATGATGACATGACGCAAATCAAGCAACCAAAAGTCTTCCCCTTTTTTGGAATATACTTACCATTTTCTGAAGGAAAAAAAAATACTAAAATACTTCTCAGAATTATAAGAAATTTAATCTACTAATATTTTCGAAACATTAAATTATGTATTAAAACAAAATTTAATCTAAATAAAATGTAAACAAAATAAATTTGTACCGTACAATTGTATAACCAAAAATGTACCATAGAAATTCCCATGATTTCATGTTCTTCCTCAATCCATGATACACACTGCGTGTATGTATATACAATACACATATATCACATATTATGCGTAAATAAGAAAAATTCGTAACTCTCTCATTTCTCATCAAAAATAGGTGTGTCCTATATGAAAATCAATCGTCTTGATGAACCCTACAACTTTCCAGTACATTTTAGAACCCAAATCTGTATGATTTACACGAAAATGGTTAAAAATAGATTTGACCTGTAAGAAATATTATGGGCCATACGGTCACCCACATAGCATTGAACCGGGTCCAATGGGTTTTGGCTCTTAGAGCCCTAGGGTTTGGTGAATATGTGTGTATATATATGATATAAACACACATATGATAATCCTAAGCAATTCGGTAACCCTCTCTCTTTCCCCTCTCTCTCACGTTTTCTCTGTCTAGGCCATCACCATGGAGCTATGGGATTTAGCGCGTGATACTAACGAGGATCGCTCTAGTAGTGATCTTCAAGATCTATGCGAAGTACAAGAGAGTACACGGAGGCTCGAAGATCGTAGCAGTTCGTAGGTGAAGTCGTTGGGCTCGTAACAACGCCGTAGATGATCTGAATTGGGTATTCCGCTCAAGATATGCCTTGAACCCCACCCTATGCCTTATGTGCGTATTTTATCTACATTGGTATCAGAACCTATAGGTTGTTTGTTCGCCCTAAAATGCAACCAAAATAGATCCACCATTGATGGACCTTGTTTTTGTAAGAAAAACTCTAAAAATCATTTTTCAAGTGGGTCTAATACAAAAATCCAATAGCGATCTGGATATTTTATATGTTTGTGTCCCATATGGTCCCTAGAGTCCCTCCACAAAGTACCATGGCTTGATTATCTCAAACAAAGAAGAAATTTGAAACCCTAATTTCTGGACATGTAAAAACTGAAATTGTTTCTAAACTTTGTCCTCAATTTTTGGAAGATTTACATGTCCAATGCCTCTATTTTTTTTTTTTTTGGCTTAAACATGTTCTACTCCGTGAGGGCTTTCCAACCATATATAATACAAAGCCTTTTGGAAAAGTTGGGACCTCGCGCAGCTTCTATTGCACATTTTTCAGGGTTTAAAAGTTTGAAGATGACCTTTTGGGGCCACGCCCACTCGAGTGCCGGAGAGTATGACCCACTCGCCGGCGACCGTAGGTCAGGTGACACTCCTTTCGGCGAGTGTTGGTCCCCCTTGGCCTGTACTGTTTTAATATATATTTTTATAAAAATATTACAGAATATTATGTAATTATTTTGTATTTAAAACAGTTTCAGTGATTAGAAACTAAGTTTTTTTTTTTTTAAATGTTTTTAACTGTTTTAATTGTTTTAAAATTAATTGATTTACCTTTTTTCGAAAAAAAAATTAATTGTTTTAAAATTCTGGAAAAATGTGGAAAATTAAATTATTTTTTTCCCTAAACTATGGACACTAAGTGGGACCAGAAATAATTTTATGAAAAATCATTTCATTATTTTTTTTGTATTTCAGAGCATAAAGAATATGCTTTATACGTGTTTTTAAGTGCTTAAAATGTACAAAAATGCATGTTAAAATTTGAAATTAATATATAGTATTTAGTACACTGTAAGGGACTTTAAGATAATTTTTGTGTAAATCATCATGTATTTTTGATATTTTAGAGCATATAATTTATGCTTTTGGGCATTTATTTAATTGCTTAAAATAGCCAAAATACACTATTAATTTTTGTAATTAATATGGGACATAAGGGACATTGTTTTGAGACCATGTAAAATTTTGTGGGAGCCATAGATAATTTTTGGTAAATTATTTGAATCATATTAATATTTTAGAGCATATGATTATGTATTTTTAGTTTAAGAAATTAACACAATGTGTTTAACACACTAGTGATAGCTTGAGAAATTTTTTAGTGAATTTTCTCGCTCTTTGTGATATATTTTAGACCCTATACTGTGTTGAGTACACGATATTAATTGCTTAAAATATAGCAAAAGAAGTTGTTAATTCTTGAATTTAATGAATAGTGTTTTTGTACTTTGATTGGAGACTTGAGAAATATTTTATGAATTATCTCATTTTTGTTTGGTATTTTAGAGCATAAAATTTATGCTTATGGGCATATTTTTTGATTGCTTAAAATAGCCAAAATAGACTATTAATTTTTGAAATTAATATGGGGTATTTAGAATACCATCTTAGACCACAGAAAATCTTTTGAGAACAAATTCTTTGAAATTTTTTTGCATTTTTGGGAATTTAGTTGCTCATAGTTAATTTGTTAACTAGATCAATTTATTTTGCTAAATTGATTCAAACTATTTTTTGGACCTTGATGAAATTTTGGAAATTTTTATTTATAATGAAAATTCAGTTTTTCAATTCTTTAAAATTTTCCATGAGGTTTTAAATTAATTTGTTAATTTAAAATCCCTTAATGAATTGGTTTTAAAATGTGTTATAAGACTTGAAATTGTGTTAAAATTAGTAAAAATCTAGGATATTTCATTGATTTTACTTAGCTTATGGGAGCTATCCGGGCTATGCAGTAGTTATTTTATTGTAAATTTTATTATTTCTTAGAGGCTCACTGTATTGTTGGTCATGCTTTAATAACTGTTGTTTGTGATTGGATGACCCGAGACCTCTAATTCCTCCTTAAATGGAGTGATGGATTAGTCCATTCATTTTTAAATAGACTACATGAGTGCTTGGTGTATGTGATTAATGTATTAATCTGGATCAAATGAATGGACAATTAATTGACAATTTGTGGAGCTTGTGTCCTCACGATGTATGTTTAAGGTTGTTTCTGTGTATGTATATGAACAAAGCATCCCTATTTTTTTATAGATATAAATGTAATGTGAGGATGAGCGTCTACATTTCTTGTATATTGGAAAAGCTTACTTATAAAGGGATGGTTTTCTTTGTTCATACATCATACACTTGAATTACCTTAGCATGAGTTGTAAGTTGTCAATTCGAACACACTTGGGGTCCATGAGCACTTTTTTTTTTGTATGCCGTACTTTATATCTTGTGGATGATCTTAGATAGGTATTTATACCATCTAATTGATGTTTGTTTGGAAAAATCAATTATAAAAGGTTTTTCTTGATTTATAGAATTAAGATTTGATTAATGAGCAATAGCAAATTTTTTGGTCTTAAGTTGTAAAAAGGGGAAAACTCATTTGTAATTGGATTTTAAAACAAATTGTATGAAATTTGCAAATAATAATGCCAATCCCTTGCACATATTCTCAAATGTTTTTCAAACCACACTTTGTTGATCTATACAAAAGATAACAATTTTAAATGGACTAACTTTTGGTAATATGGCACTGCAAAGTAACAAATCTACAGAATAAGTAAGAGCTTATGGGCTTTAGAGTTATTCTATAGTCCAACCCATTGAACCGAATAATGGGCCGTTCCTTATAACCTTGAAAGCCTATGACACTTGACTCGAGAAGGATTATAGCATGCGCTTTGTGATAAGCAGCATGCACCATGATCTTGTTGCGAAGTATATGTACTACCCAATAGCCAAAGAATTGTGAGATCAGCTCAAATTTATTTTCGATGGCACATTCACTACCAGATTGAGAATCTAGTTATGAAGTTTGAGAAAGTTAAGGAACGTTCCAAGTACACAATAACTGAACATCTAAGGTCGATGTTAGCTATGATTCGTGATTTCAGATTACTGGGAACATCTTTACTAGCAAACTGAAGTTTTAGGCTATGATTAGTTCTTTGCTTGATTCGCAGGTCCACAGAAAATAAATCATGATCCACAATGAAAATATTAAATTATGATTTTTGACATTTCCCGACATGTTGAGCTAAATATGGAGCGCTAAAAGGTAAGGCGAACCGTATTGCTACACTCTTGACCACAACTTCCATAAGTGAAAATGAACGCAAGGCTAGTAGGCCTAAACACAATGAATGGTAAGGGTAAACTCGCCAAGAGGCAGGGTGGGGCTAGCAAGTTTGCACCCAAGGCTAACAAGGTGGAAGAGCACAGTCGAAGACGTTCTTTAATTCGGTGGTAATAGGATGGATATTTTTAGGTGGTAGTGTACTAGAACATGGTTATCTAGGGATAACTGTTTAAGAATTGTTTTAATAAATTCTAGTTTCCTGTGTTATTCATTTATTCTGAGACATGGCATGCTGGGCTTTAACATATAGGATGTGATAGGATAACTTGATTAGCTCGAGAATCCCTTTTGGGCCCACTCGCTAAGGTTGACCTACCTATGTATGAGTCTTGCTTAGTTAGCAAAGCATATTGAAAGCCTTTTAGAGAGGCTATTAAAGCTACTCAAGCATTAGAGCTAGTTCACTCAGATATCTGTGGACCTACGGCTGTAAAGGCACGTCATGGCGCCTCTTATTTTCTCATTTTTTCTAGATGATTTCACGATATATGATGATCGCGAGTACTTATCTAATCAGTTCAGGGAACTATGTGAGGAAAAAGGGGAAATGTAGATAACTTCCTATTCCGGAAACTCCACAAGAATACGGTGTTGCAAAAAGAAAGAATAGGACATTCCTAGATATGGCTAGGACTATGATGGGGCATGTCAACCTCCCAATGTTGTTTTGGGGGAATGTACTCTTGATTGCTGCCTACACACTAGAGTGCCTCTTCTCAATCAGTTACTTTTACCCCCTTATGAGCTATAGAAATGCGAAAAGCTCATTTTGGAGCATTTGCGCCCGTGGGGCTTAGGAGTTTGCAATCACTACACCTTCCATAAGTGTGAAAAACTATGCCCGAGAGCTAGAAAGCATACCTCTATAAGGTATTCTAATAGCTTGACAAGCTATGTTACGTATGATGACCAAATGGGTATAGGAATGATAAAAATGATGTCACATGATATTGAGAATGACTTCCCCAGGTTGGTAATACTAAGAGATAACTTGACCTCGATGAGTTGGAGGATGTTGAAGATAACATACCAATTTTAAGCGAGTGTGGGGAGATTGAGATTCCACATCCAATAATTGCTAAAAAATGGTACTAGTCTCCAGTCGAGTAGGAGTACACTACTAGACACTGGTGGGGGTGTACCAGATAGTGGGAGTGCACCACTAGGCACTCAAGATTCTCAAGTAGTACACTGTTTTGAAATTGAAATTGAGGAAGACATTTTTATGTGTACAAATGTATGCACAAGTGGATGAGGATGAGCCTGCTTTTTTTGGATGAAGCATTTTTCTTCGTCTGCTGAATTTGGGTGGATAATTGCTATGCCAAATGAGATGAGCTCTATGGATGTGAAGAAGGTCTTGAGTTAGTTAATGTTCTGCCTGTGCGTAAGACTATTGGAGATAAGTATGTTTTAAAATATAATGCAAGGCAGATGGTTCAATTGACAAGTATAAGACATGCCTTATGGTGACAGTTTGTACCTAGAGAGGTATAAACCATGGAAATATGTTCTCCCAAAGGGTGAAATCTGACTCCATTCGCCTTATCCTAGCAATTGTCGCACATTTAGTTTTGGAACTTTTTTAGTTGGATGTTTAAACCGTTCTTTTCTCAGTGGAAAACAAGACGATGAGATAAATATAGATCATCCCATTGGTTTTATGACCAAAGGGAATGAGCGCAAAAGTATACTGTCTCAAATGACCTGTTTATTATCTCAAGCTGGCAATCGTCTAAGCAGTGGTACAATGTGTGTATATTAAACGGTCCAAGAATAGTGTTCTAATTCTTTGCGTGTTGATGACATCCTTCTAGCTGGGAATGAGATGAGTTCCATTATCACCACTGAAGAGTGGTTGTCCTCTTAGTTTGAGATTGAGGACATGGGTGATGCCAACTATGTGTTGGGAGTTCAGATTGTGAGACATTGTTCTAGAAGCTCCTCTGTTTGTCTCGAGGGACTTACAAGATGAAGGATCTTGAACGTTCTCACATGAAAAGCTTAAAAATCCATTTACATCCCATTTTTTTTTAAAGGGACTCACCTTGACCTCAGATCAATATCTTATGAATAATGAGAAGAGGAACAAATGTCCAGTTTGCCATATACGTCTGATCAGGAGTGAACAGTTCCTAATTACACGCCTTAATTCACATTTGTTAAGACTTATTATCCTATTTTCATGTACTTTTACTTCATTTTCCATTTTCTGTCAGGTTATAATAGAAAGCGAGAGTTCCAGGCTAAAAAGGGTGTAAAATTAGAAGAAAAGAAGCAGAAAAAGGAACCTCGTACGACTTTCCATAATCGTGCTCACGCAAACTATAGAAAAAAGTGATTCTGTGTATTTTTAAGTGCTAAAGACCCCTACGTGAATGGAATTGCCTAATTATGTCCAGAAAGTGAAATTTAGCTGTTTTAGACGGATTAGTTTACAAAAGCCTTCCTAATACAACTATATATACATCATTCTAATTCACTTTTGGGGTTACACATCATATTATACAACTCTTGGAGGCAGCTTGGGAGAGGAAAGCAAGAGAAAAGAAGATCTAGCTTGAAGGTCTCTAAGGTCTCTAATGGTGACAATCATCTCCATCTACTTGTTTTCATCGACTATTTTTTTTCGAAAAACGGTAAATAGATTCCAAAAAAGGGCTATACACAAGTACAAGGGGCATACCCCAGGATATACAATAAAGTACAAAGCATAAGGACATGTGGAAAATCAAACCACTAGAAATGCCTCAAAAGGCCAAAAATGGACAAAACAGAAAACAAAAAACCAAAAACCAAACCAATTAATCAAACAAAGCAAAATCAAACGGAAAACAAACTGCCATACCAAACTAATCCTAATAACTCAACAAGGCTTGAAGATGGTTGTGAGTTTTCCATTTGATCCTAATTTGAGCATTGATTTGCGAGACAAAAATCTTCAAAAGATGCTCTTTTGGAGTTGATGAGTTCTGAAAAATCCTTTTGTTTCTTTCTCGTCAAAGGCCATAAATTGTAACCCCCAAACAAATTCTGGGTATCATGTGCTGAGGTGTCCTCCCCTTCCAATGCTGGATCATCCAAGAGATAGTGCTATCCCAAGGGGTGCCATTCCAAATCAGGTCACATCTCATCATCAAATCCTGCCAAATGAAATTGGAGTAAGTACACTCAAAGAAAAGGTGATCATGTGAGTCCATTTGCCTAAGGCATAAAGAACATGCTAAAGGCCCAAGAGTATAGTTACAAATTCTATCTTGGGTTGCTAGCCTTCTCTGGATGGCTAACCATAATATAAAGTTCTGTCTAGAAGTGCTCCCAGAATACCAAACAAAAGGGTGCCAAGGAACATCAGGATTAGTAGGTCGAATGTGGTTCCAGACATGAGAGAAATTAAACTTGCCATTAGTAGAGGTAGTCCAAACAATTTTGTCTTGTAGAGCAGTCGGTTAATAAAAACTGGACAAGAAGGCCCGAACTTCATTAAGACCAATGGAGTTAGAGGAGGGCCAATTCCATTGAAGCTGAGAAATAATAGTTGCCACTTTAGCATTAGGAGCTATAGCAGCATCATAGGGTTTTAATGAAATCCTAGCTGTGTAAAGGGGATTCTTTGCTTTCTTTCTTTAAGATTTTATGTATTTAAATAAGAGGCGAAAAAATGTCTAGAGAGAGAAGCTCCTACCTCTCTCTAGAATTTGGTTAATCTTGATTTTCATCATCCTCAACCTCTTCTTTCATTCCCTCTCCCCTTCTTTTTTCTTTCCTTCCTTTCCTCCCATCCCTCCCCCTCTCCATCTCCATCTCCATCTCCTTCTGTTTTTCTCTTGATTCATGATGAAAGGTCAAGCAAACAAAGCCATTTCTAGTTCTGTTAGTGTAGATGTTGATTCAATTGGTTTTAATATTTCAAATCCTTTACAGTTCATCATTAGTAAGATAAATGATGATGGGATCTTTGTGATTTCTGATGGTCCAAATGTTCCTTGTGTTGCTCCTCTGATTGGGTCTTGTATTAAGGATGAATCTTTGAGTGAAGAGGAGCTAGAACTCCCTGAGGATTGGGTTGATCTGAGAGCCAATGATGAAGAGATGGGGTGGTCCAGTGGAAGGTAGTTCCTTCAAATTTCTTCAAGATTCTAAGGAAATCCCGAGAAGAAAGAAGAAGGGAGCTAATGAAGCTGTGGATCTTGAACCAGTCCAAACATATCCTCTGGAAATGACCAAGCTTCTAGTTGAAGATACAAAAAATAAGAATCAAGAAGATGCTATTGAGGAAGGACAAGTTATTGAAAGTGAAGAAGAGCTTACGAATCATGAATTCCAAAACAACCTGCTCAAGGACTCAAATGAATACTTGAGGAAGAACTTGAAGATTGCTCAAGATCAGATACAGAAACTTTTGTATGAAAAGGAGGATCTCAAATCTAAGAAAGATGTTGTCCCTCCTTCTGTTTTGAGAAGGGGATCTAATATTACCAGAAATCCATCTAAATATGGATGGAGGGGGAAGGAGGATAAAGGTATTTCATATTGGAAGAAAAACCAATTCATTTTGATATATATATATATGGTAGTGAATCTAGCTCGGGTGATGAGAATTAGTACAAGGGAGGTAAGCATATCTGGAAAATGGTTCAAAGCAAAAAAAAATTCAAGCATACATGTTAATTCTAATTCACATGCTGCTGTTGCTGAAGCTCTCTCTTCTATGGCAATATTCAAATCAGACTGAGGCATATCTTAACAACGGCTACCAATCCGATCCTCTGGTTACTATTGGTGGTCCAAAGAAAAATATCACTTATGAAGTTGTAGCACCAGGATTGCGTGGTTCATATGCGTCCATATCCTCCTCTAGAGCTGATGAAGATGATAAATCTCACTTTTTGATCCAAAAAGTAGGCTTGTTGACTCAGCCTAGAAGTTTTTTGAAAATGGGACCCACTGTCCATCCACAAATGTGTCTAGCGGCCATATTGGGTTTTTAAACGCACATGTTAAGACTGATTTTCCCTATATGCTAGCTGGCTCACCCACCTCTACACGCAAAGCTGATAGTCCTTCCTTGTTTCAAGGAAACTTGTCTCCCACTAGCTCCCAAATTAGCGGCTTTGATAACGCCTATGGTCCTACTACTAACAAGCACATGGGTATCCATACTTTACCACTTAAATCAGGCGATGTGTCTTCATTTTATCCTGAAACCAGCGCAACACATGGGGTTTCGCAGCCTGGTTGCTCCTTTCCTGCTGCTTCACGTGGGGTTAGCTAACCTTTTTCAACCTCTCGGACCCATTCACATGGGCCCTCTTTTAACGAAGCTGGCCCACCTGTTGACTTGGTTTCCTCCTTAATTACAACTCATAAACCAGTGGCTATCTCCAAGTCTGGGCCGGCCCACAAAGATATATCTCCTAAATGTCCTCCTCCTCTGGACCTAGCTGTAGCTAACGTGGAGTCCACTAAGGTCCCAGCTTATGTTTCTCACAATGCTCATTTCCCCAAAGTTGCTGCAAGACCTATTCAGTCGTGGGCTTCTCTTGTCACAAAAAAAATCCCAAAGTGGTTTCAACCTTAGCTACATCAAACCTCTAGAAGGAAATGAAAAATCACATCTTAAAATTCCTAAGGAGGTATTCGATGAGGGTAGCCATGCTTGGTATAATACCTTAGTGGGTTACTTCATTAGGAAAAAGCTCCCTTTCTCTCCTGTCGAAAATTCTACTAACAGGTTATGGGGGAAGATAGGGCTCAATGATATGGTTGCTAATGATTCTGGTTTTTTCTTTTTTAAATTCAATAGCGAGGAAGAAAGTTTGGCGATTCTAGAAGGCAGATCGTGGCATGTTAGCGGCCAACCAATTATCTTGAGTAAATGGCAGTCTGGCCTCACTCTTTCTAAGGAATCCATCTCCACAATTCTTGTGTGGGTTCACATATATAACATCCCACTTGAACTTTGGAACCCTCTTGGTTTAAGTCACATTGCCAGTGCTATTGGGAAACCCTTACATGTTGCCAAAGTTACAACAGATTGTAGGAGAATCTCCTATGCTCGCATCTGCATTGAATTAAATGCTAACAAGAGTTGCTTAAAGAGCTTGTGATAGACTTTGAGGATCCTATTACAGGAGAGATTGAGCCAATATACCTTCCTCTTCAGTACCAATGGATTCCTATGTGGTGTGCCAAATGCAAGAGATTTGGGCACGATTGTGCTAAGTTGCCGAAGGTTCATTTTCTTGCCCAGAAAGACCCCCCTACTACTCAAACACATAATGAAGGGATTTGGATAACTAAGAACAAAGGGAAATTTGTTAATCTCTCTAGTTCATCTATTATTGGTGAGGCTTCTAATGATTCTATTTCAACTCCCAACTCTGCTATCTGGCTAGTGGTCTCTCCCAATTCTTTAGTCCCCCTAAAGTCTCCTCATTTTAAATCTGATAGCAATAGGTTCTCCTCCTTAGAGGAAGCTACAATAATAGAAGGTGAGTTGAGTAGTGTTCCAACAAATGTGGATAAAATGGAGAACCCTCAAGGTACAACTCCTACTACCAGTAAACCCATGAGTGTGGAGGTGCTTTGTCCCATTAAAAGCTCAAAGCCACAGGATAATAGTGTAGAATGTAAAGCCTTGATTTCTCCTTACTGTGAAGTTCCCTTTGGTCAACTTTCTGACCCTGATAAGGGGAAAGCCATTATGCTCCAATCCTCTCCTATAGTGCATGGTTATAGCTCCAGGGAACAACCTCCCATCACTGAGTAGTTGTCTAGTTCCACGATCATCACCACCTCTGGGAAGGAAGGTTGTGCTCTGAAACTCCCTATCTTTGATGAACAGGAAGATCAGGTTTCCCAATCTAATGATGAAGAGCTGGAATGCAATAGAAATAGCAGCTCCTCTCATTTGTCCCAACTTCACACTCCTCCTCCAGGCTCAGGTAAGGCTAAACAGATGAGAAAGAATAAACACTCAGGGTCCTCAGGTAAGAGGAAACACTCTCATAATCGTTTTTAATGATTTTAAGCAGCTGGAATATAAGGGGCCTTAACCTTCCCTCTAAACAATTCGAGGTTGCAAAGTTTATCTATGAAAATAATATTGATGTCCTTGGCCTTATTGAAACTAAAGTTAAGATTTCAAATGAGGAAAATATTAAGAAGAAAATCTTTAAGGATTGGAATTCTGTCTCCAACTGCCCACTAGATTCTGTTGGGAGAATCTGGGTGGGTTGGAACCCTGACAAGGTTAACCTTACTGTTATTAATGTCTCTTCCCAAATTATCCATGTTAATATCGCTAATGATGATTTTAGTTTTCAATTTGAGGCATTATTTATATATGGATTTAATACTAGATAGGAAAGGAAAGGTCTATGGTCCGAGTTAAATTCCAAATATAACTCCAATATAAACCAAGTTTTTCTTTGGAGACTTCAATGTGGTTTTAAACACAAGTTTCTGAGCAAGATTTTGGCTTAAATTCTGATATTACTAATTTCAAAAATGTGGTAAATTCTCTTTGTTTAACTGACCGTAGATTTTTGGGAGAGTTTTTTACTTGGAGTAGTCGTAGATATTGTAGACCAAACTATACTCAAAAGGAAATTGGATAGAGCTATGGTAAATCAAACTTGGCTGGATAACTTTAATGACTCTTATGCTCATTTCCATGAGCCAAGTATGTCTGACCACTCTCCTATTTTTCTCTACCTTGATAAAACTACTAGGATGAAGGGGAAATCTTTTAAATTCTTTAATTTTTGGACTCAACTGGATTCTTATAACTCTACAGTGTCAAATGCTTGGATTACTACTGTTAATGGTACAATTCAATACCAAGTTTGTCATAAGCTTAGACTGGTCAAACAAGATTTGAAATGCCTTAGCAAAGGCTTTGTTGGTAGAGAAAAATTGCTTGATGATAAAGCTAGGTCATACCTCAAAGTGGTTCAGTCTGACCTTCTTAAAAGTCCTTGTTGCCCTTCCCTTATCTCCAAACAAAAACAATGCTTATCTGATTTTCTGAAAGCTATTTGGATTGAGGAAGAAACCCTTAAGCAGAAATTGAGAGTTCAATGGTTAGAAGCAAGAGACAAAAATTCTAAATTCTTTTTTCAACATATTAAAAGTAGGAGAAATAGGAAAAGGATTTTCAAACTTGAAAACCCTGATGGCTCCTTTACTTGCAATATTGAAGAAGCTATATTAGAGGCTGTTAGGCACTTTAAAGATTTACTGGGCACTACTGCTAGTAACCAATATCCAGGCATTGATGCAATGAGAAGGGTCATACTTAAAAGGATACCTGAGAATTTCTTGGAGGACCTTGACAGAATCCCCACATCAGATGAGATTAAGAACACCATTTTTTTAGCTTGCATGACAATAAGGCCCCTGGCCCCGATGGTTTTAATGTTTTTTTCTAAAAAAAAGTCTTGGACTACTGTTGGGTAGATTGTTATTGAAGCTATTCAAGAGTTTTTATGACTCGGGGTGAAATGTTAAGAGAGTCTAATGCTACCATCACCGCTCTGATTCCTAAAGTATCAAACCCATCAAAGATGGGAGATTTTAGACCTATTTCTTGTTGTAATACCATTTACAAATGCATCTCTAAAATTATTGCGAATAGGCTTCAATCTTTTCTCCCTACTATTATTGATCAAGCTCAATCTGCATTTGTTAAGGGTAGGAAAATTAGTGATAATGTTTTATTGGCTCAAGATCTCCTTAGAGACTATCATAAAGTTGGAGGAAAACCTAGGATTGCAGCCAAGGTAGACCTCATGAAAGCTTATGATAGTGTTAGTTGGAATTTCTTGTTTGATCTTCTTAATGTTATGGGTTTTCCTCCTAATTTAATAAAATGGATTACTGCTTGTGTTAATTCCCCTAGATACTCCATTAATTTTAATGGAAAATCAGTGGGATACTTTGATGGTGCTAGAGGACTTAGACAAGGTGACCCAATGTCCCCTTATCTATTTGTTCTTATCATGGATGCCCTTAGCCAGCTCCTCAACTATAACATTCAAAACGCTCAGTTCAAATATCACTGGAAATGTGATAAATTAAAAATATTGCATCTTTGTTTCGCTGATGACTTAATCATTTTACTGAATGGAGATATATAATCTGCTAAGTTGATTCGGAACACTTTAAATCAATTTCATGACTGGTCTGGTCTTCAAGCCAATAATACTTGAAGTTGTATTTTTTTCTCTGGGCTTGAAAACCAAGTGGCAACCGATATTCAGAGGGAACTCCACTTTACCAAAGGTTCTCTCCCTATGCGGTATCTTGGAGTCCAATTGACCACTACTAAATTAAAAAAAATGCCATTGTGATGAGTTGGTTAATAACATATGTTCTAAAATTAATTCCTGGAAGTCTAAGTTATTATCTTATGCAGGTAGGGCTCAGCTGATACTATCTGTGTTGAGTGGGATCCAACAACATTGGTCAGGGATGTTTATTCTCCCTAAAGGGGTCCTTAAACAGGTGGATCAAGCCCTTATGAGGTTCCTTTGGTCTGGCACCACAGAGAAGGGACATGGGGCCAAAATTGCTTGGGCCAAGGTTTGCAAACCAAAAAAAGAAGGTGGCTTGGTTTTTAAAGATGTTTATCTTACAAATACTCTTCTGAACTTAAAGCACATTGGTAATCTTCTTGACCCTAAAAATAAATCTTTGTAGAAGGAATGGATATACATGTACATGATTAAAACCAAGAGCTTTTGGGAGATCAAAGCTCCCAACCAATGCTCTTGGTATTGGAGAAAACTTTTAAAACTTAGGGTAGTTGTACGACCCATCTTATCCCACAAAATTGGTGATGGTAAGCATACCTCCCTTTGGTTTGACAACTGGCTTCCCATTGGCCCTTTGTTTGAAAAATATACTAGTAGGATTGCTTATGATGCTGCTATCGATCCTAAGGCTAGGCTTGATGCAATTATAAATAACCATGATTGGAGATGGCCTCAGTACAACTCCACTGCCTTGAATGAAGTGAGAACTATCTTAAATAATTTGTATAAACCTACTAGAACAATTGATAGTATATCATGGACCATTACTCCTTCTGGGACTTAAAATTTTGCACACATCTGGAATCATTTTAGAGATGTTGCCCCTGTGGCCCCATGGTTTCAAATTGTTTGGTTTTCAGGGTGCACTCCGAGACAAAATTTTATTTTATGGATTGCTGTTCAAAATAGGCTAGCTAATCATGATAGAATCTCTGGCTATACTCCTGGACCGCTTGTGTGTGTGTTTTGCCATAGACATATGGAAATTCATAACCATTTATTTTTTGAGTGCACTTAAGCCTCTTTTATTTGGCAGGAATTGCTACAAAGGTGTGAGCTTTTATGGAATGGGACAGACTGGGATGCTATAGTTCTTTGGATGGCACAACATTGGAAAGGAAAGAAGATTCAACATGCTATCCCTTTCATCTGTCTTGGGGTAGTCTATGGACTATGGAAGGAGAGGAATACTAGGACTTTCAAAGGTCTTTCCACTCCAAAAGAACAATTGTTGCAAAACTTGATATCTCAAGTCAACTTACAATTAGGTCTCACTGGAAACATCACCCTCTCATTGAGCTACATGCTAGATCCTGGACATAAGTTTGGGATTGTTTTTTGTTCTTTTTCTTGGTTTTGGATCATCTGTAGTTTTTTTTGGAGTTCATTTTCTGGATTTGAATTGTAAATTTTTTGTGTTAGGTTCAGGTCTGTGCCCTGTCCTGTTTTGAGTGGCTTCTACGCCACAGTCCTCATGCTCGAGCTTCATGTTTTTTTTTTCCTGGGGTATGCCCCTTGTACTTTTGTACATCATTTTTTGGAATACATTTACCTTTTTCGAAAAAAAAAAGATTTTATGTATTTGGGTAGTGATTGTATGTTTGAGGATTATGAATATATAATCAGATTTTGAATGTTAATAACCACTTCCCTTGTGGCCAGATGGCAAGGCCTCTGGGTGTTATACCCAGAGGTCTCAAGTTCGAATCTCAAGGGGGTGGCCACAGGTGATTCACCCGGACGCCCTGGCCTCGTGGGATTAGTTGAGGTGCGCGCAAGCTGGCCCGGACACCCACGGTTACCAAAAAAAAAAGATTTTGAATGTTAATAATCAATAGTATTTTGGGTTTATTCTTGTATTCTCCCTTTGTGCTTATTGAACCCAATATTCCTTGATTTTTATGATTGATAGGAATTTTATATACAATGGTGCTTATGTGATTGTGATGTTTATATCTTTTAAGATTCATGCTTAGGTAAGATGGGTTGTGCTACACCCTAGTTATAGGTAGAAAACTCATGCCAATCGAAGATGAGGTATGCTTAGGATTTTTTTTTTCGGAAATACCGAGGTATGCTTAGGTTAATCTAGTGATATCTTCTTTTCGATACTATCGGGCTTGTAGCTACGGTAGATCATAACTACCCAATCATAAATCTTAAAGTTAGAAGTATAGACCCCCGATGCATGGTTAGTGGTGGATTTGTAATCCTAGATTCCACTCATTCATATCAAAACAATCTTAAATATTGTATTAGTTTACTTAGTTTTAATTTTAGTATATTATTTCCATAATCTAATAGTTTAATTCATAATAGTAGTTAAATCAACAACCAATCGAATTTCCATTTTCTATAATTAAATAGATCTTGGTTTTATTGATTAAAGGACAAAAATAATCAATCTCTGTGGGTTTGACCTTTACATCCGCACTACAAATCTTAGAAAGTAAAGCATACTTTTATATCTTGATTTTGACAAGATCAATTTTTGGCATCGTTACCGGGGATTGCAATATTTTTGCCATCAAGTTTTAGAATCTAAATTTAGTTAGTTAGTAAATATTAGTTTAGATTTTATTTCCTTTATTTTTCAATTGAATTTTAGAGTTGCTAAAAAAAATTCGTATTTTGCAGCTTTCAAGTCATCAAATCATAGAGAGTTGGAGTGGAGTTAGCGGTGTTTTAAATTTCGCATTACTTGCAATTAAAAATAAAAAATACCAAGTAAATCTGCTGTGTTTTAAATTTCGCATCAAGGCACTGTAAGTCAGGGCACTGAAATGTATTACTTGCATTAACTTAGGTATGGAGTGCAGTAGCTAGGAAACCCGGGGCCCTGGGCTTTGACGCGAATCACTACATAACTGGATAATTACATGCATCATAGTAGTGCTATGTGCCTGTTTGATTATTTGCGAGTTTGTTCTCTTATTTGGTTGAGTCAGTCTTTATCGTAGTGTCATTTTCTTTAGTTTATGTTTGGTACACACTTGAAACAACCTGAATTACATCCGTTTAATCCCGAACTCGAGCGAACCCTTAGAGTCCTTAGGTCTTCAACCCAAGCTTCTAGAGCTTGATTGATGTTAGATGATGAATCAACGCCTAAACCATCGTCTTTGTTTGAGTCCGAAATCCAAAGCACTCTTAAGCGTTTAAGGAGAACTAGAACTATTAAGATCGACCATATTCTAATGGCCGATTTTGGAAATAATGGGAATAACCAAAATAATGGAGGCAACCCTAACATACCTCCTCTCCACCTCCACCTCTAAAAGATTATTTTACTCCTACAGCTTATACGCCACCATCATGCATAGAGTTACTGGAGGTGACTCTGTCTCACTTTGAGATCAAGTCATCAGCCATTGCACTACTTCTATCTTTTCATGGTTGCGTTAAGGAAGATCCGTACCATCATTTAGGTGAATTTCAAGATATATGTGCTACATTGAAAATTCAAAATTTAACTAATGATGAACTAAAATTGCATCTCTTTCCATTTTCTCTTAAGGATAAAGCTAAGTATTGGCTATAATCTCTTGAGCCGAACTCTATAAGAACGTGGGATGGGTTGCATATTGCGTTCCTACAAATGTTTTTCCCCATCACTCGAACTAATCAAATTCAAAAACCTATAACGAATTTCACAATGCAATATGGTGAAACCCTATACGATACGTGTCAACAATTTAAAGAACTTTTACACTCTTGACCTCATCATCAAATCCCTAAATGGCAATTTGTACAAGTTTTCTATGAGGGACTTGTTCCCTCTGTTTGTAACACCGTCGATCCTGTTTGTGTGGGGATGTTCCTCTACAAAAGTGCCGACGAAACTTGGAAAATATTTGAGACTTTAAGTGAAAATTCAATGCATCTAGCTGTGTCTGTACGTCTGGAAGGATGCCTTCCACTACAACCTAAACGAGAATCACAAGTTGAGTCAGGTCGTTCAATTGAAATTCAAGAACTATCTAGGAAACTTGATCAACTAATGATGATGGGCCATATACAGGGCCCACCTCCTGCCGAAATATACCAATTATGTTCCGATCCATCTCATTCTACACTTGCATGTCCGTCTACTTCACAATTTTCAAAATTTGTGGAACAACATATCAATGATATTCAACAATTCCAAAGACCTAATTATAACCATGCTGGCTATAAATTGGACACGACATGGAAAGCTCACCCGAACCTCTCATGAAGGACCATATTCGTCCCAAAAACCAGAGACGACGAACTTTCCTAATGCATATAGGCCTCAACCTAATCAATACCAACAACCTCCTTTCTGTGCTAATCCTCTGAGGGATAAATCTTTTGAAGAGAGTGTGTTGACATCTTTAAAAATTTAGAGGCCCAATCTTAGTCGCAGTCTCAACTAGTTAACTCCCATACACAATCTATTGCTAAGTTAGAATCCCAAATGGGGTAACTGGCTAATACGTTAAATCATCGTAACAAAGGATAATTATGGAGTCAACCAGTTCAGAATCCAAAAGGGCAATATGAAGTAGGTACAACAGGTGACCAAGTGGGCATCCTGAGGAGGTCATACCTTCTCTTGAACCTAGAAAAAATAAAGGAAAAGAAATCAATAAAGAACAAGTTGGGAATAATATAGCCACTAAGGACCCTAATCCTTCAGTACCTAATACATCTAATGCAATAACATCGAATTACGTGCCTAAGCTACCATTTCCCCCAGGCATAGATGTCTCACTTTTTAAAGAAAGGAACAAGATCGAAAGATATCTTGGAAATCTTTAAGGAAGTAAAAATTACTATTCTGCTCCTCGATTGCATTAAGCAAATACCTCCTTATGCTAAATTTCTAAAAGACTTGTGTACTCAAAAGAGGAAGTCTCAAAATCATCTATCTAAAAAAGTCTTTTTAACAGAGAAGGTTAGTTCTATCTTCCAACGCAATATGCTTAAATATAAGGACCCGGGAACACCAACAATCGCGTGTCATATAGGTGATAAATATATCCATCGGGCCCTTCTCGATCTTGGAGCAAGTGTGAACCTACTCCCGTACTCAGTATATGAACATCTTGGCCTAAGTGAACTAAAACCAACTGCCGCTACCTTATAGCTAGCGGATCGTTCCATTAAAGTTCCACATGGTGTCAGCCCCATGCAAGTTGTTCCAAAGAAATTAGGCATCACGATCGTGCCAAATGCGAAAGGAGAACTTGTCCCCACCCGCCAAACTACTAGTTGGCGGGTATGTATTGACTATCGCAAACTTAATACCATGACCCGTAAAGATCATTTCCCTCTTTCGTTCATTGATCAAATCTTGGAACGTCTATCTAGTCAAAGTTTCTATTATTTTCTATATGGATACCCTGGTTATAACCAAGTGCTTGTCTATCCTGATAACCAAGAGAAAGCGACTTTCACCTGTCACTTTGGCACCTTTTGATATGAACCACGTTAACAATGTGACGAAACCCGTAACACGATTAATGCCTCTTACCGTTCTACTGTCAGATTCGAATGAAAATCGCAACCCAACACCTATAACAGATGCGAACCTTGGTATAAAGGATATAGACACCACAATCAAGGATGGAAAACTCGATTGATAAGTCCAGGTATGAACGCCATAGAGTAAATCTGATAAGTTCGAATAGTTCTTCAAAGAACCAAAGAGAAAACTCTTACAATATTATTAATGATCAAAACTGAATATTACAAACCCTAAAACTGTTTAAATAGCTGAGGCTTACGGTTGGGCCCTATAAGCCTACGAAATATTATGGCCCAATATAATTCACCCCAAAACTAAAATAAAAACAAACTAACAAATATAAAAATTCCTAAGTGGGCATGCAAGCCTATAATTTATTCTAGAGCTTGAATCATGGACACCCAGCCTTGTGGATCACTAGTATCCTCCTTTGGGCCACAAAGATTAGTCTCAACCCAAATTTGTTGAACCAGCCCATTGAGATTATCCTTGAACCGTTTTGCTCGCACCCTTATAACTGGACCAATTGGCACGTGGTTCGGGTCTGCATTCCACCTTGTGCTAGCTTCCATGTTCTCATCATTCCCCTCCTCTTGAAAAGGATTTGTCGTCAAATCGTCACCTACATCAAAAGGAGATAAATCAGCAACATTAAAAGTAGTACTAACATTATACTCACTAGGCAACTCTAGCTTGTTGGCATTATCATTGATGCGCTCAAGAACTTGAAAAGGACCATCGCCTTGGGGAATCAATTTAGAACGCCTTTATGCAGGAAATCTTTCTTTTCGCATGTGTACCCAAACCCAATCTCCGGGTTCAAAGATGATATTGCATCGCCCTTTGTTAGCTTGCGTTGCATATTGCTTGGTTCTTCGCTCAATATTGAGCTTTGCTTTCTCATGAATCTGCTTAACAAAATCTGCTTTCTTTTTGCCATCTAAATTAACATGCTCAATAACAGGTAAAAGAGATAAATCCAAAGGAGTTAAAGGATTAAAACCATACACAATTTCAAAGGGTGAAAATTTAGTAGCAGAATGGATAGTACGATTATAAGCAAACTCAACATGTGGTAAACATTCTTCCCATGTTTCGATGTTCTTTTTAATAATAGCCCTTAACAAAGTAGATAAAGTCCTATTTAGTACTTCGGTTTGAACATCAGTTTGTGGATGACAAGCAGTAGAAAATAATAACTTAGTCCCCAACTTACACCACAAGGTCTTCCAAAAGTAACTCAAGAACTTAACATCTCTATCCGAAACAATGGTTCTAGGCATACCATGTAATCTCACAATCTCCTTAAAGAACAAATCAGCAACATGTGAAGCATCATCAGTTTTGAGACATGGAAAAAAATGTGCCATCTTGGAAAATCTATCCACAATCACAAAAATTGAGTCTCGACCATGTTTAGTCCTAGATAAACCTAACACAAAATCCATTGAAATATCAATCCATGGTTTACTAGGAATTGGAAGAGGGGTGTATAAACCATGGGGTTGTACTCTAGATTTCACTCGCCTACATGTGACACATCTACCATAAATCCTCTCAACATCTTGTTTCATGCATGGTCAATAGAAGTGTTCTTGCAAAACGGCTAATGTTTTAACTACCCCAAAATGTCCCATTAACCCTCCCCTATGTGACTCTCTCACAAGCAACTCTCTCACAGAACAATTTGGAATGCACAATTTATTTTCACAAAATAAAAACCCCTCATGCCTATAGAATTTGTTATGGGCAATTTTTTCACAAGATTCAAACTCTTCACTAAAATCTAGCTCTAAAGGATGCAATTCTTTAATATGCTCAAAACCAAGAATCTTAGCATCAAGAGTGGAGATTAGAATGTACCTTCGAGAAAGTGCATCGGCAACGATGTTCTCCTTACCTTGTTTATATCGAATGACGTATGGAAATGTCTCAATGAATTCAACCAATCATGCATGTCTCTTGTTCAGCTTATGTTGGACTTTAAGGTGCTTTAAAGACTCATGATCGGTGTGAATCACGAACTCTTTTGGCCACAAGTAATGCTGCCATGTCTCCAAAGCTCGAACCAATGCGTACATCTCTTTGTCATAAGTGGGATAGTTTAAGGCAGCCCCACTTAACTTCTCACTAAAATATGCAATTGGTCTTCCTTCTTGCTTAAGCACGACGCCAATACCTAATCCTGAAGCATCACATTCAATTTCAAAAGTTTTTGTAAAGTTAGGTAAAACAAGTAAAGGTGCATGAATTAATTTCTCCTTGAGTAATTGAAATGCCTTCTCTTGCTCTTCCCCCCATTTGAACGAAACATTTTTCTTGATGACTTCGGTTATTGGTGCAGCTATACTTTTTTTTTTCGAAAAGGGTAAATATATTCCAAAATTAAGTACAAATGTACAAGGGGCATACCCCAGGAAAAACGTGAAGTGCTAGCATGAGGACCGTGGAAAAGAAAGCCACACAAAAAAGGCAAAAGTCAAGACTTGAGCCTTTAACACAACTAAATCACAATTCAAAACTAGAAATAAAAATCAAAAACAACAAGAGAATCAACAAACAAATCCAAAAAAGCCTCTACTTCATGTCCAAGATCTAGCATGTAACTCCATAAGAGGGTGGTGTTTCCATTGGGTTCTAAGCTGCACGTTGACTTGAGATATCAAATTTTGCAACAAATGTTCTTTTGGAGGAGAAGAACCTGTAAACCTTCTGTAAAAACTACCAAGTCAATGAACACTAGATGGGCTTGGCCATTCTTGGATAGCACGAATCTTTTCTTCATCAACTTATATTCCTTGTGCACACACTACAAAACCAAGAAACACAAGCTTATCGGTGCAAAAAGTGTACTTCTTTAGGTTAGCAAACAACTCTTCCTTTTGATTTTTCCGAAAAAAAAAACTCTTCCTTTTGATACGAACCCCGCCAACAATGTGACGAAACCCGTAACACGATTAATGCCTCGGACCGTTCTACTTTCAGATTCAAATGGGAACCGCGACCCAACACCTGTATCAGATGCGAACCTAGGTATAAGGGATGAAGACGCCACAATCAAGGATGGAATACTCGATTGATAAGTCCAGGTATGAACGCCACAGAGTAAGTCTGATAAGTTTGAATGGTTCTTCAAAGAACCAAAGAGAAAACTCTTACAATATTATTAATGATCAAAACTGCATATTACAAACCCTAAAACTGTTTAAATAGTTAAAGCTTACAGTTGGGCCCTATAAGCCTACGAAATATTATGCCCCAAAATAAATTCGCCCAAAATTAAAATAAAACGAAACTAAAGGAATAAGGAAAGTTTCATAGTTGGCATGCAAGCCTACAATTCAGCAATTTAAGCAATTAAGAAAAAATGACAATCAAATTCTAATTTTAAGAAAACTAAAATTTGACTTCAATCTTTAACTGCTGGATTATTCTTCTAGAACTTGAATTAGATTGAGACATCTTTGTGGACCAAGCTCAATAGTCCTCCACGAATTTTCCTGAGACCAAACTTCTTGAATTAGCCCATTGAGTGCCTCTTTGAACTTCTTTGCCCGAGCCCTCGTAACTGGTCCAATTGGAATTTGAACTGGTTCCCTTGAAGACATGCCATGATTTGCATCATTCCCCTCCTCTTGAAAAGGATTTGTCCTCAAATCATCACCTACATCAAAAGGACTCAAATCAGTAACATTAAAAGTAGCACTTACATTGTACTCACTTGGCAAATCTAGCTTGTAAGCATTGTCATTAATGCGCTCGAGAACTTGGAAAGGCCCATCTCCTCGTGGCAGCAATTTGGAATGTCTTTCAGCCAGAAATCTCTCTTTTCGCATATGCAACCAAACCCAATCTCTGGGTTCAAAAACCATCTTGTGACACCCCTTGTTGGCTTGCTTTGCATATTGCTCTATTCGTCGCTCAATGTTGAGTCTGGCTTTCTCATGAATCTGCTTAAAAAAATCAGCTTTCCTTTGGCCATCTAAATTAACACGCTCAGTCAAAGATAAAGGAGATAAATCCAACGGCGTTAATGGATTAAACCCATATACAATTTCAAATGGTGAAAATTTAGTAGCAGAATGAACAGATCAATTGTAAGCAAACTCAATATGTAGTAAACAATCTTTCCATGTTTTAATGTTCTTTTGAATAACAACCCTTAACAAAGTTGATAAAGTCCTATTTACTACTTCAGTTTGACCATCAGTTTGTGGGTGACAAGTAGTAGAAAATAATAACTCAGTCCCTAACTTAGACCACAAGGTCTTCCAAAAGTAACTCAAGAACTTAGCATCTCTATCCGAAATAATTATTCTAGGCATACCATGTAATCTTACAATCTCCCTAAAGAACAAATCAGCAACATGTGATGCATCATCCGTTTTGTGACATGGAATAAAATGTGCCATTTTAGAAAAGCAATCTACCACCACAACAATCAAATCCCTACCCCATTTGGTCCTAGGCAAACCTAACACAAAGTCCATTGAGATATCAATCCAAGGCTCACTAGGAATAGGCAGTGGTGTGTATAATCCATGGGGTTGCACTCAAGATTTTGCTTCCCTACAAGTTACACATCTTCCACAAATTCTCTCAACATCTCTTTTAATGTGTGGCAAAAAAAATGCTCTTGTAGGATGGCTAGTGTCTTAGCAACTCCAAAGTGTCCCATTAAACCCCCACCATGCGATTCCCTCACTAACAAATCGCGTAATGAACAATTAGGAACACACAACTTATTCTCCCAAAATAAGAAATCTTCATGCCTAAAGAATTTACCTAATGCTTTTTTCTCACAATTCCTATACTCTTCACGAAAATCTTGGTCTATTGGATATAATTCTTTAATGTGTTCAAAACCAAGCAATTTTGCATCAAGAGTAGAAATCAATGCATACCTGCGAGAGAGAGCATCTGCAACGATGTTTTCCTTACCTTGCTTGTAACGGATGACATATGGAAATGTTTCAATGAATTCCACCCATCGCGCATGCTTCCTATTCAACTTGTGTTGGCCCTTCAAATGTTTCAAGGATTCGTGATCGGTGTGAATCACAAACTCCTTAGGCCAAAGATAGTGTTGCCACGTCTCCAATGCTCGGACTAACGCATATATTTCCTTATCATAGGTAGGGTAGTTTAAGGCTTTCCCACTCAATTTTTCACTAAAGAATGTAATTGGTCGTCCTCCTTGCATGAGAACTGCACCTATGCCAATACCTGAAGCATCACATTCAATTCAAATGTTTTAGTAAAATCTGGTAGAACAAGTAAAGGAGCATGAGTTAATTTTTCTTTAAGTAATTGAAACGCCTTATCTTGTTCTTCCTCCCATTTGAATCCAACGTTCTTTTTGATGACTTCGGTAAGCGGGGCGGCTATGCTACTAAAGTCTTTCACGAACCTCCGGTAAAAACTAGCAAGCCCATGAAAACTTCAAACTTGGCCTACACTCGTGGGCATTGGCCACTCGCGAATCGCATGAACCTTTTCCTCATTAACCTGTACTCCTTGGGCACTAACAACAAAGGCAAGAAACGCAAGCTTATCTGTGCAAAAAGTGCACTTCTTAAAGTTAGCAAATAACTTTTCCTTTCTCAAGACTTCCAAAACTGATTTCAAGTGTAGAACATGGTCATCAAAGTTTTTGCTATAAATGAATATATCATCAAAATAGACAACAACAAATCTGCCTATAAAATACGCAAGACATGGTTCATTAATTGCATAAATGTACTTGGTGCATTAGTTAATCTAAATGGCATCACTAACCACTCATATAAACCATGTTTTGTTTTAAAAGCA
This sequence comes from Hydrangea macrophylla, assembly GCA_033977485.1. Classification (NCBI taxonomy): domain Eukaryota; kingdom Viridiplantae; phylum Streptophyta; class Magnoliopsida; order Cornales; family Hydrangeaceae; genus Hydrangea; species Hydrangea macrophylla. The sequence continues at coordinate 26,236,862 of CM066988.1, read as the reverse complement.
GTTTTCCATTCATCTCCTTCTTTCATTCTTATTTGATGATAACCACTTTTTAGATCAATCTTAGAAAATACACAAGCACCATGTAGTTCATCTAACATATCATCCAAGTGAGGGATATGGTGTCGATACTTTACCGTGATGTTGTTGATGGCTCGACAATCAACGCACATCCTCTACGTCCCATCCTTCTTAGGAACTAAAATCACCGGAACGGCACACGGGCTCATGCTTTCTCTCATGTACCCCTTTCCATTTATTCACTTACTTGCCTTTGCAACTCCTTTATCTCCTCAGGATTAGCACAATAGGCAGGTCGGTTTGGAATGGAAGCGCCAAGTATGAAGTCAATTTGGTGTTCGATCCCTTGAGTAGGCGGCAAACTGTATGGAATCTCTTCGGGCATGACGTCACCAAATTCCTGCAAAAGAGAAACAACAGAACTAGGCAAAGCGGGGTCAATCTTGTCAGTGTTCAGAAATGCCTCCTGATACAATAGTATAATCATTGGCTGATTTAGAAACATCGCTTTTTGATTTCACTTGCTTTTGCATAGAAATTTGTTTTTCTCTCTATTTTTATCTCTCTAGCCGAATCTCCTCGCTTTTTTTTTTCTCTCTCAATTTTCTCGTCCTCTCTTTTTTCTTCACTCGAATTTTCACTCACTTTCTTTTTCTCTTTCTCTCCTTTTTGAACACTCTCCTTTTGTAACCTCACTTGATCCTCATAAACTTGTTGCAGGGTTAAAGGTACAAGAGTGATCGAACATTGATTAAGTACAAATGAATATTTGTTTGTAAAGCCATCATGCTTCACGCGCCTATCAAACTGCCATGGCCGCCCTAGCAATAAGTGTCCAGCATGCATCGGTACTACATCACACATCACTTCATCTTCGTAATTACCAATTCGAAATGCCACTAACACCTGTTTGTTCATCCTCAACTCACCACTATCATTTAACCATTGCAACTTGTACAGCCTAGGGTGTTTCAACGTGGGCAGCCCTGACTTCTCCACCATTATTGTACTTGCAACATTAGTACAACTACCACCATCAATAATCATACTACAAACCTTGTCCTTAACATAGCACCTAGTATGGAAGATGTTTTCTCGCTACACTTCCTCAACTTCTCTTGCTTGCACACTCAATGCTCTCCTTTCACCAATGTCAATGCATCTGGGGCAACGTACTCCTCCTCAGGAATGTCCTCCAATGGTGGCATATCACCGGTGTCAGAATCGTCATCCTCTGTTTCAATCTCACCATTATCTCGCATCACCATAACCCGCTTATTTGGACATTGACTTGCTATGTGTTCCCTACCTTGGCATTTAAAACACTTAATGTCACGATTTCTAGAAGTAGAAGAATCGGATTTACCTTGATTTCTATGGCTGGCAACCTCTTGTTTTTGCTCAGTTTTTGGCTTCACCAAAGGCTGCTTCTCATCTCTTTTCCAATTATTTGGTTTTCAAGCGAATGTATTGGAATTTTGGCTTGGACGTGTGTTGCTGCCTCTCCTCTTGAGTTGATTCTCAATTTTAATAGCCATGTGTACCATATCCTCCAATTCAACACAGTGTTGCAATTCCACTGCATTAGCAATTTCCCGATTCAACCCAACTAAGAATCTAGCCATTGTAGCCTTTCGATCTTTCTCTACATTCGCTCGAATCATAGCAACTCCCATCTTCTTATAATATTCTTCTACACTCCTATTACCTTGCCTCAAACTTTGCAACCTGTTATACAACTCTCGATAATAGTAGTTTGGAATGAACCGCTTCCTCATAATAGTTTTCATCTCCTCCCATGTCTCTATTGGATGTTCCCTATTTCTCCTCCTATTTAGTACCAATTGATCCCACCAAATAATAGCATAATCGAAAAATTCAATGGCTGCAAGTTTTACTTTCTTAATCTCGGAGTAATTGTGGCAATCAAATACTAATTCCACCTTCTTCTCCCATTCAAGATATGCTTCCAGATCAGTCTTTCCTTGAAACGAAGGAATCTTCATCTTAATACTACCCAAATTATTATCTTCCCGATTCCTAGCTTCTCTAAACCTAACTTCTCTACCTCGACCACCATATCTCCGATGATTATCTATTGACTCCCGATCATTTTCTTCATCAAAGTCTTTCCCACAATACTCCTCATCATCAACTCTCACTCTTCCTTGTACATTACGAACATTTTGTGGTTGCCTATGTGGTGTACCCTCTTCAACTCTATCCAATCTCTCATATATCGGTTCTAATTCTGCCCTCATCATCCGCCTCATCTCTCCCACTAAAAGCTTGCATTTGTAGATTCGTAACAACCGGCTATTGAGCCTCTTCATTTGTGACTCTTCCCTGATCTTGAGCCATAATCCCTACAAGAACGGATTAGAAATAGAACAGATCCGCACTACACTCCCTCACGTGTTTCACTCAAGAATATGATTCACTCGTGTCTACTCTAAAAAATTAAGTCGGCTTTTACCCTCTTATGTGCTCACCACTCCTGCCTTTTTCCACTCATAGTAATTCTCACTCAGTTCTTATGAAACTGATCAAACAATGACCAGAATTTCTCAGTAACAATCCACACCCAAACTAGACCAATCAAATTTGGAAGTTGAAAGCACGACTAAAAACGAACGCGGATGGCTATGTTTCCAAAAGCACAAAAAAATGGAATTTTCAGAATTTTTTTTCACACTATGGAGTAAGGTCAGATTCGGACTCCTTAGACCCCAGATATCGTAAAACAAAAATAAAATGTTAAGCCGAGATTTTGTACTCTTTTTTTTTCGGCCTACCAATCTCTTCTCTTCTTCTTCTTCTTCTTTTTTTGAATAATCAGGGAGACTTCACAGTTTACGTATCTGTTTCAGAAACCCTAATTCCTGAGAAGGAAAAGACCACAATAACAACGATCACGAGAATGAACAAACACGAAGTAACAAGAGAGAATCATAGATCAGATTCGCAAACTCTAAAAACGAAATTCTAGATCGTAATCGAACACCTTTTTTTTTTATATGGTTCAGAAACGGGAACGAATAAGAACAGAAACAAAAAAGATAGGTTAAACCTGAGACTAGAACTATGCTCTGATACCAACTGATACAAACCCCGCCAACAATGTGACAAAACCCGTAACATGATTAATGCCTCGGACCGTTCTACTTTTAGATTCAAATGGGAACCGTGACCCAACACCTATATCAGATGCGAACCTAGGTATAAAGGATGAAGACGCCACAATCAAGGATGGAAAACTCGATTGATAAGTTCAGGTATGAACGCCACAGAGTAAATCTGATAAGTTTGAATAGTTCTTCAAAGAACCAAAGAGAAAACTCTCACAATATTATAAATGATCAAAACTACATATTACAAACCCTAAAACTGTTTAAATAGTTGAGGCTTACAGTTGGGCCCTATAAGCCTACGGAATATTATGCCCCAAAATAAATTCGCCCAAAATTAAAATAAAATGAAATTAAAGGAATAAGAAAAGTTTCTTGGAAAATCTATCCACAATCACAAAAATTGAGTCTCGACCATGTTTAGTCCTAGATAAACCTAACACAAAATCCATTAAAATATCAATCCATGGTTTACTAGGAATTGGAAGAGGGGTGTATAAACCATGGGGTTGTACTCTAGATTTCACTCGCCTACATGTGACACATCTACCATAAATCCTCTCAACATCTTGTTTCATGCATGGTCAATAGAAGTGTTCTTGCAAAACGGCTAATGTTTTAACTACCCCAAAATGTCCCATTAACCCTCCCCCATGTGACTCTCTCACAAGCAACTCTCTCACAGAACAATTTGGAATGCACAATTTATTTTCACGAAATAAAAACCCCTCATGCCTATAGAATTTGTTATGGGCAATTTTTTCACAAAATTCAAACTCTTCACTAAAATCTAGCTCTAAAGGATGCAATTCTTTAATATGCTCAAAACCAAGAATCTTAGCATCAAGAGTGGAGATTAGAATGTACCTTCGAGAAAGTGCATCGGCAACGATGTTCTCCTTACCTTGTTTATATCGAATGACGTATGGAAACGTCTCAATGAATTCAACCAATCATGCATGTCTCTTGTTCAGCTTATGTTGGACTTTAAGGTGCTTTAAAGACTCATGATCGGTGTGAATCACGAACTCTTTTGGCCACAAGTAATGCTGCCATGTCTCCAAAGCTCGAACCAATGCGTACATCTCTTTGTCATAAGTGGGATAGTTTAAGGCAGCCCCACTTAACTTCTCACTAAAATATGCAATTGGTCTTCCTTCTTGCTTAAGCACGACGCCAATACCTAATCCTGAAGCATCACATTCAATTTCAAAAGTTTTTGTAAAGTTAGGTAAAACAAGTAAAGGTGCATGAATTAATTTCTCCTTGAGTAATTGAAATGCCTTCTCTTGCTCTTCCCCCCATTTGAACGAAACATTTTTCTTGATGACTTCGGTTATTGGTGCAGCTATACTTTTTTTTTTCGAAAATGGTAAATATATTCCAAAATTAAGTACAAATGTACAAGGGGCATACCCCAGGAAAAACGTGAAGTGCTAGCATGAGGACCGTGGCAAAGAAAGCCACACAAAAAAGGCAAAAGTCAAGACTTGAGCCTTTAACACAACTAAATCACAATTCAAAACTAGAAATAAAAATCAAAAACAACAAGAGAATCAACAAACAAATCCAAAAAAGCCTCTACTTCATGTCCAAGATCTAGCATGTAACTCCATAAGAGGGTGGTGTTTCCATTGGGTTCTAAGCTGCACGTTGACTTGAGATATCAAATTTTGCAACAAATGTTCTTTTGGAGGAGAAGAACCTGTAAACCTTCTGTAAAAACTACCAAGTCAATGAACACTAGATGGGCTTGGCCATTCTTGGATAGCACAAATCTTTTCTTCATCAACTTATATTCCTTGTGCACACACTACAAAACCAAGAAACACAAGCTTATCGGTGCAAAAAGTGTACTTCTTTAGGTTAGCAAACAACTCTTCCTTTTGATTTTTCCGAAAAAAAAAACTCTTCCTTTTGATACGAACCCCGCCAACAATGTGACGAAACCCGTAACACGATTAATGCCTCGGACCGTTCTACTTTCAGATTCAAATGGGAACCGCGACCCAACACCTGTATCAGATGCGAACCTAGGTATAAGGGATGAAGACGCCACAATCAAGGATGGAATACTCGATTGATAAGTCCAGGTATGAACGCCACAGAGTAAGTCTGATAAGTTTGAATGGTTCTTCAAAGAACCAAAGAGAAAACTCTTACAATATTATTAATGATCAAAACTGCATATTACAAACCCTAAAACTGTTTAAATAGTTAAAGCTTACAGTTGGGCCCTATAAGCCTACGAAATATTATGCCCCAAAATAAATTCGCCCAAAATTAAAATAAAACGAAACTAAAGGAATAAGGAAAGTTTCATAGTTGGCATGCAAGCCTACAATTCAGCAATTTAAGCAATTAAGAAAAAATGACAATCAAATTCTAATTTTAAGAAAACTAAAATTTGACTTCAATCTTTAACTGCTGGATTATTCTTCTAGAACTTGAATTAGATTGAGACATCTTTGTGGACCAAGCTCAATAGTCCTCCACGAATTTTCCTGAGACCAAACTTCTTGAATTAGCCCATTGAGTGCCTCTTTGAACTTCTTTGCCCGAGCCCTCGTAACTGGTCCAATTGGAATTTGAACTGGTTCCCTTGAAGACGTGCCATGATTTGCATCACTAGCTGTGTAAAGGGGGATTCTTTGCTTTCTTTCTTTAGGATTTTATGTATTTGGGTAGTGATTGTATGTTTGTGGATTATGAATATATAATCAGATTTCGAATGTTAATAATCAATAATATTTTTGATTTATTCTTGTCTTAGATTCTCCCTTGTGCTTATTGAACCCAATATTCCTTGATTTCTATGATTGATAAGAATATTTACATACAATGGTACTTATGGGATTGCGATGTTTATATCTTTTATGATTCATGCTTAGGAAAGATGGGTTGTGCTACACCCTAGTTATAGGTAGATAACTCATGCCAACCGAAGATGAGTTATAATTAGGTTAAACTAGTGATATCGTCTTGTCGAAACTACCGGGCTTGTAGTTACGGTAGATCATAAGTATCCAATCATAAATCTTAAATTCGGAAGGATAGACCCCCGATGCATGGTTAGTGGTGGATACAAAATCCTAGATTCCACTCTTTTTTTTTCTCTTTTTTTTTTTCGGAAAGAGGTGAATAAATTCCAAAAAAAGGGTGTGTACAAATGTACCTAAATTCCACTCACTCATATCAAAACAATCTTAAATATTGCATTCGTTTACTTAGTTTTAATTTTAGTATATTATTTCCATAATTTCATAGTTTAATTCATAATAGTAGTTAAATCAACTACCAATCGAATTTCCATTTTCTATATCTAAATGGATTTAGGTTTTATTAATTAAAGGACAAAAATAATCAATCTTTGTGGGTTCGACCTTTACTTCCGTACTGCAAATCTTAGAAAGTAAAGCATACATTTATATCTTGATTTTGACAAGATTAGCGTCCGTAATAGGGAATCTGAAGTATGCTATGTTGTGTACTAAGTCAGATGTCTGCTATGCGATTGGTCTAATTAGTCATTGTCGTAGCAATATTGGTCTTGTCGCTACAAAGTAGTGAAGAGGATCTTGCAATATGTTCGCAGGACTATGGACCTTGCCTTATGCTGTCAACGATGGAAGCATAATATGTGGTGTGCTCTATAGTTATTTAAGAAGCTATTTTTGATTAAAGAGTTTTTGCAGTGGCTAGGCTCTTCATCTCATAGTGATGAGGTTGTGCTCATCTACGGTGATAGCACGTAAGCCAAAGCATATGCAAAAGATCTCAAAAACCACTCTTTTTTTTTCGAAAAATGGTAAATAAATTCCAAAAAGGGGGAGTACAAAATGTATAAGGGCATACCCCAGGATAAACAATAAGCTCAATACATGATGACATGAGGCATGGTAAACAACATAAGGACAGAAAGGAACCCTTGAAAATTACAATCTAATCAACAAAGGAAAACTCAAAAAACATAAAAGAAACTAATTCCAATCACAGATAAATCTGTCAAAATGTACATGGTTTTTCAACTTGACCCTGATTTGTTCATGGACTTGAGAGATAAGGTTCTTCAAGAGAATTTCTTTGGTGTTGGAGATATTCTTGAACGTTCTATTATTTCCTTCTTTCCATAAACCATAAACTGTCACTCCAAGGCACATCTTGGGTATCACATGTTAGAAAGTCTTTCCTTTTAGTCTTTGAGCCATCAACTCCAAACTGTCAGTCCAATTTTGACCTTGCCAATTAACACCACATCGAAGCATCAGATCCTACCAAACAAAAGATGAATAAGAACATGCAAAAAACAAGTGGTCATAAGTTTCCATATTTTGATGGCAAAGCATACAAGCCAAAGGACCAGAAGTGAAACTAAAGATTCTGTCATGAGTAGAGAGCCTATTCTGAGCACCTAACCAAAGGACAAAACTTTGTCTAAGAATTCCCCCAGAAAACCAAACCATATTATTCCATGGGACCACAGGGTAATGAGTCCTCAAGTGGTTCCAGATAATAGAGGTGTTGAACATACCATTAGGATTAGGAATCCACCTTATAGTATCAATGCAGCTACTAGGTTTATAGAAATTAGACAAAACATTTCTAACTTCATTAATTTCAATAGAGTTAGTGCCAGGCCAATTCCAATCCATCCCTATAATGATGCTACTAACCTTAGCATCAATATCAATAGTAGCATCATAAACAATTCTATTAGAATAGTTATCCAGCAAAGGGCCTATGGGGAGCCAATTATCAAACCAGAGGGAAGTGTGATCACCATTACCAATTCAATGAATTAGTAAAGGCTTAGCTATCTCTCTGAGTTTTAATAATTTTCTCCAATACCATTAACACTGGGAAGGAATTTTGGCTTGCCAGAAACTCTTGCCTTTTAGCATATACAGTTGGGTCCACCTATTCCAGAGGGACATGTTGGAAGGGTCCAATAAATTCCCAACATGTTTCAAATTCAAAGCAGTGTTAATTAAAAACATACTTTTGAATCTGAGCCCTCCTTCCTTTTTGGGTTTCCACACAATTTCCCAAGCAACTTTAGCTCCTGAAGACTTATCCATTTTGCTAGACCAAAGGAATCTAGCCATAGCTTGGGACACAAGCTTGAGGACACCTTTGGGAAGAACAAAGATCCCGGACCAATAGAGCTGAATTCCTATCAAAACAAAGCTTATGAGTTAGGCTCTTCTAGCATAAGATAAGAATTTAGATTTCCATGAATTCACCCTTGCACATATTTTATTAACTAATCCATCACAATCTTGCTTCTTTAGTTTTGAGGTGATTAATGGGACATCGAGATATTTGATGGGGATATTTCCCTTTTCAAACTGAAGAGTGTTTAGAATTTCCTCAATCATGTCATCCTCCACATTAGAAAAGAAGAGGTAACCTTTACATTGTTGGCTTATAGACCAGTTAAATTAAAAAACTGATTAAGAGTTTGTCTTCTCATGTTGGCAGAATCTACATCCCCATTAAAGAAAAGAAGAAGATCATCCGCAGAACAAAGATGTGAGATTTTTAACTTATCACATTTCCAGTGATAAGTAAAAGGATCCCTCTGTATGTTATGTTCAAGAAGTTGACTCAAGGTATCCATAATGATAACAAACAAATAAGGAGAAATAGGATCACCTTGTCGTAAACCTCTAGCACCATAAAAAAAGCCCACTGATTCTCCATTAAAATTAATAGAGTATCTAGGAGTGGTAACACAAGCAAGGATCCATTTCTTAAGGTTCATTTCTTAAGGTTAGGGGGAAAAGAAAGTATATCTAATAAATCAATAAGAAATTCCCAACTAACACTATCATAAGCTTTCATAATATCCACCTTTACTGTTGCTCTAGGCCTCCCCTTATGTTTATGATAATCTCTAAAAAGGTCTTGAGCAAGAAGAACATTATAACTAATTTTCCTTCCTTTAACAAATGCAGATTGGGCTTGATCAATAAAATTAGGGAGGATTGTTTGGAGCCTACTAGCAATGATTTTAGATATGGATTTATAAACTATATTACAGCACGAGATAGGTCTAAAATCACCTATCTTAGATGGGTTAGGAACCTTTGGGATCAAAGCAATAAAGGTAGAATTTGATTCACGCAACAGTTCCCCGTTTTGGAAATATTCTTTGACAGCTCCTAAAATAGAAGTGCCTACTGTGTCCCAGGAGTGTTTGAAGAAAAAAGCATTAAATCCATCAGGACCCGGGGCTTTATTACTATGCAAGTTAAAAAAGGCCTTCTTTATCTCATCGTCAGAGGGAATCCTATCCAAGTCTGCCTTTAACACGTTAGGTATTCTTTTTTGAACAAAGGACCTAATAACATCTTTGCCAGGGTAACAATTAGAGGAAGAAGTACCAAGTAAAGATGTGAAATATCTTATAGCTTCTCCTTTAGTTTCTTCACAAGTAGTAGTAAAATTACCATATGGTTTTTCAAGGACAATAATTCTTTTAAAATTCCTTCTTTCTTTGATGGATAGATGAAAATATCCAGAATTCTTATCCCCTACATCTATCCACTGTAGTCTAGATTTCTGTCTGAGAATTTCTTCTTCAATCCAAATAGCTTCACTAAAGTTATTCAAACAAATCTTATGTTGTTCAATGAGAGAAGGGTTCTGTGGGTCAGCAAGTAAAGAAGATTGAATAGATTTTAAGAGCCGCTCTAGACTCATCAACCTTGTTACTCTCTTGTCCTAAAGAATTCTTTCCAAGTTTTTTCAAGTCTTGCTTAAGATGTCTGAGTTTTTGGCTGACTTGATATTGGGCTGTCCCTTCAACTCTATAGTTCCAAGCATTATTAACTATATTAGAATAGTTATCCAATTTAGCCCAAAGCCCTACCTGATACGAACCACGCCAACTTGTGACGAAACCCGTATAAGATTAATCCTAGATTGTCTCTCTAAGATAGGAATGGATGGAACCTCGACCCGTTGCTTATATAGAAGCAAGAACCTTGGTATGTGAGGATGCCACAATCAATTATAGAAGCCTGATTGATAAGTCGAAAGTTGAACGCCACAGATAAATCTGATAAGTTCAAATAGTTCTAAAAGAACCAAAGAGATTTACTACGAGTGGAAAATGGAAAGAGAGGTGAGCATATTAGAGGGTAAAAGCCAAATTTCTTGAGTGAAATACATGAGGGAGTGTGAATCTGTTTCTAACCCACTTTTATAGGAATCATGGCTCAAAACCAAGATAGAAACTCAAATGAAGAAGTTCATCAACCGGTTGATCCAAATCTACAAATCCAAGCTTTAATGGGGGAAATGAGACGGATGATGAGGGTGGAATTTGAGCATTTACATGAAAGGTTGTATAGGGTAGAAGAAGGGACACAACGGGGGCAGCCACAAAATGGTCCTAATAAGCATAGGAGGGAGAGAGTTCAACTTAGGGGAGTAAGAGCTGAAGATGAAGAGTGTTTTGGGGAAGGGTTTCGTCACAAGTTGGTGTGGTTCGTATCAGTTGGTATCAGGGCTTGGCTCTAAGTGAGGTTTGCTATCTTTATTTGTTTATTGTCAATTTTCTTGAGTCTTCTTTTTTTTTTTGGGTTAGTAAATCCTAATATCAGTTTCCCTTTTCTTGTTTGATTTGAGTTCAAATTTAGCTTTGCTTTCGAATTTCAATTTTTAGTTTTTGTGTGTTTCAATCAATATTCAGGTGCTTGATATAAAATAAAATAAAATAAAATAATAAAAAGAAAAGAAAACTAAGGATAAAAAAAAAACTGAGGATGAAAAACACAAGAGGATCCGGAAAGAAAAATAAAGAGTACCAAAACCCGACTTAAAATTTTTATTCGTGTTCTCATTATTTATGTTTTAGGGAGTCCAAATCCAACTTTACTCCATGGCGTGAAAATTTTTTAAAATTTTGGTATCGTGTGCTTTTGGAACCTAATTTTTCGAGATTGTCATTCTCTTAAATCTGAATTCCCTTGGTATAAACCTTTGTGAATTGCCACTAAAAATTTGATTCTTGTTCTATTAGCTCGATAAGAACCAAGTGAGATTTACTACGAGTGGAAAAAGGCAAGAGAGGTGAGCATATTAGCCCTAAAAGCCAAATTTCTTGAGTGAAATACGTGAGGGAGTGTGAATCTGTTTCTAACCCACTTTTGCAGGAAGCATGGCTCAAAACCAAGATAGAAACTCAAATGAAGAAGTTCAACAACCGGTTGTTCCAAATCTGCAAATCCAAGCTTTAATGGGGGAAATGAGACGGATGATGAGGGCATAATTTGAGCATTTACATGAAAGGTTGGATAGGGTAGAAGAAGGGACACAACGGGGACAGCCACAAAATGGTCCTAATATGCATAGGAGGGAGAGAGTTCAACCTAGGGGAGTAAGAGCTGAAGATGAAGAGTATTTTGGGGAAAGGTTTCTTCACAAGTTGGTGTGGTTTGTATCATTACCTTTTCTTCTTGGATTTTTTTCAATATGAACAATAATAGGCGAATGATCAGAGGTACCCAGGCCTTGGAAATGAGCAAAAGAATCCATGAAAGTATCAAGCCATGTCTGGTTGACCAGAGCTCTGTCAAGCTTTCTTTTACTGAAATCTGGCCTTCCATATCTTCGATTACACCATGTGAACATTTCCCCTACATATCTTAAACCAACTAAACAACAATCATTAGTAACCTTTTTGAAATCAAACATATCATTATCCCACCCATGATTGGGATCTAAAATTTCCTCTAGACACAGGTTAACATTAAAATCACCAAGTGTAATATAATTTGTGGTATCACTGCTAGCATTAATAGCTCTAAGATCGGACCAAAGCTCTGCTCTAGCCTGAACAGTGTTAAAACCATAAACAAAGGAAGTTTCAAAGTAAATGGTTTTCTCATCCTTTTCGATACTAACATGAATAAGTTGAGAAGTGCTTTTAAGAATTTTAAGATCAAGTTTATCGGCATTCCAACCTATCCAAATTCTACCAGTAGAATTAGGACTACTATTAGAGAAAAATCCCAATGTTTGAAAATTTTCCTCCTGATAGTATCCTCATTAGATTGTTTAACCTTAGTTTCAACAATGCTTAAAACATCAATATTATGTCACATTTGAGATGTAGTTTGCGCAAAGGGAAGTTGTCTTGAGGCACATCTCCACATGGGGATTTGATGTGCTTAGTCATTTTATTATTAACATTATTATTCTAGTTTTTATAAATTTGTTGGTTTCCATATATGTATTTGTTATATGTCACCGGGCTTTAATCGACCTGCTCATACGGGTGATTCACCTTGGCACCGAGATAGCGAACTAGGACATGTGTATCCATGGTGCTTAGATGGCGATCAAGATGAGACATTTGTGTTCATGGTGCTTAGATAGCTAGCTAGGACACGTGCGTCCATAGCGCTTAGAAAGCGAGCTTGAACACTTATATCTACACAGTGTAAGAACAGCGAGCTACGTATAAACCCTTATTATTTCTATAGGTCGCCTTAGATGGAGCTAAGATGAGACCTTTATATTTGGTCGAACATAGAGAAATCCCATGACTCTATGTAGCCTGTTTATAGTCGAATATGAGTTTTTAGACGGGCGCCAGGAGGGGCGACTATGCTGGGAGACTCAGGTTAGATGTTTTGTGTACCATCTAGACTAAGATTTGTATCGTGTTACTTGTTTTTCAAAAATAGAATGACATGCCCATTTTTATGGAAGAACACCATAGCATACATTTATACTATATATGCTTTCGCGATCGACTATGGAGAAGTGAATGGATTCCTCTTCATTGCTTTGCGAGCCATGTAGCATATCCAAGACATTGGTTATCCTACAAACTAGTTACCTTCACAACTTGAGACTATGTCATGAAATGGAAGCTCGATGACAGCTACTTTAGCATGCTATCCTAGGACGAAGAGAGAATTCCATTCTATGGGGTATGTCTGGGCAAGCGGTCAAGTTAGTCAGATTGACATAAGGGCTTAGCGAAGACCATTCAATAATACACCATGTTTTGTGACTCATTAGCAGGCCTACAACAATTGTATTTTGTTACTGATGTGTCATGAGTACATTACATTGAGGTGGCAAGAACTTCTTTTCACCGAGGGATTGAGAATGATGTATCCGGTGTGGTTGAACCGTCTAAGGCATACACGAGAAGCCTCTGAGTGATGTGTCTTGTTGGTTATGGTGATGATTTGGAATTACACTCCTATCACTGTACTTTCTTTTCGTAAGGTCGCACATTCTATTTTCCTATATGAAGATTGTGTGTGTTGCGTGTGGGTCTGGTGAGGCCGAGAGTGAGGGTAAGGGAAGAGTGTGGTGTGTGTTTCTCCCTTGGTTGTCTCTCTTCTCTCTCGGTTTAACTCACTCCCTTTCTTTTTACCTGTATCTCTCTCTTAATTTTGCCATACATAGATAAATATGTATGTCGAATTTAATATATGTATAGTATATTATATGTATATAATGCATATGTGTAAATATTCTATATATATTTTGGACAAATGTCCAAGTAAGGGACAAGTGGTGGTGGTGGCCAATTCATGGCTGCTATATGGCAGCAGGTGGTGCCCACTCCTCGTTTTGTGTGCCAACATCTCGATCTATGTGCACGACCTCGAACTACGTATACAATTGCTAATGTGCACGTGTGTGTAGTGTAGTGTACGATTCTAAGTATTGGTCCGCCTATGATTCCTAATTGGAATTGCGACGTCGAGAACATACTCTTAATGTTATTACTACGTTAATGACAGTGTCGTCGTTGTTGTGCTGACAATATATGGTTCCTAAATATAGGTCTAACTCCGATTTGATAGTAAACTAAGATATTTGAGGGCGTGTTTCTAACATTATCCTTAACTAGTAACGACATTGTGGTTTAATGATACTTAGACGAATTCCAATAACAAGTTCTAATCTGAGCTCTAAGCGTCTATTAATTTTATGGAGGATTCTATGATTAAAACTACGAGGTCAGGAATTCGCTCCTATTATTAATAATGATATATATATATAATAACATCATCGTTGGTAGGTTAATAATAACTACATTCCGAACTACGAATCTATAATGAATACAATATCTGTGGTGACATCACTATTCCCAGTCTAAATATATGGATTTGTATTATGGATTTCCAAAGAAATTGCAGGTGCTACACTGTGGAAACAATAACCACAACCATCAGAACAATCAGTGTGCACATCATCATGCACAGGTTGGAGATTGACACAAGAGAGATTCTAGGCTCTTCGCCTAGAAAAGTTTGATGGCTTGGGTAAGCCGTAGATAGTAGAGCAATGGTCATGAGAAATGGAAACCATCTTTGATACGATGGGATGCAACGAAACTGAGAAGCGCTGATTGGCCACATTCTAACTTACATACTCAGCAGCAAAATGGTGGGAAGCCGTTGGAAGAATGACATGGGGCACTTTTAGAGAGATCTTTCCGGAAAAGCATTTTCCCAAAGATGAAAGAGATGATAGGGAGAAGGAATTCATTAGTTTAGTCTAAGGCAACAGGACGATTCCGGAAATATACCACACAGTTTGAATGGTAGTCCCACTTCACCTCGCACATTGTGGACACCCCAAAGAAGAAGGTGAAGAAATTCCATCGAGGACTAAACCCCCACCTCAGGCATATGACAATGACATAGATGAATCAACCCTTTAAATCCATGGTTTGTTTAGCCTTAAGATTGGAGAAGGATGGCTGCCAAGGATCAAGACAACCTATGTTTTGACCACCACAAAGAGTCAATCCAAGGGTGAGGAACCCCATGCCTTATCAGGGAAACAAGGGCATATGGAATGGAGAGAGGAAAGCCCTGAATACTCACTAGAGACCATAACATGCTCAAATAGTTGCACCCTGACTCTCACCACCTCAGAATAGAGCACCAGCCCTAGCAAAAGGAACCTCAGCAGCCCAAGTTGCCCCGGGTAGAAATCAGGGAGACTATTTCAACTATGGTATACTCGGCCATTATGCTAAAGACTACTATGCTCCCAAGACTTATAGTCAGGACAAGATCGTTTGCTATAACTGTGTGAGAAAGGCCACTTGAGTTGAGACTGCAAGGCACCTCACCAAGGATACTATAGGCCAATAGCTCACGGATAAAATGAACGAACACATTTGAACTCTATTATTCTAAAGGTAGCAGGATTTGATGCCGAGGCTCAGAATTTGGAAGGTACGCTTATGCTCTTCAGTAATAGAGTTAAAGCTTTGTTTGATACTGGCGCATCAAATTCTTTTATTGCAAGTAGAATTGTTCAAGATTTGAGTTTAGAACCTCAGAACCTCTCTGTAGCTTTGAATGTCGTATCCCTGTTGGGAGTATCTGCCAAGTTGGGTGGGTAAAGTATGGAAGAATTTCCTTATTAATCTAGAGGATAGAAACTTTCTAGCAGACTTGGTGTTTTTGTCAATGAGAGAGTTTGACATTATCTTAGGAATCGACTGGTTGACTAAGTACCATGCCAACTTGGACTGTGTTAGCAAGTCGATTACCTTCTCGTTACCTAAAAACCAACCCTTCAGTTTTCAGTGTAACCCATCGAGTGACGTTTTTTCACAAGTTGCTTAGCTTCTATTGAGAGCACAAGTTTAGAGATCACAGTCGCCAAGATCCCTGTGGTGTGAGAATTTGAGGATGTATTCAAGGATGTCTCAGGGTTACCGCCCAAGCATGAAATAGACTTTTGAATAGAATTAGTATATAGAATAACCCCAATATCCAAAAATCTGTATCGAATGGCACCAACAGAGATGCAAGAATTGAAGAAGCAAGTGCAAGAGTTAGAAGATTTAGGTCTTGTTCAACCTAGCACGTCACGATGGGGAGCACCAGTATTATTCGTGAAGAAGAAAGATGGAACATTTCAACTCTGCATAGACTACATGGAGCTAAATAAGGTTACCATCAAGAACAAGTAGCCATTGCCAAGGATTGACAATTTATTTGATCAGCTTCAAGGAGCGATGACATTTTTGAAGATTAATTTGAGATCACACTACCATCAGCTTTTAGTGAGACCAGAGGACGTACCAAAGTTTGCATTCAGAACCAGATATGAACATTATAAGTTTCTTATAATGCCCTTTGGGCTAACCAATGCCCCAACAGTGTTCATGGATATGATGAATAGGTATTCAAGCCCTACTTAGATTAGTTTATTATTATCTTCATCGACGACATATTGATCTATTCCAAGACCAAAGAAGAACACGAGAAACATATTCGGATTGTGTTGCAGACACTCAGAGATAGCCGTCTATATATATGGAAAGTTTAGCAAGTGTGAGTTTTAGCTCGAGGAAGTCAGGTTTTGGGACATTTTGTTTCTCAAAGTAGAGTGTTTGTGGATACCTCAAAGATTGACGCAGAGTTAGAGTGGAAAAAACTGAGTGTCACGTCCTGGAGTGGCCAAAATAGGAAAAATTTTAAATATTTTCTCTTTTGGTCCTAAGGACATGTGGCAAGTTGAGGATCGCATGATTGTCCAAACAAAAAAGAACCGAGACAATAAGTAATTATACAGTAAATGGAAATAGTAGTAATAAACGTGGTGGTTCTAGGCATACATAAGATATACATCAACATCAGAGTTGTAAATTTCATTATTACATCATCATAAGAAGAAAAAGAAAAGAAAATAACATCCTGGGCTTGTAGCCCTACAATATATTAACAAGATCGGCACCTAGTGCCTTACGTAACAAAAGATAGATAAGCATAGAGTCTTTAACTCCCGCCCGCTAACTAGCAAAGCCATAGCCTTTCTCGGCATACTCCTCTTTTGGGTAATCAGCCTCTGCAAGACCTGGACATTTGATTGTCCAGGTCATGAAAGTCATAAGCTTGAATGCAAGTTGAGTAAGTAAATCTACTACACTCGAATAGGCTCAAAAAACATTGGTTAATCCATTAAGGAAGTAAAACATTCCTTTTTATGCTTTTGAAAACATTATCATAATTCTCTCTTAATCTCAGTCTCGATGTATTACGTATGTTAGGAAACTTTCATTGATATACTCAGACTTTGGAAACACAATCGACATTAACGGACTGCTCGCTTTGGACTATTATTCCCAATTGTACCAACTCAACCATTCACTTTGAACCACAGGTTCAATCTTCACAGAATTGACTTACTTTAGATCACTGACCCAATCCTTACTAACTCACACTTTGCATGCATCTGGCACAATGCCGTTGGCTTGAATATCATCGCCTTATGGCTGATAGGTTATCTTCTTGCCATCGTCACCTTACTGCCTCTCCTTGACATCGTTGCCTTACGGCCTATGATAACCTTGTCTTAGTCATTCAGCCTTGGTTAATGTGTCATCGCCTTACGGCCTTCTCTTGACATCGTCTCCTTATGGCCTATTAACCATCTCATCACTGATCATAACAATACCAACAAGGTACTACTACTAGGCTTTCCACCATGGCATCCACAACAAGTAGTACTGATAAGGTGCTTCTACTCTTGTTGATGTTGCCTGTATGGCTACGGTGACATCTCATCTCATCATATGTATAAGTCCTACAGGTCAAACACGTCTTATACTTAAGAAAGCATGTTCTTTCTTTTCACTACAAAAGTTATTCATTGTAGGGTATTATTAAGCAAGCATATAGTACAATTACCAAAAAATCACATGCAAGTGTATATATACTACAACTCCAAGTACAACTATCTCAGCATGAAGTACTATTATTAAAGCATAGTTTGTCCTTTTACTCATTATGTTAACAAACCAAACTTCCAAATAATATTGAACTTGAGCATTCAAGCCTCTCAAGCATTCAAGCCTAGCTTGTTCGTGAAGCTCATGCGCTCGCCTAACCCCGAGCACTCAGGTTCTGCAGAATCCTTTAGTTTTGTTACTTTGTAATAGAAATTTGTAAATACACCTCATGCATGTTACATGTATTATGTTAGATCATCAAATTAACTTAGGAAAACATATTTTAAAGTGAGTGAGAGTACCACAAGGATTAGATTACCAAGATGATACAAATGATGAAGAGAATGTATGTGTGTGTGTGTGTGTTGCTTCAATATGACTTAAAGAGTGCTTCAATGTGTTTGATCTTCATCCTTCTTCTTAATTCTTCAATCCATCAACTCCAAAACTTTGTAGTAGTTGAAATATAGGTGTTTGTGTGTGTGTGTAAAGATTAGATGATGGTTTGTGAGGATATGCAAGTGAAGAATGTGCATGGATGTATGTTTATGTGCAAATGCTCAAGAGTACCCTCTCTCTCAAAGACTCTATTCTCTAGTCTCCAAAACGTATTAAATGCACAGAGAAGCTAGGTATTTATAGACTTTTAATGCCCAGGGGAATAATAGTCATTTCACTCATTCAATGACTCGAGCGCTCGAGGTCAGTTCGAGTTCTCACACTAACCTCTAGCGCTCGCCTTCTCGAGCGCTTCAATGATCTGGGAGCTTGGGGCTCCTGCTACAATTAGCTTTCTAAGGGTTAAAGGTCCAGGTTCAAGTATAAACATCCATAGGAACTATCATCAAGGTTTATGCATAAACGATTGTAACTTACATATACGGATACAGAAATGCAGAAACATATTTATATATAGATAAATACAGATTAAAGGGTCAATATTACACCGAGTAATGCTTTAGAATTTAGAAATTTTCTTGGTCTAGCTGGCTATTATTGGAGCTTCGTAGAAGGTTTCTCCAAAATCACAGCCCCATTAACTGGTCTTACGAAAAAGAATTTGAAGTTCGAATGGAAGGATAAGCACATGCATTTTAGGAGTTAAAAGAGAGATTGACTTCAGCACCAGTTCTTGCGATACCAAAGAGCGGCAAGAGATACAGCATCTATAGTGATGCTTCGCACCAAGGATTAGGGTATATGCTTATGCAAGATTGGAATGTTATAGCGTATGGATCAAGACAACTGAAGCCACAAGAGATGAACTATCCTACGCATGATCTTGAGTTAGCCGCAATCATTTTTGCCTTAAAGATTTGGAGACATTACCTCTTTGGGGAACAATTTGATTTATTTTTAGACTTTAAAAGCTTAAGGTATCTATTTTCACTGAAGGAATTAAATATGAGGCAGAGGAGGTGGATGGAGCTATTGAAGGATTAAAACATCACCTTGCATTACCATCCTGGTATGGCTAACATAGTCACAAATGCGTTGAGCTGGAAACCTCGCGGGATAATTAATCCTTCTCTTATGATTTAAGAATGGAAAGCATTAGACTATAGCAGTATTCGATCTTCAACCCACATAGTTAGAGGAAGGATATCACTTTGGGTGTCTTGTGTTACAACTAACACTCATTGGTCAAGTTTTGGAAGCTCAATAGAAAGATGAAGAGTTAAAGAAGTTGTTCGCTAGAGTTTCAACAAAAGAACCGAAAGAATGAAGTATTTGATCAGATAGAGGATTCAGATGCAGAGGATGACTTGTTGTGCCCAATGTGGGAAAGCTCAAAACGGACATATTGGATGAGGTACACAAGTCTAGACTGATCGTTTACCTAGGAGGAAAGAAGATTTATAAAGATCTGAAGAGAAACTTCTAGTGGGAAGGCATGAAGAGAGAGGTTGCTGAACATGTATCCAAGTGTTTCACGTGTCAGCAAGTCAAGGCAAAGCACTAGAAGCCGTCTGGACTCCTACAACCACTGTCGATTCTAGAATGGAAGTGGCTCCGCATGTTACCATGGACTTCGTGGTTGGATTGCGAAGATAAAAGCAGGGTCACGATGCCAATTGGGTAGTAGTAGATCAGTTGACGAAGTCTGCTCATTTCATTGCCTACTGACCTACCCAGTAGAGAAACTAAGCTAGGTGTATATTCAGCAAGTATTACAACTACATGGTGTTCCAGTCTCGATAGTATCAGATTGTGACTCAAGATTCACCTCAAGATTTTAGGAGAGTCTTCAAGCAGCAATAGGAACTTCTTTGAGATTGAGTTCCATTTTTCATTCATAGATTGACAAACAGACCGAGTAGACTAATCAAGGTATGGAAGATATGCTCCAAGCTTGCATGATTGACTTCGAGAGTATGAAGAAAGCCCACTTGCCCTTTT
Organism: Hydrangea macrophylla; assembly: GCA_033977485.1. Taxonomy (NCBI): domain Eukaryota; kingdom Viridiplantae; phylum Streptophyta; class Magnoliopsida; order Cornales; family Hydrangeaceae; genus Hydrangea; species Hydrangea macrophylla. The sequence goes on along the minus strand of CM066988.1, from coordinate 26,216,585 downwards.
TGCATAATACAATAATAGTTATCACTTGAGCATAAGGATGGCACCGTTTGAAGCATTGTGTGGGAGACCATGTAGTTCACCACTATATTGGGCCAAAGTCAGAGATGGTAAACTTCTGGGATCGGATATAGTTCGAGAGACCAGTGAAAAGATCGACATAGTCCGAGAAAAGATGAAAGTTGCCTAGAGTAGGCAACAGAGCTACGCAGATAAACGTCAGAAGGATATAGAGTTCAGAGTAGAAGATTATGTATTCCTCAAGGTATCTCCAGTACAAGGTGTTTTTAGATTTTGAAGGAAGAAGGAAAGTTATCACCTTATACATTAGACCCTTCAAAATCCTTGACCGTGTGGGAAAAGTTGCTTATTGACTCGCACTACCACCAAGAATGTCTAGAGTACACAACATCTTTCACATAAATATGTTAAGGAAGTATGTTCACAGCTCTACACCAGTGATTGACTTTAAGGATATCGAGGTTAACGACAACGTGTCATTCCACGAGAGGCCAGTGCGTATCTTGGGGGAAAAAAACAAGAAGTTGAGGAATAAAGAGATTCACCTAGTAAAAGCGCAGTGGAGCCATCATGATGAGAAAGGCTTCTTGGGAGATGGAATTAGAAATACGAGAGAAGTATCCAAATTTATTCCGGGATTAGCTTACTCAGATTTCGGGACAAAATCTTTTGATAGGTGGTGGAGAGATGTAGCATCTGTATTTTCTTATGTAATTTCTCGATTTTTTGTATTTCTTCTTTATAATGCTCTCTATTATATATAATAAGATCGTATTCCTTATTTTCCTTACTGTTTTAGTTGTTCATATGATTGGATGTATGTATTATGATCTTGGGGAAACTTTGCTGGAAAAGTGACCCCGAGCGCTCGAGCCCTGAGCGCTTGAGCCTTTAAAAGGGTAAAATGATGATTTTGCCCTAGGTCCTCAAAATTCTATAAATACTCACCCATTTTTGCATTTTCCTAAGTTTAGAGATTTTGAGAGGTCATCTACACACTCTTATACATCTTGTGTGCTTGAATTCACACACACACATACACACACACACACACACACAGCCCCCCCCCCCTTTTCATTCCTACATGCAAACACATACACCCCATTCACCTACATATTGTTGAATCAAGACGAAGATCATGAAGAAGAGTTCTAGAAAGTTGTTATTTTAATTTTTTTTAATTTATTTTTTTTTCCAAAAAATGGTTAATTAACGAAAAAAGCCAAGCGGCACTACAAAACTGCAAGGGACATAACCCAGGATATACAATGAGTGCAAGAAAATGCAAAAGGGAAGGGCCTAAGTGACAGGGGGATGGTCCCCTTTCTAAGGCCAAACCAAGAAAAAAGACCATCCCATCAAAACAGCACAAACACCCCGAAGGAGAAGAAAATCAGCTTAGGTTGAGGTACAATAAGCTCTCAAAAAACCATAGCATACAACATGCTTGACAAAGTTTTCGGTCTAACCCCATAAATCAAGATAGTCCTGAACTTTAGGATCTTTGGCCCACCAAATATGAACTTGAGCATGGATATGATAACTATTTCTTTGGAGATCCTCTCTCCAAGCTTTCTTTCTTGCCTGAAGATTCGGGCATTCTTCTCTCTCCAAAGAGCTTAGATGGTTGCCCCAATACACATTCGAGGCATGATATCTTTAGGTTTCTTTGACTTCCATTTACTAGCAACCCACAAAAAGTTGTTCTAGAAAGTTGTTTATCTCTATGATCAAAGTTGAAGCAAGTCTTAGTTGAAGCTCATAAGCTCTTAGCACAAGCTTTCTCAACATTTTCTCTATTTATCACCATCCAAACACACCTTTAGCTATTGTGAGTATAGATTCTCACTCAAAACCTATAGGATCAGTTTTTCATCATATATCTAACATGCATGAAGATCTAATTCAGTTTTGTACATGCATGGAAGTTTTTTTGTAGAATCTATTTTTCTGCTAAGCCCGAGCGCTCGCACTGGATTGGATCGATTGAGCCTCTTGAGCACTTGAGTGGTGCAGTTTTGCCATGGACTTTGTTTTAATATGCTATACTTAGAATATATGAGTATCTACATATGTAGCATTATATCCACGAAAATTTGCATGCTGGTTTATAACACTAGCACACTAACCCACTGTGCTAATTATGCCTATATGTACATCTATATGCATTAAGAAGCTATACTTGTGACGACATGTTAGAATCCTACAAATAGTAAACCTGAATGCTCGCATTTCCCTGAGCACTCGAGCTTACTGAATTTAGTTTCCTTTATATGTCATGCTTATGAACTAGTACTACGTGACGATGATTTTTGTATTGCGACTCTGAGAATAATGGGAATAATCTATGCGTAATAAGATCGAAACTTATAAATTAACTCTATGCTTTGTTTGTTGTTCCCTATACGTTGGTCAACTTTCTTGAGTTTGGAGTAAGTATTGGTTGTAAGTCCTGGGAGTATCTATCTAGTCATAGGTATCCTTTTTGGCAATGACATTGGTGTCTAGTGTCAGTGTGGAAGTTGCTAAGTAGGTGTAAGTGTGGTATCTGTTAATGATTATTTTAACTAAGTCAGTCGTTAAGACGATGCTATGCTCTTGCGGCCATTGGGGCACAACAGCTTACTCATCAAGCAGTCATTAAGGCATGTTTGTATTGGTATCCGTTGATGAATATCTTGACTGAGTTGGCCATTAAGGCACGTTGCGATGCTCTTGGGGGCATTGGGGCACGATACCTTACTCATCAAGCGGTTGATAAGGCATGTTTATATTCATTAGTAGATAGGTTGTGGACCTAAAATGTTTAACTATATAGTCTATTCAGTTATAAGTCGTGAAACGAGTCGAGTTGGGTTTTCATATTGTGGTTCAGTTAATCTTATCTTTTGGTAACTTCTAAAGACGATTTGCAAGCCAAATTAAGGATAATGAACTTATTTGTTTTCTCAACTGTTACTAATGGAGCTTTAAGTGCTCACTCAACTTGTATTCAAGCTGATGGCATTTTATGTTGCTAGGCCTTCCACATCCAGCGATGCCAGTTTTAGTAGGAGATGTTCATCGTGAAGGGGGTTACGTCAATGGTGGGTACACTACCGAATGGTTCGCTAATGAAGACTGCTATGAAGATGAGTATTCGGGAAAGGACTACTACGGAGACTACTAAAGATTTGCAAGATGAAGACAGAGATCTTAGTCTCCTATTTATCTTTCCTTTTTGATGTTATAAATTAGTTGATGTCAGACTTTATGACACTGAATGTCACCAAACTAATTTTCTTTTATTTTAGTTTCTCTTGAATTAGGTTATGTAATATAATGTTTAATGTATGATTCCATATTATTTAATATTAGTATGCTGCATTTTGAATTAGACACATGTCCCATATTATTATGCTTCTTGTAATTATTTCTGTTGAGGATAATTAGTTGAATCTCCAACAGTCACGTGTTCCTAGGATCTAAAAAGGAAATTTCAAAATTTCCCTATTTTTGGTCTACTCCAGGGTATGATAGTTTAAACCTAGCCTGACCTGCTACCCTAACCCATATCTATACATAACCCAACCTGACCCTAGCTCGACCCGAACCCGGGTCTTATAACCTTTAAGACCCAAACGGGTCGCGTCTTCTCTAACCCCTTTCGCTAGTCGTCGGCGACACCTAAACTAGCCGAAAAACTTCCAACGCCCATATCTTCCTATCCTCTCAATGGAAATGAAACAAACCAACAGGAAAATGAATAGATTGCCTCCCTCTACAACATAGTATGAGCACTAGTCATTTTGGGGTCTGACCAGACCATTATCCTTTTTGGACCTTCTAAAGAATAATGGCCTGTATGGCCATCGAAACATTCCTTAAACCAAATTCTAGCTGGGACCATGGGGGTCTGTTTGGTATAGCTTAAGGGCTGTTTGGTGAAGTTTCAAAATCCAAGCTCCTTTGGAGCTTTAATGGCAAGCTAAACTAGTCCGAGAGCCTAAGGCTCTATTTAGGTGGTGCGTGTGTGTTTTGTGAGGGTCCAAAGGGTACAAAAAATGCAGAGGGGGTTAAAGGAATGCTTACCTTTTCTTCTAGTAGTCTTGGGTCCTCTCTCTCTCTCTCTCTCTCTCTCTCTCTCTCTCTCTCTCTCTCTCTCTCTTTCTCTCATCTTCTTCTTCGTTCTTCTTCTTCCAGTCTTCTGCGTCTTCTTCCTTCTCCAGTGGCTGTGTGTATAGGGTCACAGAGAGGGTGCAGAGTATGGTGTTGTGTATCTTCTTCCTCAAACTCTCGATCATCCACTCTATAGTAGCATCCCGGTCTATCCTATTCCATCTTTTTTTTTTTGAAAAACTGGTTAATTAATCCAAAAAAGAGGGAGTACAGAAGTACAAGGGGCATACCCTAGGATATACAATGAGCGCTAAAAAAATGTGGAAAGAAAGAGACTACCAGCAACAAACAGATGGGATGAAACAATATCACATTGTGAATACAGCTGATACGTTGTCATCCCATGAGTACAACAACATGAGCCAAATTTCAGTCACAAAAATGAACCTAATCTCTCAAGGCACCCAAAACATTAACAAAAGCAATCACAACCAAATTGTAAATTGCAAAACCATGCAAAAGGGGGCATCAGGTCCATCTAGATAAGTAATCTGGGAGCTTCGAGTCCCTGCTCCACTTAATCTGCATTTGCTCGAAGATGCTCCTAACAATGTCATTAATGATCCAATCTCGAGACTTACTTTGCTATTTGAAAATACGAGCATTTCATTCCCTCCAAATGGCATAGACCATGGTTCCCAAGCACATCCAGGGCATAATATGTTGAGGTTGTTTAGACTTCCATTTGTTTGCAGCCCAAGATATGATGGAATTCCAGTCAAGAGGGCACCCAATCATATTGAATTTGCGCATGATAACCTGCCAAACATGAGAAGAGAAAGAGCAAGTAAAAAATAGGTGATCATGGGATTCAATATCTTTGTTGCATAACACACAAGCTAGAGGACCCGGTGTGAATGACCAAATCCTATCCTGAGTGAACAGTTTATTGTGAACCGCAAGCCAAACAATGAAACTGTGCCTAGGAATGCTCCCAGGAAACCAGACAATGTGTGCCCAGGGCACCTTAGGGTGAGCCTCTCTAAAAAAGTTCCAGGTATGGGAAGCGACAAAGGAACCATTAGGTGAGGGACTCCAAATCACAACATCATTTGCATTTGAAGGCTTGGGAGTTGAGTTAGTTGCTCTTTTTATTTCCATCAGCTCCCATGAAGACGTATTCAGCCACCTCCATTCATCCCTATTAATAATGGACTGAACTTTAGAGTTAGTAGGGATAGCGGTATCATAAATAAAACTTTTAACAATATCTAGGAAATATAAACCCAAAAGGAAGCCAAGAATCATGCCATAGAAAGGTATTAACCCCATTTCCAATTTTATACTAAATTAAAGAAATAGCAATGGTTCTAAGTTTCAAAAGTTTTCGCCAATACCAAGAGCATTGGGAAAGAGGCATAACATACCAAAAACTATGACCCTTAAGCATATAACTTTGAATCCATAATTTCCAATTAGATTTGTTGGAAGTGGAATGAAGATTCTAAATATGTTTCAGGTTAAGAACAGAGTTCATTTCCACCAAAGGTTTTATTCCCAATCCACCTTCCTTCTTAGGTAAACAAACGATATCCCAAGAGATTTTTGAGCCAGAGGATTTCTCAATGCCACCTGACCACAAAAATCTTCTCAGAAGATGTTCAACTTCTTTTAGAAGTCCTTTTGGTAGAATAAACATGCCAGCCCAGTAATTGTGAATACCCATAATAACCGAATTGATCAATTGGGTCCTACCTACAAAGGATAAAAATTTAGAGGTCCAAGATTCTATTTGATTAGTTATTCTTTTAAGCAGCTCATTACAATCACACCTCCTCATTCTAGTAGTAATCAGAGGGACACCCAGGTATTTAAGAGGAAGTGTCCCTAAAGAAAGTTGGAAAGTATCTCGAATTTCCTCAACCACATCATCTCTGATTCCAGCAACAAAAAGACAACTCTTAGCATTATTACCTTTAAGCCCAGTAAATTTCAAAAATTGAGTAAGAGTGGTCTTAATTAGCTTGGCAGATTGAATATCTCCATGGATTAAAATCATCAAATCATCCGTAAAACACAAGTGGGATATTTTAGGTTTGACACATCTCCAATGAAATTTGGAACTCTTATTAGTGGAAATATTATAAGTAAGCAACTGACTAAGAGTTTCCATAATCAAGAGAAATAGATAAGAAGACATAGGATCACCTTGTCTCAGACCTCTAGCCCCCTCAAAATACCCCACAGATTCACCATTAAAGTTAATGGAGTATTTAGGGGAAGTAACACAGGCTTTGATCCATTTAAAAATTTTGGACGGGAAATCCACAATGTCAAGCAAATCAAAGAGAAAAACCCAGCTGACACTATCATAAGCTTTCATAAGATCAACTTTAATAGTGGCTCTAGGAGGACCTTTGGTAGAGTGATAATCCTTCATGAGATCACTTTCCGAAAAAAAGATAATCCTTCATGAGATCTTGGGCAAGTAAAATATTATCACTGATCTTTCTTCCTTTGACAAAAGCAGATTGTGATTGATCAACAAGACTTGGAAGGATTGTTTGGATTCTATTAGCGATTATCTTGGAGATACATTTTTAAATACTATTGCAGCAAGATGTAGGTCTAAATTCCCCCATAGATGAAGGATTTGGCACTTTAGGGATTAAGGCAATGAGAGTAGTATTAAACTCAATAAAAATTTATCCAGAAGTAAAAAATTCCCTAATATCGGCTAGGACAGACGGCCCAGTAATGTTCCAAGTTTCTTTGAAAAAATGAGCATTAAATCCATCAGGACCAGGAGCCTTATTACTATTTTTTTTCGGAAATTGGTAAATAGATTCCAAAAAAGGATGTACAAAATGTACAAGGGGCATACCCCAGGAAAACAAAAACTCAAATCATGAGGACATGAAGCTCAGCTTACATCAAAAGGACAAAATTTTGGAATCTCCAAACAAAAGGAGTTCCAAAAAGAAAAGCAATAAGTCAAACATGAGCCTAATCAAACAGACTAGTTAACTCCAATTACATATAATCCTATCAAAATGAGGATGGTATTGCCATTTAATCTTGATGTGTGCATTGACTTGAGAAACAAGGTTCTTCAAGAGAATATCTTTGGGCGTGGACATTTTCTTAAATGTTCTGTTGTTCCGTTCTTTCCATAGACCATAAACAAGGAGCCTTATTACTATGAAGACTAAATAGAGTGTTTTTTATTTCCTCATCAGTGGGGATGGCATCCATCCCAGTGATCTGATCAGGGGTTAGAGATTTGGAAAAAAAATTTCCTAAGTTCCTCCGGCCCTGGATAATTATGATTAGCAACTGTCCCTAGCATATCTTGGAAATATCTAATGGCCTCCATTTTGGCTTCTTCCTCATCCTTAGTGGTGGTATCATCTGGTCTAACCATGGAAAAAATACGTTTCATATTTCTTCTAATTTTTATAGAGTTGTGGAAATATCTAGAATTCCTATCTCCCGCTTCAAGCCACTGTATTCTAGATTTTTGTTTAGCAATAGCCTCTTCTATCCTAGCAGCTTCAAGAAAACTTTTCTTTTTTTTTTTTTTTTTTTTTTGGAAAGTAAGTATGTATAGAAAACAAGGAAAACAAAAATACAAGGGGCATACCCCAGGAAGTTAACAAAGAGATGGTACACTATCTAAGCAACAACAAAGATTGAGGGCCATCAAATTGGGACAACAAGTGCAAAGCAGGTCAAAAGGAGCCACAACAAGGGCACAAGAAATTTAAACATCAAAAATAGAGTTGGGGAACCCCCAGTTCTGCTTTAGGGATAAGTTGACAGTTGTATCAGGGAAACCTTTAAGACCAGCAACCTTGAGTCTAACCATTTCAATGATGGAGTTGGTAGTGGTAGCCTCATCAACATATTGGTTAAGCTTCCATCTGGCATTCCTTTCCTTCCATAAGGAGTGGATAGTACTCGAGAAGCTGAGCTTGCCCACAATGGAGTGTAAAGATTTATCCTTGAACTGGGTGTGGGCCCAAGTCACCGAATTCTGCCAACTCTGCTGAGACCATTGGCTGCCACATTTAGTGGAGATCATTGACCATATGCGGAAGGAGTAGTTACAGTTGAAGAAGAGATGGTTATGGTCCTCAGTAGGACCACGGCAAAAGTAGCAAGACGTCCTGTTGATGATTCCCCATTGTAGAAGTTTATCTTGGGTATTGAGACGCTCCCGAATAGCTAGCCAAAGAATGAAACCAGCTTTGGGGATAGAATTACCATACGACACCAAGTTATGCCAAGGAATTTGAGGCTTATGATTGCAAATAAATCCAAAGGCCGAGGCAGTGGTGAAGGTCCCATGTGGGGTACGAGACCAAGAGACATAGTCGCGGTTGGATGAGGGAGTACAGCCTTGCACAAGGTCTTGAAGTTGCATGATAAAGACAGAGGTTGAAAGAGGCCAGATCCAGGTATTATCTCTGATAAGGCTGCTGACTTTAGCCTGTTTGTGCAGACCCAGGTCGTAAAGGACTCTGTCATTCATGATCAGATCAAGGGGACCACAAGGGAGCCAGTAGTCATACCAGAGGGAGGTAAGCTGGCCATTACCAATGGAATGCCTTATGCAGGATCTGAATTCATGGCGAATGTTAAGGATTTTCCTCCAGGTCCAGGTGCATTTGGAAGGGATCTTGACTGACCATATGTTTCTATCTTTCAAGATGTTGATGTGGACAAACTTGGCCCATGAGGACTTAGAAGAGGGGTTGCACAGGTTCCACAGCAGCCTAGAGATGGCAGCCTTGTTCCAGGGAGGGAGAGGTTTAATTCCCCAACCGCCTTCTTCCTTGGGACAAGCAATATCAGCCCAAGCAACTTTGGGTTTGGAGTGAGCTTCAGAGGAACCAGACCAGAGGAAGTTGCGCATCAGACTTTCGAGTTGCTTTAAGATCTTCTTCGGAAGGATAAAGACAGAACTCCAGAACACTTGGATGCTAAAAAGCACAGATTTTATGAGTTGGATTCTACCTGCATAAGAGAGAAAACGATTATACCAAGAGGAGATTCTGCCAGTCATTCTATCCAATAAGGCTTTACAGTCATCCCGCGTGAGTTTGGAAGCAATCAGAGGGACACCCAGGTAGCCGATGGGAAGTTGCCTGATGCCAAACCCAAAAGAGCTGATGATATGGACTTGAGATGTCGTGTTAATGTTGGCCATGAATGTGAGACTCTTGTCTAAATTGGGGAGCAATCCAGATAAAACAGAGAACTTGTCCAGAGCTGATTTGAGAACATTGCAGGAGGCTTGGTCTCCCTTGTAGAAGAGGAAGAGATCATCAGCGAAGCAGAGATGGGTCAGTTGGGTTTTATCACAGCGCCAATGGTAGCCGAAATGGGGGTTGCTGTGGGTTTCTTTCTTCAAAATCATGGAGAGAACTTCCATGGCAATGACGAAGAGATAAGGAGATAAGGGGTCCCCTTGCCGCAGACCTTTGGCACCCTGAAAGAAGTCAACCAGTTCGCCATTAATGTTAACAGAAAAGGAAGGGGTGGTGATGCATTCTCTAATCCAATTGATGAAGGTGTTAGGGAACTTGAGAAGGGCCAGGGCATCCAGAATGAAGTCCCATCGGACAGAATCGAAAGCCTTCTTTAAATCAACTTTAATGGCACATCTGGGAGGGCCATTGTCTTTATGGTAGTCTTTCATGAGCTCTTGGGCAATAAGGATATTATCCACAATGCTACGACCCTCCACAAAGGCTGACTGGGCGTCATCGATCAAAGAGGGAAGAAGAGTCTTCAACCTGTTTGCTAAAATCTTGGAGATGCACTTGTAGATGGTGTTACAGCAGGAAATGGGCCTGTAGTCATTCATCGTAGTTGGGTTCGGGACTTTGGGCACCAAAGTAATACAAGTAGCATTGGTTTGTTTCAGCAGCCTACCATTGCTGAAAAAAGACTTGATAGCGTTAGTGACATTGCTACCAACCAAATCCCAATTCTTTTTAAAGAAGAAAGCATTGAAGCCATCCGGCCCAGGGGCTTTGTTGTCGTGAATGCTGAAGAGAGCATCCTTGATTTCCTCAGAGGTGATATTGCGGATTAGGGAGCAGGAATGCACTACAGAGATGGATTTAGAGATGAAATTAGCAAGGTGCTCCTGCCCGGGGTATTTGCTGGAGGAACTAGAACCCAACAGCTGCTTGTAGAAACTCACAATGGTAGATTTCACAACAGGGTAATCAGAGATCTTGTCCCCTTTCTCGTTGGTGATAGAGAGGATTTTGTTTCTGTTTCTCCGAGCTTGCACAGATTTGAAGAAGTACCCAGAGTTACAATCCCCTTCTTTAAGCCATTGGATTCTAGACTTCTGCTTAAGCATGCTTTCCTCTTGTCTGCTGATCAAGGCAAAGTCAGCAAGGTGGGTTTTCTCTAAATCTTGGAGATTGCTATTGGTGGGATCAGAGGCCAAAAGGGATTGAGTATTGGTGAGCTTTTCCCTGGCAGCATTAGTGTTTTTATGCATATCCTTCCCCTTGTCATGGCTGAGCTTCCGGAGGGCTTCTTTGACAAATCTGAGTTTTTGGACAACTTGAAACATGGGGACACCTTCCACAGGCTGGTCCCAAGCCTCCTTGATGGTGGCCTGAAAATCCGGGAAGTCCATCCAGTAGTTGAAAAATTTGAATGGGCGCTTGAAAGTGTTTAGGTTGATGCCTGTTTTGATGATGATTGGGGAGTGATCAGAAACTCCATGGTGGAGGAATATAGCCTCAGAGCCTGTCAAGGCTAAGTTCCAGGTTTCATTGGTCAAAGCCCTATCAAGCTTTCTCCATATGGGAGCATCACCATTACGATTGTCATGCCAGGTCAAGAGGGGGCCCGATGACCTGAGATCGTCAATCTCCGAATCATTGAAGCAGTTGTTGCAATCACCTCTGTATGGAGCCCAAGAAGTGTCCCCACCTTGTCTCTCAAACCCATACCTAATGGCATTGAAATCACCCAGGACTAACCATGGCTGATTGGAGAACAAACGGGAGTGGAAATGGATGTTCTGCCATAGGGATCTCCTCTCCTCAATATCATTAGATCCGTAAACAAAAGATAAAATCATAATGAGTTTGCTCTCCATACAAAGAACATTGATATGGACCACTTGATAAGTCATCCCAGAAATAGAAGCAGTGACCTGGTTAGGATCAAAACCAACCCAAATTCTACCATTAGTGTGGTGATTGTAATTATGGAGCCAATTCCAGTCCTTGTTAATGGCCCTTGAGATCCTATTATGGTTGGTGTTTCTGACCCTGGTCTCTAAGATGCCAAGGCAAGCAATGTTGTAAGTCTTGATTAGAAACCTAATCTCTTGTTGTTTGAGGGGGGTGTTAAGGCCCCTTATATTCCAACAAGCAAAATTTAACATTATTAGCAAAAAAAGAGAATGGAACCTTAAGAACCTCCCCTAGGGGAGTTCTTGTTTTTCTTCTTCTTGGTCTTCTTGCTATCCCAGTTGGCCATTGGAATGCCATCAATGTTTTTGATCTTGCTAAGGATTGGGTTACTTTCTGGGGTAGCTGTGTCAGGGGAAGGAACTGAGTGGGAACTGCTGGGCTGGGTTTCTGGAGGCCTGGGGGAATGACCTGCCACTTTGCAAGGGGAGGGGGGTGAGGTTAAGGGGACGGGGGTGCTAGCATTGGTGATTATAGGGCTAAGAGGGTCCTCACAGGCAAAAGAGGTTCCAGCTTGATCACAAACAAGAGCAAGGAACTGGTTGGATGTGGCTTGGGCCATCTGGTTTCTAGCAAGATCTTCAACTTTCCCTTTCCCCTTCCGAGTAACATCTGTCCATTGATCGTTAGGCTCCTTGGGGGGTACATTTCCTTTAGTAGCATTTGCTTTAAGAGGGACCTTGTTGCAGTCATGCCCAAACTTTTCACATTTGCTGCATCTAGAGGGTTGCCATTGATATTCAATTTTCACCCTCACACTATGTGAGGGATCACTGGTAGGGTGGCCTTCAACCCTAAGGTCAAACTCTTCAATCAATTCTTCTCTAGCATCAATCTCAACACAGATTCGAGCAAAGGAAATCCTTTTCTTATTTTCAGTCATTCTGTCAACATGCAGCGGATGTCCAACCATACTAGCCAGATGACTAAACCCTTCCGAGGTCCAGAACTCGAGAGGGACATTGTAGAAATGGGCCCATATAGGGATTTTAGATACTCCTTCTTTCTCCAGTTTCAGCATTGGGTGCCATTTCTTTAGGATAAAGGGCTTACCAACGCAGTACCAAGGTCCTTCTTCAAGAACTCTATCTCTGTCATCTCTGGAATCAAACATAAAGAAGAAGAAACCATCATCATCTGCAAGAACATTAGATAAACCCTTCTTGTCCCATAATCTAGAGGCCGTGTTTCTAACAAGGGTGAACGGGAGCCGCTTGTCAAGGAAGTATCCAACCAGGCAGGCATCCCAACCTTTGCAACCTTCTTCAACAATCGCCTTGGGGATCACTAATTCACCTATAGCCCTGCTTTCACCGGGATTGATGAACTTTAGATTCATATTCTCCTCAATGGGTTTCTGCTTTGGTTGCACGACATTTGCCCAAGAAGTATCAGAGTTGTCTTCCGAGAGAGAGGTATTAACTTTGTCTTCCCCGGTTTTGGGATTGATGGAGCTGTTATTAGTTTTTTCGGTGGGTTGAGCTAGATGGGGCTTGCCGTAGTGGTTTCTAGACCTGGATCGCGATCTATTTTCCCTTCCTTCTTCTCTACCATGCCCAAAAGATTGGCTTCTCCCAGTACCCTTGTGGTCCTTAGCAATTTCCCCTGTTTCAGCAGCTTCTTTGTTGCGCAGATTTGCGATTTTGGCGGGTATTTCCAGCGAATCTAGCTTGCATTGAAGGATTGCGAGCTTGGATTTGAGGGAGTTGTTTTCCTGAGAGAGATTAGCAATTTGCCGCCCAGCAGCTCCCGAGGCGAGCTCAGTAGCTTGGAGGGCCTGCTTGTCTATGGTGGTCAGGTTATCATCATCTTTATGTTTTGAAGAACCATCAAGTGGAGGGTTTGATTCCTCAACAACGCATGGTTGGGGAGTAGAACTGATCTGAGAATTTGTGGCATTAAGAAGTGGGGCAGTGGGTTTGGTGGCGGCCATAAAAGCAAGGAGGGCCAAACCCTAGAGAGAGGGTTCTGTGACTTAGGATTCTAGAGAGAAGGAGGACATTCTCTCTCTACATTTTTTTCAAGAAAACTTTTCATGGCCTCTTTTTCTATAAGAATAAGATCATTATCCATAGGATTGGAATCACGGTTACTTTAACTCCGAAAGAGCTCTTCCCTAGCTTTTTCCAATCTAAGTTTTTCTTTGCCAATAATATCTTTAAAGAAAATTTTCAATTCTTGTTTCAGACTCCTTAGCTTTTGACAAAGTTGGAATTGAGCAGTTCCTACAATACAATCATCCCAAGATTTTTGGATAGTTTGAGAAAACTTATCCATAGAAGTCAAAAAATTATAGAATTTAAAAGGTCTACCTTTTCTCTTTTTAGAATTATCAATATTAATAAGGATAGGGGAATGGTCATAAATACCTGCTGGCATGAATTTAGCAAGAGAAATAGGGAAGAACTCAAGCCAATCTTGGTTAGCAAGAGCCTTGTTCAGCTTTTTCTCAGTGAAATCTGATCTACCAAATCGTTTATTACTCCAGGAGAAAAAAATTCCAACAAATCTAAGGTCCACCAGACAAGCATCATTAATGCATTTAGAAAATTCCTCCCTTTCTTGTTCATTTCCTTTCTCCTTTCCTTGGACTTCATTGGAGTTTAGAGTGACATTGAAATCTCCCAATGTAATCCAAGGTGTTGAACCCATAGAATTAGCAATGGTTCTCATAGAGCTCCACAAACTAATTCTTTGGGCCCCTGTATTAAAGGCATAAACAAAAGAGGCCTCAAAAGAAACTTTATTATCAGCACTAGTAATACGAGTATGAATAAATTGAAAATTTGAGATCAAAATGTCCACTTTGACTCTATTAGGATCCTATGCAACCCAAATTCTCCCATGGAATTCAGTTTGGGTATTGGAAACAAAATTCCAAAGAGGAAGAATAGATTGTTGAATGTCACCTCATTAATCTGTTTCACTTTAGTTTCAGTGATACCCATAACGGAAATATCATTTTCAAAAATGAATTTTTTTCAATTCCCTTTGTTTATAGGAAAGATTAAGACCCCTAATATTCCAATTGCATATAATCATTAAATACGTTTAGGGGAAGGATTCAACTTAGCTGAAGTGATCCCCTTCTTTTGATTATTAAACTTACTTGGAGAAGCCTGTTGATTTGTGCTTGAATTGGAGCTGGATGGATAATTATACCCCTTGATAATGCACTGTTGTTTTCCTCCTTGAGTGTTCGAACCTGGTTCCTCACCTGTCTCACTATTGTTCTCATTTAGTGCAGCAAACGCATTAGTTTCTTCAATTCCCAGCTTGTGGTTGGTGGCATTATGATAATTATGGACTGTCGAAGGGCATATAGTGCTCAAAATATGCTCAGCTAATCCCCGTTTCATTTCTTGATCTGGAATTAAAGACACTTCCTGGACTTTCTCAATTTCTTTTAATGGGTGCACTACCCAAAACAATTTGTTCATGGCTCTGAGGCCGAGGACCCACCTGACTGGGTATTACTGGATTTACCATGTCAGTAGTCTTAACCTCTAGTTGGGTAAGCAATAAACTAGGCTGAGCAAGATCTGGATTATTTGTCTGTGCAATTAATGTGGAAGGAACTTGGGTAGGATCTTCAATCGAAACAGTTTTACCTTTCCCCTTAATCATCCACTGACCTTCCACTAGATCTTTCCTTGTAATGGAGCCCTTTTGCTGGTTGTGGAGGTTCTGAACTTTGTCACACTTGTGACCAAATTTCCTGCATTTGTTACATCGAATGGGCATCCACTGTTATTTGACCTGAATTCTGGTAGATTCTGATTCACCACTAATAGGGTCTTCAGATTGGATATCAAACGCATGTAGTAACTCCCTTTTAGCACTAACCTCAATACAAATTCTAGCACATGAGATTCGTCGGCATATAGCTGTCATCCTATCAACATGTAATGGTTTCCAACGATACTTGCTATGTGACTCAGCCCATTGGGGTTCCAATATTCCAAAGGAACATTGTAGATATTCACCCATATCGGTAGAGAAGATGGGGCATCTTTGGTCAGTGGTAACCCTGCTTGCCATGTACGGAGAATAATGGGCTGACCTGCAAGATGCCATGGGCCACCTTCTAGCACTGCCGCACTTGCTTCATACCTTTCAAATTTAAAGAAAAATATCCTGAATCGGTAGCAACCATGTCTAAAAGACCACTTTTGGACCACATTATAGCTGCAAAATTTTTTACCAAGGAAAAAGGTAGCTTCCTCCTAATAAAATACCCAACGAGTGTATTTTCCCATGCCTTGCTACCTTCTATAGCAAGGTCCTTAGGTAATATGTAGCATTTACTATCTTCACAGGCTGTGGGCTTGACATAGGTGAGTTTAAAAGGCGGGGCAATTTTCCCTTTTACAAGAGAGGCCCAACTAGGGCCATTGGCCTTTGGAGATCCATTAGGCAAATTCGTGGAGGGATGTTGGCCTTCGGAATTCATCACCTCTTGACTAAGGGAATTGGTACACACTTGACCACCACCTTGTGCTGCGTTAATAAGTGGGGAAGTCTGGTTTGCTATGACAAGCACAGCTCCTTCAGTAGCTTTTTCACCTTTATTTATCTTATGTTGACCATTGGTTTGAATAGATTGGAGACCATGTGCTGAGCAATTCTCATTCACATGCCTTGTCTCACATGGGGGCCCACTGGGTAAGGCTTGTAAATGACAAGTTGAGGCATTCAAAGTGCTTATTTCGTTAGAGGACGCAATGGGGCCACAAAAGTCAATCTATGGGGCTGAGCCACTAATTTCCAAAGAATTAATATCCTTATGTTCACATTTTAAATTACCAAACGAAGGCTAGCCATTATACTTACCCACGTGGGACCCATTTTCATGTGTGACGTGCCTTATGCAAGTGGCATTAGTAGGAGACATGGCTCCTAAATTTAGGGATAAAGCTGCACCTTCCAAGTGCTACACCTCTACCCACTTAATGAAAGGTTTTGTCTAGAAATCTAAAGGTTACTAGGTCTAAGAATATTCAAGATGCTAATAATCTCAACTCAATTTCTAAAGTTGTAAGGTCTCCACTGATTGACAAATCAAGTCTTTTAGCAATACCAACTCAAACAGATCCTAAAGCATCTTGCAAAATTAAAATTATGTGATATACATGCTATGAACATTGAGTGTTGCAACTCTTGTTTTGCATTCTATTCTGTCTTCTTTGTTGATTGAAGTCAATAGTTCCTCCGGTAAACTTGCTCCTGTGGCCTCTGTTGAGTGGAGCACTACCATGTCTCTTCAGTTTTGTGCACTTTCTAAAAATGTGCCCCATTTTGCCACTATAGTAGCATTTCATATCCAGTCTTCTAACTTTTCTGGGTGCTTGCATCTTATTGTTAGATATCCGGGCCTATTGTAGCTATAGAAGTAATTCAAATCAGATGAGGTTGGCTGTAATTATTCCTTCTCTGTATTAGTTGTCTCATTAAGTAATTGTTCATCATCACCCAAGGTTTTTCCCAAGGCTGCAAATTGGTTAACATTTAACATATCTTTAGCCTTCACCTGAGTAGTATTGCCTTTACTCGCTTGGGTAGGATTCTGGGTAGAAATCTACACCCCAGATAGAACTGGTTGCATTTCCAACTTTTCAAGGTAATTCACCCCATCCATATTGTAGGTTATACTTAAATTCGCATTCGTTTCCTCATAAAGTAGCTTTCCTTTGCCCTTAATGTTCCAAGGACCTTCTTCACTGCCTTTGTTGGAACATGATTTTGCATTTAAAGTGGTAGGAACTTGCTTGTACTTCAACAGTTTAGAGCAATCATGGCCAAATCTTTTACATTTGGCATATATTGTTGGTGTCCACTAGTATTCCACATCTATAGAAATCCTCCTAGCTTCTGAACTTTCAACTTCAATTTTGAAATTGTGCAACAGCTCAAACTCTACATTTAGCTAAATATAAATTCTAGCACAAGATATTCTTCAACATGTTGCAGTCATTCTATCAACATTCAAAGGCCTCCCAATGGCACTAGCAATATATGGATAAGCCCCTATTGTGTCCAAAATTCTAATGGAACATTGAAGAAGTGAACCCAAACAGGCACATATGAGGTAACTTCTTTGTCTAGAACAAGACCTGGGTACCAATTCTTCAGCAAAATAGGTTAGCCTGCAATATGCCAAGGACCACCTTCCAAAACATTTTCGCTCTCTTCCTTAGAATTAAACTTAAAGAAAAAATACCCTGAATCAGTCATGTCATACAGCCCTTTATTAGCCCAGAATCTACTTGTTGCAGACTTAACCAGTGAATATGGTTGTTTCTTACCAATAAAGGAGCTAACAAGGGTATTATCCCAATTTTTAATCCCCAAAAGAAGGTAATTCACTTGGAACAGTGACTAATTTCCTATTAGCACCCTCTTTAGGTCTAATAAAATCAAGTTCAAAATTTGGGTTAGCTTTACCTTTAACAAGGGATGCCCAGCTGGCTGTAGGTAGTTTAGTAGGGAGATGCTTCAGTATTGACCACTGGTATTTGTGGAGGACCATTAGGGGCAGGATGGTCATCTTTACCTGAATGCTGCCCTTTAGAAGACACGCAATTTTAATTCCCAAGACATTGTACATGGGCACCTGAAAGGGACAGATTTCCAGAAAATCCAGGATTGGTACTAGCACGCAAGCAACCTGCTGTTTTTTTTTTTTTCAGAAAAGGGTAAATGTATTCCAAAAAAGATGTACAGATGTACAAGGGGCATACCCTAGGATAAGATATTAGGCACAAGCATGACGATAGTGCCAAAGAGGCCACACAACAAAGGCTAAAGCCACAGGCCAGGACCTAAAAACACAACAAATTACAATTCAAATCTAGAAAAGGAACCAAAATCAACAAAAGAATCAATCAAAGAAAACCAACCAGACCAAAAAAAAAAAAAAAAACAATCCCTAACTTTATGTCCAAGATCTAGTATGTAACTCAATAAGAGGGTGATGTTTCCATTGAGACCTAATTTGCAAATTGACTTGAGATATCAAATTTTGCAACTGTTCTTTTGGAGTAGAGGGCCCCTTAAAAGTCCTAGTATTCCTCTCCTTCCATAAACCATAGACAGTCACCCCAAGGCATATGATTGGGATAGCATGTTGAATCTTCTTTCCTTTCCAATTTTGTGCCATCCATTGTACAGTAGCATCCCAGACTGTCCCATTCCATAAAAGTTCACACCTTTGCATCAAATCCTGCCAAATAAAAGAAGCATAAGTGCACTCAAAAAATAAATGGTTATGTGTTTCCATATGGCTATGGCAAAACACAAGCAAGCGGCCCAGGAGTGTAGGCATAGATTCTATCATGAGTAGTAAGCTTATTTTGAACAGCAATCCATAGAATGAAATTTTGTCTAGGTGTGCACCCTGAAAACCAAACAATTTTGTACCAAGGGGCCACAGGGGCAACATCTCTAAAATGATCCCAGATGTGTGCAAATTTATAGGTCCCAGATGGAATAATAGTCCATGATATACTATCTGTAGTTCCAGTAGGCTTATACATATTATTTAGATGTTTCTAACTTCATTCAAGCCTATAGAGTTAGAACGGGGCCAACTCCAATCATTGTTGCTAATAATGGCTTCAACCTTAGGATGAATGGCAACATCATAAGCAATCCTACTAGTATATTTATCAAATAAAGGACCAATGGGAAGCCAATTGTCAAACCAAAGGGAAGTATGTTTGCCATTGCCAATTTTGTGGGTTAGGATGGGTCTAACAACTTTCCTAAGTTTTAAGAGTTTTCTCCAATACCAAGAACATTGGTTGGGGACTTTAATCTCCCAAAAACTCTTTGTTTTAATCATGTACATGTGTACCCACTCCTTCCACAAAGATTTGTTATTTGGGTCAAGAAGATTACCAATGTGCTTTAAGTTCAGAAGGGTATTTGTGAGATAAACATCTTTAAATCCCAAACCACCTTCTTTTTTTGGTTTGCAAACCTTGTCCCAGGCAATTTTGGCCCCATGTCCCTTCTCTGTTGAGCCAGACCAAAGGCATAAGAGCTTGATCCACTTGTTTAAGGACACCTTTAGGGAGAATGAACATCCCTGACCAGTATTGTTGGATCCCAGACAACACAGATTGTATCAGCTGAGCCCTTCCTACATAGGATAAAACTTAGAATTCCAAGAATTAATTCTAGAACAAATATTATTAACCAACAAATCACAGTGGCATTTTTTCAATTTAGTTGTGATTAAAGGGACTCCTAGATGCCGCATAGGAAGAGATCCTTTAGTAAATTGGAGTTCCCTAAGAATATCAGTTGCCACTTGGTCTTCAAGACCAGAGAAAAAAATGCAACTTTTAGCATCATTGGCTTGAAGACCATACCAGTCATAAAATTGATTTAAGGTATTCCGAATCACCTTAGCAGAATCAATATCCCCATTTAATAAAATAATTAAGTCATCAGCAAAGCAAAGATGGGATATTTTTAACTTATCACATTTCCAGTGATAAGTGAACTGACCATTTTGAATGTTATGGTGGAGGAGTTGGCTAAGGGCATCCATAATAAGAACAAATAGATAAGGGGACATTGGATCACCTTGTGTAAGACCTCTTGGACCATCAAAGTATCCCACAGATTCCCCATTAAAGTTAATGGAGTATCTAGGGGAAGTAACACAGGCAGTAATCCATTTTATCAAATTAGGAGGAAAACCCGTTAAATTAAGAAGGTCAAATAAGAATTTCCAACTAACACTATTATATGCTTTCATGAGGTCGACCTTGGCCACAATTCTAGGTTTTCCTCCAACTTTGTGATAGTCTCTAAGAAGATCTTGGGCCAGTAAAACATTATCACTAATTTTCCTACCCTTAACAAAAACAGACTGAGCTTGATCGATAACAGAAGGAAGAACAGATTGTAGTCTATTTGCTATAATTTTAGAGATACATTTGTAAATAGTGATGAGAACATGGCGGCTAGCACAAGGTGGAATGCGGACCCGAACCACGTGCCAATTGGTCCAGTTACAAGGGCGCGAGCAAAACGGTTCAAGGACAATCTCAATGGGCTGGTTCAACAAGTTTGGGTTGAGACTAATCTCTGTGGCCCAAAGGAGGATACTAGTGATCCACAAGGCTGGGTGTCCATGATTCAAGCTCTAGAATAAATTATAGGCTTGCATGCCAACTTAGGAACTTTTCATATTTGTTAGTTTGTTTTTATTTTAGTTTTGGGGTGAATTATATTGGGCCATAATATTTTGTAGGCTTATAGGGTCCACCCGTAAGCCTCAGCTATTTAAACAGTTTAGGGTTTGTAATATTGAGTTTTGATCATTAATAATATTGTGAGAGTTTTCTCTTTGGTTCTTTGAAGAACTATTCGAACTTATCAGATTTACTCTGTGGCGTTCATACCTGGACTTATCAATCGAGTTTTCCATCCTTGATTGTGGCATCTTCATCCTTTATACCAAGGTTCGCATCTGTTATAGGTGTTGGGTCGTGGTTTCCCTTTGAATCTGACAGTAGAACGGTCCGAGGCATTAATCGTGTTACGGGTTTCGTCACATTGTTGGCGGGGTTCGTATCAGTTGGTATCAGAGCCAGGTTCTAGTCTCAGGTTTATCATATCTTTTTCGTTTCTGTTCTTATTCGTTTCTTCTGGTTCTGTTCTTAATCGTTTTTGTTTCTGTTCGTTTTCTTATTTGTTCTCGTTTCTGAACCATATAAAAAAAAAAAAGGTGTTCGATTACGATCTGGAATTTTGTGTTTAGGGTTTGCGAATCTGATCTGTGATTTTCTCTTGTTACTTCGTGTTTGTTCATTCCCGTGATCGTTGTTAATGTGGTCTTTTCCTTCTCAGGAAAAAAAAAATTTCGGAAAATAACGCAAGTGTTCCTTCTCAGGAATTAGGGTTTTTGAAACAGATACGTTAACTGTGAAGTCTCTCTGACTATTCAAAAACAAAAAAAAAGAGAAGAGAAGAGATCAGTAAGCCGCGATAAAAAAAAAGAGTACAAAAACGCGGCTTAAAATTATTTTATTTTTGTTTTACAATATTGGGGGTCTAAGGAGTCCAAATCTGACCTTACTCCATACTGTGAAAAAAAAAATTCCGAAAATTCCATTTTTTGTGCTTTTGGAAACCTAGCCATCCGCGTTCGTTTTTAGTCGTGCTTTCAACTTCCAAATTTGATTGGTTTAGTTTGGGTGTGGATTGTTACTGAGAAATTTTGGTCACTGTTTGATCAGTTTCATAAGAACTAAGTGAGAATTACTACGAGTGGAAAAAGGCAGGAGTGGTGAGCACATAAGAGGGTAAAAGCCGACTTGATTTTTGAGTATAAACACGAGTGAATCATATTCTTGAGTGAAACGCGTGAGGGAGTGTAGTGAGGATCTGTTCTATTTCTAATCTATTCTTGCAGGGATTATGGCTCAAGATCAGGGAAGAGTCACAAATGAAGAGGCTCAACAGCAGGTTGTTACGAATCTACAAATGCAAGCTTTAGTGGGGGAGATGAGGTGGATGATGAGGGCAGAATTGGAACTGATACATGAGAGATTGGATAGAGTTGAAGAGGGTACACCACAGAGGCAACAACAAAATGTTCATAATGTACAAAGAGGGGAGAGAGTTCAATCAAGGCGAGTGAGAGTTGAAGATGGGGAGTATTTTGGGGAAGACTTTGATGAAGAAAATGATTGGGAGTCAATAGATAATCATAGGAGATATGGCGGTCGGGGTAGAGAAGTTAGGTTTAGAGAAGCTAGGAATCGGGAAGATAATAATTTGGGTAGTATTAAGATGAAGATTCCTTCGTTTCAAGGAAAGACTGATCTGGAAGCATATCTTGAATGGGAGAAGAAGGTGGAATTAGTATTTGATTGCCATAATTACTCCGAGATTAAGAAAGTAAAACTTGCTGCCATTGAATTTTCTGATTATGCTATTATTTGGTGGGATCAATTGGTACTAAATAGGAGGAGAAATAGGGAGCATCCAATAGAGACATGGGAGGAGATGAAAACTATTATGAGGAAGCAGTTCATACCAAGCTACTACTATTGAGAGTTGTATAACAGGTTGCAAAGTTTGAGGCAAGGTAATAGGAGTGTAGAAGAATATTATAAGGAGATGGAAGTTGCTATGATTCGAGCGAATGTAGAGGAAGATCGAGAGGCTACAATGGCTAGATTCTTAGTTGGGTTGAATCAAAAAATTGCCAATGTAGTGGAATTGCAACACTATGTTGAATTGGAGGATATGGTACACATGGCTATTAAAATTAAGAATCAACTCAAGAGGAGGGGCAGCAACACACGTCCAAGCCAAAATCCAAGCCAAAATTCCAATACATCTGCTTGGAAACCAAATAATTGGAAAAGAGATGAGAAGCAGCCTTTGGTGAAGCCAAAAACTGAGCAAAAACAAGAGGTGGCTAGACATGGAAATCAAGGTAAATCCGATTCGTCTACTTCTCGGAACCGTGATATTAAGTGTTTTAAGTGCCAAGGTAGGGGACACATAGCTAGCCAATGTCCGAACAAGAGAGTTATGGTGTTACGAGATGATGGTGAGATTGAAACCGAAGATGAAGATGACAACGAATCTGTGCCACCGTTGGAGGATGCCGATGATGAAGAGTACGCTGCCTAAGGGGATTTGTTAGTGGCAAGGAGAGCTCTAAATATGCAAGTTAAAGAAGATGATGAGGCGCAACGGGAGAACATTTTTCATACGAGATGTCATGTCAAAGATAAGATATGTAGTGTGATCATCGATGGGGGGAGTTGCACTAACGTTGCTAGCATAACTCTGGTGGAGAAATTAGGGCTGCCAACAATCAAGCATCTACGGCCTTATAAATTGCAATGGCTCAATGATAGTGGAGAAGTAAGGGTGACTAAACAAGTATTAGTTCCTTTTCGTATTGGGAAATATGAAGATGAAGTTTTGAGTGATGTGGTTCCGATGCAAGCTGGACACTTGTTGTTAGGGAGGCCATGGCAATTTGATCGACGTGTTAAGCATGATGGTTTCACAAATAAATACTCACTCGTGCTTAATCAAAGGATAATCACCTTAGTGCCTTTGATATCGAAGCAAGTTTATGAAGATCAAGTGAGGTTGCAAAAGGAGAGTGGTCAAAAGAAAGAGAGTGAACAAAAGAGAAAGAGTGAGAAAATTGAGAGAGAAAAAGAAAAGAAAAATGCAGCCATTGAGGGGAAATCAGAGGGAAACCAAAAGAATTTTTATGCAAAAGCGAGTGAGATCAAACGATCGTTGTTTTCAAATCAGCCTATGATTGTACTTTTGTACAAATAGGCATTTTTAAACACTAACCCAATTGACTCATCTTTGCCTAGTTCTGTTGTTTCTCTTTTGCAGGAGTTTGGTGATGTCTTTTCTGAGGAGATTCTACATGGTTCCTATTCGAGGGATTGAACATCAAATTGATTTCATGCCCGGTGCTACCATTCCAAACCGACCAGCCTATAGAAGCAATCCCGAGGAGACAAAGGGAGCTACAAAAATAGGTCAGTGAGTTGATGGAAAAGGGGTACGTAAGAGAAAGTATGAGTCCATGCGCCGTTCCGGTGATTTTGGTTCCTAAGAAGGATGGGACATGGAGAATGTGCGTTGATTGCCGAGCCGTCAACAACATAACGGTAAAGTATCGACACCCTATTCCTCGCTTAGATGATATGTTAGATGAGTTGCATGGTTCTTGTATATTTTCTAAGATTGATTTGAAAAGTGGGTATCATCAAATTAGAATGAAGGAATGTGATGAATGGAAAACTGCATTTAAAACCAAATATGGTTTGTATGAATGGTTAGTTATGCCTTTTGGATTAACTAATGCTTCAAGTACTTTCATGAGATTGATGAACCATGTTTTGCGTGCTTTCATTAGAAGATTTGTGATTGTTTATTTTGATGATATCCTTATTTATAGCAAAAACTTGGAAGAGCATTTGAAGCATTTAAAACTTGTGTTAGATGTACTTAGAAAAGAAGAGTTGTTTGCTAACCTAAAGAAGCGCACTTTTTGCACTGATAAGCTTGTGTTTCTTGGTTTTGTTGTGTGTGCACAAGGAATACAGGCTGATGAAGAAAAGATTCGTGCTATCCAAGAATGGCCAAGCCCATCTAGTGTAAGTAATGTGCGAAGTCTTCATGGACTTGCTAGTTTTTACAGAAGGTTCGTGAAAGACTTTAGTAGTATAGCTGCACCAATGACCGAAGTCATCAAGAAAAATGTTGGATTCTAATGGGGGGAAGAGCAAGAGAAGGCATTTCAATTACTCAAGGAAAAATTAACTCATGCACCTTTACTTGCTTTACCTAAATTTACAAAAACTTTTGAAATTGAATGTGATGCTTCAGGATTAGGTATTGACGTCGTGCTTATGCAAGAAGGAAAACCAATTGCATTTTTTAGTGAGAAGTTAAGTGGGGCTGCCTTAAACTATCCCACTTATGACAAAGAAATGTATGAATTGGTTCGAGCTTTGGAGACATGGCAGCATTACTTGTGGCCAAAAGAGTTCGTGATTCACACCGATCATGAGTCTTTAAAGCACCTTAAAGTCCAACACAAGCTGAACAAGAGACATGCATGATGGGTTGAATTCATTGAGACGTTTCCATACGTCATTCGATATAAACAAGGTAAGGAAAACATCGTTACCGATGCACTTTCTCGAAGGTACATTCTAATCTCCACTCTTGATGCTAAGATTCTTGGTTTTGAGCTTATTAAAGAATTGTATCCTTTAGACCTAGATTTTAGTGAAGAGTTTGAATCTTGTGAAAAAATTGCCCATAATAAATTCTATAGGCATGAGGGGTTTTTATTTCGAGAAAATAAATTGTGCATTCCAAATTGTTCTATGAGAGAGTTGCTTGTGAGGGAGTCACATGGGGAGGGTTAATGGGACATTTTGGGGTAGTTAAAACATTAGCCGTTTTGCAAGAACACTTCTATTGGCTACGCATGAAACAAGATGTTGAGAGGATTTGTGGTAGATGTGTCACATGTAGGCGAGCGAAATCTAGAGTACAACCCCATGGCTTATACACACCTCTTCCAATTCCAAGTGAACCATGGATTGATATTTCAATTGATTTTGTGTTAGGTTTACCTAGGACTAAACACGGTCGAGACTCAATTTTTGTGGTTGTGGATAGATTTTCCAAGATGGCACATTTTATTCCATGTCACAAAACTAATGATGCTTCACATGTTGCTGATTTATTCTTTAAGGAGATTGTGAGATTACATGGTATGCCTAGTACCATTGTTTCAGATAGAGATATTAAGTTCTTGAGTTACTTTTGGAAGACCTTGTGGTGTAAGTTGGGGACTAAGTTATTATTTTCTACTACTTGTCATCCACAAACTGATGGTCAAACCGAAGTAGTAAATAGGACTTTATCTACTTTGTTAAGGGCTATTATTAAAAAGAACATCAAAACATGGAAAGAATGTTTACCACATGTTGAGTTTGCTTATAATCGTACCATCCATTCTGCTACTAAATTTTCACCCTTTGAAATTGTGTATGGTTTTAATCCTTTAACTCCTTTGGATTTATCTCCTTTACCTGTTACTGAGCATGTTAGTTTAGATGGCAAAAAGAAAGCAGATTTTGTTAAGCAGATTCATTTGAAAGCAAGGCTCAATATTGAGCGAAGAACGGAGCATTATGCGATGCAAGCTAACAAAGGGCGACGTAATATCATCTTTGAACCCGGAAATTGGGTTTGGGTACACATGCGAAAAGAAAGATTTCCTACACAAAGGCGTTCTAAATTGCTTCCCCGAGGTGATGGTCCTTTTTAAGTTCTTGAGCACATCAATGATAATGCCTACAAGCTAGAGTTGCCTGGTGAGTATAATGTTAGTACTACTTTCAATTTTGCTGATTTATCTCCTTTTGATGTAGGTGACGATTTGAGGACAAATCCTTTTCAAGAGGAGGGGAATGATGAGAACATGGTGGCTAGCACAAGGTGGAATGTGGACCCGAACCACGTGCCAATTGGTCCAGTTACAAGGGCGCGAGCAAAACGGTTCAAGGACAATCTCAATGGGCTGGTTCAACAAGTTTGGGTTGAGACTAATCTCTGTGGCCCAAAGGAGGATACTAGTGATCCACAAGGCTGGGTGTCCATGATTCAAGCTCTAGAATAAATTATAGGCTTGCATGCCAACTTATGAACTTTTCATATTTGTTAGTTTGTTTTTATTTTAGTTTTGGGGTGAATTATATTGGGCCATAATATTTTGTAGGCTTATAGGGCCCACCCGTAAGCCTCAGCTATTTAAACAGTTTAGGGTTTGTAATATTGAGTTTTGATCATTAATAATATTGTGAGAGTTTTCTCTTTGGTTCTTTGAAGAACTATTCGAACTTATCAGATTTACTCTGTGGCGTTCATACTTGGACTTATCAATCGAGTTTTCCATCCTTGATTGTGGCGTCTTCATCCTTTATACCAAGGTTCGCATCTGTTATAGGTGTTGGGTCGTGGTTTCCCTTTGAATCTGACAGTAGAACGGTCCGAGGCATTAATCGTGTTACGGGTTTCGTCACATTGTTGGCGGGGTTCGTATCAAATAGTGTTACAATAAGATATAGGTCTAAAATCTCCCATCCTAGAAGGGTTGGGCACTTTAGGGATCAGAGCAATGATGGTAGCATTAGACTCTCTTAACACTTCTCCTGAGTTAAAAAATTCTTGAATTGCTTCAATAACAGTAGAACCAACCGTAGTCCAAGACTTTTTAAAGAAAACAGCATTAAAACCATCAGGACCAGGGGCCTTATTGTCATGCAAGCTAAACAGGGTGTGTTTAATCTCATCAGAAGAGGTGACTCTATCTAGGTCCTCCAAAAAATTCTCTGGTATCCATTTAAAGATAACCCTTCTCAAAGTATCAATTCCTGGATAATGGTTATTAGCAGTAGTACCCAGTAATTCTTTAAAATTCCTGACCGCCTCAAATTTTGCTTCCTCAATGTTGCAAGTAAACGAGCCATCAGGTTTTTCAAGTTTGAAAATCCTTTTTCCATTTCTTCTAGATTTCTGCTTAAGGGTTTCTTCATCAATCCAAATCGCTTTCAGAAAATCAGATAAACATTGTTTTCGTTTGGAGATAAGAAATGGACAACAAGGATTTTTTAGGAGGTCAGATTGAACCGCTCTATGGTCGATCCTAGCTTTATCGGCTAGTAAATTTTCTTTCCCTACAAAGCTTTTACTAAGGCATTTCAACTCATGTTTAACCAGTCTAAGCTTATGACAAAGCTTATGACAAACTTGGTACTGAGTCGAACCATTAATAGTAGTATTCCATGCATTCGTCACTGTAGGGTTATAAGCATCAAGCTGAGTCCAAAAGTTAAAGAATTCAAAAGATTTACCCTTCCTCCTAGCAATTTTATCAAGGTAGAGAACAAGAGGAGAGTGGTCAGAAATACCTGGCTCATGGAAATGAGCATAAGCTTCAGTAAAATTGTCCAGCCATGTTTGATTAACCAGAGCTCTATCCAATTTTCTTTGAGTATAGTCTGGTCTACCATATCTACGATTACTCCAGGTAAAAAACTCTCCCAGATATCTCAAGTCAGTTAAACAAAGAGAGTTATTACATTCTTGAAATCAGTAATATCAGAGTTTATGCCAAAGTTTTGCTCAGAGACTTCATTGGTATTTAAAACCACATTGAAGTCCCCAAGAAAAACTTTTTTTTTTCCGGAAAACGTCTCCAGGAAAAACTTGGTTTATATTGGAGTTAAATTTGGAATTTAACTCAGACCAAAGACTTTTTCTTTCCTGCCCAGTATTAAAACCATATATAAATAACGCCTCAAATTGAAAACTATAATCATCATTAGCAATGTTAATGTGAATAATTTGTGGAGAGACACTAATAACAGTAAGGTTAATCTTGTCCGGATTCCCACCCACCCAGATTCTCCCAACAGAATCTGGGGAACTGTTTGAGATAGAATTCCATTCCTTAAAGATATTCTTCTTAATATTATCCTCATTAGTCATCCTAACTTTAGTTTCAATATTCTTCACTGAGTTCCATATTGAAATCGAAGATGAGATGACTGGCGAGACAATTAGGACTCCAATTAATTTGGAATATCAATGGATTCCTCTCAGATGCACTCAGTGCTCTCAGTTTGGCCATGATTGTTCAAAGTCTGTTAAATCTACTCCTAGCTCAAACCTAGTGTATCAACTGCACAAGACAAAAGGTAAAGCAACAGAGGTTTGGCAAGTGGTTTTGCACAGAGATAAAGGTAAAATGATTGTTAATTCGGTTTCTCATCGATCCAAAGATAATGCTCCTATTACCAGGGGTAATAAGTTTGCTGCTCTTGCGCAAGATATGGTTGATCTTAACTCCGAGAGCATTACTTTGGAGTCTGCAGACCCTCTCTCTGTCCGGGTGAATTGTTCTAAAGCTAACACTTCTCACCACCCCAGTGATGAAAGAGATGAAGTCCGAGTGGATTCCCCTTGTTCCACCAATGTGGATGATGTCAATGATTCTGATGATGATTATGGGCAATATGGTAAATGTAGATCTCTTAATATGGGTAGTCCTTCTTCTAACCGACAAAAGAAACGCGAAGCGAAAATAAAATTCAGTGGGAGCCGGCCCAAGGGCCGACATAGAGCTTAAGTGGTTTCTTTGGATTCCGGTGGGGATGCATTTGTTTTGGTTTGTGTTATCCCATGTTGCTATGTTCGCGGGTTTTTTTTTTCTTTTTCCATTTTTCGATCCCTGTATTCATAGCATGTTTTTGCACCTTTTGTAATATCCTGGGGTTTGGCCCTTTTTTGGAATTATTTACCATTTTTCGAAAAAAAAAAACTTTAGTTTCAATAAGGCCAAGGACATCAATATTATTATCATAAATAAACTTAGCAACCTCAAATTGTTTAAAGGGGAGGTTAAGACCCCTAATATTCCAACAGCTTAATATCATTAAAAACGATGATGAGAATGTTTCCTCTTACCTGAAGATCCTTGGGGGTACAAACTTTGTTCCAGGCAATTTTAGCCCCATGGTTATTATCGGTATTACCAGTCCAAAGGAATCTGGACATAGTTTGGACCACATCTTTGAGAACACCTTTAGGAAGAACAAACATACCAGACCAGTAGAGTTGAATACCTGTCAAAACAGAATTAATCAGTTGAGCTCTTCTAGCATAAGACAAGAATTTAGATTTCCAAGAATTAACTCTAGCACAAATTTTATTAACTAACTCTACACAATCTTGTTTTTTTTTAGTTTAGAAGTGATTAAAGGCACCCCAAGGTATCGAATGGGGAGAGTGCCTTTGACCAAATTGAGAGTGGTTAATATGTTATAACTAATATCTTCCTCCACATTAGAAAAAAAGAGGCAACTCTTAGCATTATTAGCTTGGAGGCCAGTAAAGAGAAAAAACTGGTTGAGAGTTTGTCTTATAAGGGCGGCACTATCCACATCACCATTAAGAAAGATGAGAAGATCATCAGCAAAGCAAAGGTGAGAGATATGAAGTTTATCACATTTCTAATGGTATTTAAAGGGCATATTACTGATATTATGGTGGAGTGATTGACTAAGGGTATCCATAACAAGAACAAACAAATAGGGAAAGATACGATCCCCTTGTTTTATACCCCTAGCCCCTGCAAAGAATCCCACCGACTCACCATTAAAATTAATCGAGAACTTAGGGGTAGTGACACAAGCTTTTATCCATTTTTCTAAGTTGGAAGGGAAGCCAAGCACATCCAAAATATCAAGGAGGAACTCCCAGCTAACATTATCATAGGCTTTCATAATGTCCACCTCGGTTGCAACTCTAGGTTTACCCAAGGGTTTGTGGTAATCCCGGAGAAGGTCTTGGGCCAACAGGACATTATCGCTGATTTTTCTCCCTTGGATAAACGCAGATTGAGCTTGATCCACCATGTCAGGGAGGATCAGCTTCAGCCTATGAGCAATAAGTTTAGATATACATTTGTAAATAGTATTGCAGCATGAAATGGGTCTAAAATCACTCATTTTGAAAGGGTTTGGAACTTTAGGGATCAAAGCTATAGGAGTGGTATTCGATTCCTTAAGTAACTCACCACTTTGGAAGAATTCTTTAATAACAGCTAGGATGGTTGGGCCAGTTATAGCCCAGGAATCCTTGAAGAAATAAGAGTTAAAACCATATGGGCTAGGGGCCTTATTATAATGCAAGCTAAAAAAAGCATTTTTAATCTCTATATCAAAAGGGATTCTGTCCAAATCGACTAAAAGATCCAAAGGGACTCTTTTATGAATAAACCTTCTTAGAGCTTCTTTGCCAGGGTAACAATGGTTAGATGGAGTACCAAGCAAAGTTTTAAAGTACCTCATGGCTTCTTCTTTAGCTTCATCACTATTATTAGTGAAGCTACCGTCAGGTTTTTCAAGGATAAAAATTCTTTTCATGTTCCTTCTAGCTTTAATAGACATGTAGAAGTATCTAGTGTTTTTATCACCTGCTTCAAGCCATTGTAACCTGGATTTTTGTTTTAGGATTTCTTCTTCAATCCAGGTAGCTTCTTAAAAAGTTTTCAAACATTTTTTAAATTCCTCAGACAAGGAAGGATTGGAAGGATCATGAATTAGGGAAGCTTGGATAGACTTTAACTTCTCTCTAGCTTTATCTGCATTAACCCTCTCATGGCCAATAGTAAGCTTACCAAAATTTTTTAGCTCAGTTTTAAGAAGTCTAAGTTTTTGGCAGATTTGGTATTGGGCATTCCCAGCAACAGTATGGTCCCAAGCCGACTTAACAATGTCCTTATAGTGGTCCATTTTAGTCCAAAAATTATAGAATTTAAAGTTCCTACCTTTTCTCTTATGATACTTATCAATATGAACTACTATAGGAGAGTGATCAGATATACCTGGGACATGGAACTGGGCAAAAGAATCTGTGAAGTTATCAAGCCAATTTTGATTAACCATAGCTCTATCAAGCTTTTTTTGAGTAAAATCTTCTCTACCATATCTCCTATTACACCAAGTAAACTGTTCTCCAATATACCTGAGGTCCACTAGACAACAGTCATTAATGGTTTTTTTAAACTCCTTCATATCAGTATTCCAACCATGGTTAGCTTCAAAGATTTCCTCAGGGCCTAAGGTCACATTAAAGTCACCCAAGGCAATAAAGTTAGTGGATTGGGTGCTCCGAGAAATGGATGTAAGATCAAACCATAGGGACATTCTTTCATGGCCAGTATTATAACCATAAATGAAGGCAGCTTCACAAATTTGGGATTTATTATCATTTTCAATTCTCACATGGATAAGGTGAGAAGAAGTTTTTAAGACAGTAAGAGAAACTTTGTCAGAACTCCAACCTATCCATATTCTACCGACAGAATTAGGGCTACTATTAGTGATAAATTCCCATTGCTTTAAACAATTTTTCTTGACAAAGGCTTCATTAATTTGTCTCACTTTAGTTTCGATGATCCCTAGCACATCTCAATTATGCTCATAAATAAATTTGGCAACTTCAGATTGCCTAGTGGGCTGGTTTAAGCCCCTGATATTCCAGCAACTTATTAACATTAAAAACTATGGGGTGGTTGGGAGATCTTACCTGAGAAAACTGCTAGAGATTTCTTCTGATTATCAGTCTTACCAGACGTAGTTGAGCCGTTGTCATTGGTTCTGCTCTCCATAGTTGGCTTGAGGTTCTGCTGATTTTGCCTTATAGGACTAGCAGGCCTTATCTTCTTCTCCTGATCTTGTGGGTGCGTATTCAGAGGCGATTGGGCATTATGGTCCTTAGCTTGTTGCAGAGATTTCTTTCCTTGGTCATTCAACCTAACCATATTCTGTTCCACATCAGTAGTATCCTTCAACTTGGAGTCTAGCATAACATTATCATCATTAACTCCTTCCAATCTAGCAAATTGATTCTCTTGAGCCACATTCTTAGGAACAACAATAGAGAAACTCAAGTTAATTTCAGGGGTCAGAGGATGAGCAGCCAGTTGAAAGTCTTGACCCTTTGCCTGCACAATAGCAGCATTCATTCTAGGCAAACCTTCCTCATTGATTCCAAAAGTAGAGTCTTCAATGGGTAGAGCTTCAGCATGAACTTTCTTCCTTTTACCTTGGACCATCCAAACCCCTTCTTCTTGGTGAGTTTTAGAATTATTGGTGGTTGATTACTGATTTTTGTGAACAGTAGAGGTTTTGACACAGTTATGCCCAAATTTCTTACATTTAGTACAAAGAATAGGGGTCCATTGGCATTCAACATTAAGAGTGATGTGTTCCAACTCCCCACTGAATGGGTCTTCAATCTAAATATCAAATGATTTCATGAGTGAGATTCAGCATCCACTTCTATACAAATCCTTGCATACGAAATCCTCCTACATGTGGCTGTCAAATTGCCAACATGTAAAGGCTTTCCAATAATGCTTGCAATATGGCTCAAGCCCTCAACATTCCAATATTCCAAGGGAATGTTATAGATATGAACCCGAATGGGGACATTGGAAGGAGCTTCCTTGGTGAGTCTGAGGCTAGTATGCCATTTCTTAAGCAAGATAGGTTGGCCAGCAATGTGCCATGGCCCTCCCTCCAGGACAGCTTCACTTTCTTCCTTACTATTAAATTTGAAGTAAAAATATCCAGAATCTGTTGCAAGCATATCATTGAGACCATATTTAGACCAAAATCTATTAGAAGCAGCTTTAACTAGAGAGTAAGGGAGCTTTTTTCCAATAAAATAACCCAAAAGAGTGTTATCCCATGCTTTACTTCCCTCAGTAGCAACTGAGTTGGGAAGAATGAAAGTTTTATCATCTTGGGGCATTATTTGGTTTAAAATAACTAAGTTTAAACCCAAGATTAGCCTTTGCTTTAAGAAGGGAAGCCCAATTTGATACTAACCCCGCCAAAAATGTGACGAAACTCGTAACACGATTAATGCCTCGGACCGTTCTACTGTCAGATTCAAATGGAAACCGCGACCCAACACCTATAACAGATGCAAACCTTGGTATAAAGGATGAAGACGCCACAATCAAGGATGGAAAACTCGATTGATAAGTCTAGGTATGAACGCCACAGAGTAAATCTGATAAGTTCGAATAGTTCTTCAAAGAACCAAAGAGAAAACTCTCACAATATTATTAATGATCAAAACTGAATATTACAAACACTAAACTGTTTAAATAGCTGAGGCTTATGGTTGGGGCCTATAAGCCTACGAAATGTTATGGCCCAATATAATTCACCCCAAAACTAAAATAAAAACAAACTAACAAATATGAAAAGATCCTAAGTAGGCATGCAAGCCTATAATTTATTCTAGAGCTTGAATCATGGACACCCAGCCTTGTGGATCACTAGTATCCTCCTTTGGGCCACAAAGATTAGTCTTAACCCAAATTTGTTGAACCAGCCCATTGAGATTGTCCTTGAACCATTTTGCTCGCGCCCTTATAACTGGACCAATTGACACGTGGTTCGGGTCCACATTCCACCTTGAGATAGCTGCCATGTTCTCATCATTCCCCTCCTCTTGAAAAGTATTTGTCCTCAAATCGTCACCTACATCAAAAGGAGATAAATCAGCAACATTGAAAGTAGTACTAACATTATACTCACCAGGCAACTCTAGCTTGTAGGCATTATCATTGATGCGCTCAAGAACTTGAAAAGGACCATCGCCTCGGGGAAGCAATTTAGAACGCCTTTGTGCAGGAAATCTTTCTTTTTACATGTGTACCCAAACCCAATCTCCAGGTTCAAAGATGATATTGCGTCGCCCTTTGTTAGCTTGCGTTGCATATTGCTCCGTTCTTCGCTCAATATTGAGCCTTGCTTTCTCATGAATCTGCTTAACAAAATCTGCTTTCTTTTTGCCATCTAAATTAACACACTCAGTAATAGGTAAAGGAGATAAATCCAAAGGAGTTAAAGGATTAAAACCATACACAATTTCAAAGGGTGAAAATTCAGTAGCAGAATGAATGGTACGATTATAAGCAAACTCAACATGTGGTAAATATTCTTCCCATGTTTTGAGGTTCTTTTTAATAATAGCCCTTTAACAAAGTAGATAAAGTCCTATTTACTACTTCGGTTTGACCATCAGTTTGTGGATGACAAGTAGTAGAAAATAATAACTTAGTCCCCAACTTACACCACCAGGTCTTCCAAAAGTAACTCAAGAACTTAACATCTCTATCTGAAACAATGGTTCTAGGCATACCATGTAATCTCACAATCTCCTTAAAGAACAAATCAGCATCATCAGTTTTGTGACAT
Organism: Hydrangea macrophylla; assembly: GCA_033977485.1. NCBI lineage: Eukaryota > Viridiplantae > Streptophyta > Magnoliopsida > Cornales > Hydrangeaceae > Hydrangea > Hydrangea macrophylla. The sequence goes on along the minus strand of CM066988.1, from coordinate 26,181,871 downwards.
GGAATAAAATGTGCCATCTTGGAAAATCTATCCACAACCACAAAAATTGAGTCTCGACCGTGTTTAGTCCTAGGTAAACCTAACACAAAATCCATTGAAATATCAATCCATGGTTCACTAGGAATTGGAAGAGGTGTGTATAAGCCATGGGGTTGTACTCTAGATTTCGCTCGCCTACATGTGACACATCTACCACAAATCCTCTCAACATCTTGTTTCATGCGTGGCCAATAGAAGTGTTCTTGCAAAACGGCTAATGTTTTAACTACCCCAAAATGTCCCATTAACCCTCCCCCGTGTGACTCTCTCACAGAACAATTTGGAATGCACAATTTATTTTCTCGAAATAAAAACCACTCATGCCTATAGAATTTATTATGGGCAATTTTTTCGCAAGATTCAAACTCTTCACTAAAATCTAGGTCTAAAGGATACAATTCTTTAATAAGCTTAAAACCAAGAATCTTAGCATCAAGAGTGGAGATTAGAATGTACCTTCGAGAAAGTGCATCGGTAACGATGTTCTCCTTACATTGTTTATATCGAATGACGTATGGAAACGTCTCAATGAATTCAACCCATCATGCATGTCTCTTGTTCAGCTCGTGTTGGACTTTAAGGTGCTTTAAAGACTCATGATCGGTGTGAATCACGAACTCTTTTGGCCACAAGTAATGCTGCCATGTCTCCAAAGCTCGAACCAATACATACATTTCTTTGTCATAAGTGGGATAGTTTAAGGCAGCCCCACTTAACTTCTCACTAAAAAATGCAATTGGTCTTCCTTCTTGCATAAGCATGACGTCAATACCTAATCCTGAAGCATCACATTCAATTTCAAAAAGTTTTTGTAAAGTTAGGTAAAGCAAGTAAAGGTGCATGAGTTAATTTTTCCTTAAGTAATTGAAATGCCTTCTCTTGCTCTTCCCCCCATTTGAACCCAACATTTTTCTTGATGACTTCGGTTATTGGTGCAGCTATACTACTGAAGTCTTTCACGAACCTTCTATAAAAACTAGAAACTCCATGAAAACTTCGCACATTACTTACACTAGATGGGCTTGGCCATTCTTGGATAGCACGAATCTTTTCTTCATCAACCTGTATTCCTTGTGCACACACAACAAAACCAAGAAACACAAGCTTATCAGTGCAAAAAGTGCACTTCTTTAGGTTAGTAAACAACTCTTCCTTTCTAAGTACATCTAACACAAGTTTCAAATGCTTCAAATGCTCTTATAAGTTTTTGCTATAAATAAGGATATCATTAAAATAAACAACCATAAATTTTCCAATGAAAGCACGCAAAACATGGTTCATCAATCTCATGAAAGTACTAGGAGCACTAGTTAATCCAAAAGGCATAACTAACCATTCATACAAACCATATTTGGTTTTAAATGCAGTTTTCCATTGATCACCTTCCTTCATTCTAATTTGATGATACCTACTTTTCAAATCAATCTTAGAAAATATACAAGAACCATGCAACTCATCTAACATATCATCTAAGCGAGGAATAGGGTGTTGATACTTTACCGTTATGTTGTTGACGGCTCGGCAATCAACGCACATTCTCCACATGGGTCCTTCTTAGGAACCAAAATCACCGAAACGGCGCATGGACTCATACTTTCTCTTACCTACCCCTTTTCCATCAACTCACTGACCTACTTTTGTAGCTCCTTTGTCTCCTCGGGATTGCTTCTATAGGCTGGTCGATTTGAAACGGTAGCACCAGCCACAAAATCAATTTGATGTTCAATCCCTCGAATAGGGGATAAACCATGTGGAATCTCCTCAGGAAAGACATCACCAAACTCCTACAAAAGAGAAACAACAGAACTAGGCAAAGATGAGTCAATTGGGTTAGTGTTTAAAAATGCCTCTTTGTACAAAAGTACAATCATAGGCTGATTTGAAAATAACGCTCGTTTGATCTCACTCGCTTTTGCATAAAAATTCTTTTGGTTTCCCTCTAATTTTCCCTCAATGGCTGCATTTTTCTTTTCTTTTTCTCTCTCAATTTTCTCACTCTTTTTCTTTTGTTCACTCTCTTTCTTTTGATCACTCTCCTTTTGCAACCTCACTTGATCTTCATAAACTTGCTTCGGTGTCAAAGGCACTAAGGTGATTGTCCTTTGATTAAGCACGAATGAGTATTTATTTGTGAAACCATCATGCTTAACACGTCGATCAAATTGCCATGGCCTCCCTAACAACAAGTGTCCAGCTTGTATCGGAACCACATCATTCAAAACTTCATCTTCATATTTCCCAATACGAAAAGGAACTAATACTTGTTTAGTCACCCTTACTTCTCCACTATCATTGAGCCATTGCAATTTATAAGGCCGTGGATGCTTGATTGTTGGCAGCCCTAATTTCTCCACCAGAGTTGTGCTAGAAACGTTAGTGCAACTCCCCCCATCGATGATCACACTACATACCTTATCTTTGACATGACATCTCGTATGAAAAATGTTCTCCCGTTGGGCCTCATCATCTTCTTTAACTTGCATATTTAGAGCTCTCCTTGCCACTAACAAATCCCCTTGGGCAGCGTACTCTTCATCATCGGCATCCTCCAACGGTGGCACAGATTCGTTGTCATCTTCATCTTCGGTTTCAATCTTACCATTATCTCGTAACACCATAACTCTCTTGTTCGGACATTGGCTAGCTATGTGTCACCTACCTTGGCACTTAAAACACTTAATATCACAGTTCCGAGAAGTTGACGAATCGGATTTGCCTTGATTTCCATGGCTAGCCACCTCTTGTTTTTGCTCAGTTTTTAGCTTCACCAAAGGCTGCTTCTCATCTCTTTTCCAATTATTTGGTTTCCAAGCGGATGTATTGGAATTTTGGCTTGGATTTTGGCTTGGACGTGTGCTGCTGCCCCTCCTCTTGAGTTGATTCTCAATTTTAATAGCCATGTGTACCATATCCTCTAATTCAACATTTTTTTTTCGGAAAAAGGGTTAATCGATTCCAAAAAGGGCCATACCCTAGGATATTACAATAAGCGCAAACATCATGCTACGAGAGCTACACCAAACATTTGAAAAGCAAAGCAACAAGCAAACATACATAGCAACATGGGATGTACCAAACACAAGAGACATCCCAACGACCCAAAGAACAGGGCCTCCTTAGGATCGATGTCGTCCCTTGGGACGACTCCTGCTGAATTTCATCTTAGCTTCCTTTTTTTTCTGTCTGTTGGAGGGGGGACTACCCCTTGAAGGGGTCCCGACCTCACTAGCTTGGCCAAAATCACTAACACAATCATCAATGTCATTCACACTAAGAGGGTAGGTGGTTTCCTCTCTGGTCTCACCTCGAGGAAAATCTGCATGGTAAGAAGAGCTAGCTTCGGGACACGAAGTCTGGGCGGAGGGAGAAACAGTGGCATCAACTTTGACAGGTTTAGGGTCAGGACATTCCAAAAGCTGAGAAAGGGCATCAAATCGGTTACCCCTCGGTAGAGGAGTATCCGAGCCATTCGTGCTTTTAGTACGGTAAGCAGTGTGGTCAACATCAGTCTTTTTTCCTCTATCTTTGCCTGAAACAACTTGCCATGTCCCCTTTTCCTTATCGTTCCTCTTCAGAGGGTGGCGATCTGGATGGCTCAGACCTGGATACGCAGTCCGAGAACAATCATGACCAAACTGGGAACACTTTTTGCATCGAACCGGGGTCCATTGATATTCCAAATTAATCTTTGTTCTAATAGTATTGCCAGTCTCCTCATCTTCTGATTCGATATGGAATTCATTGAAGAATTCAAAATCTGCTGAAACTTCAATGCAAACACGAGCATAGGTTATATGCCTTCTACTTGCAGTTATGCGATCAACTCGAATTGGTTTCCCAATGAAACTAGAGATAAAATTGATTCCCTTCGGATTCCAATATTCAAGCGGTATACTATAGAAGTTTACCCAGATTGGAATGGAGTGAACCTCCTCGTTATCATAGGAGATATGTGGCTTCCACGGCCTAAGAAGGAGAGGTTGACCTACCACAAACCATGGCCCTCCTTCTAAAATTGCATCCCTAGCCTCCGTACTAGAGAATGAAAAAAAAGAAACATCCAGAGTCAGTGGCCAACGTATCAATAAGGCCCTCAGTAGCCCATAGACGATCAGTAACGTTAGTGACCAGGGAAAACGGAAGCTTCCTGCCAAGAAACCGGCCAACCAAGGTAGCAGTCCATTCGTCCTTCCCCAGCTACAGTTAAGTCCTTCAGAATTTTAAGAACTAGATTATCTTCAATCCCTCCATGGTCCACAAACTCCAAATCAAATTCCTTGCTACAAATTGTGGTTCTGTAATTAAATTCCAAATCTGGTCTATTTGATCCCAGCTCAGTTTAGGCCAACTTGCCATTCTGAACCTCAGATTTGAATAACCCAGCCCATGATCCACGTTGGTTATCACATATAGGCCACATGGCATCCAAGGGGGAGGCTCTAGATTTTTGTTTGGCAACAAGAGGAACCGGCGGGCCCACAATGTCAGAAAACCTAGGCTTAGTCAATACTCCATCAGCAGGTGCAGTAGGATGCTGATCAAAACAAGAAGAAGCAATGTTGACTAAGGGACCCACTTGCTGTTGTGGAGGATCAGTCGAAAGGATATAGGGAGCTTTTTTCGTGGGCCCCTTCAAATCAACATTACCACTCAACGGTGGTAAAGAAACACCACCAAGGTCCTTAACGGGCCCACTCACTTCATCCGTAACATGTTTACCCTGGTCATGACTAGGGCTACTAATAATGGGGCCCATAGCCTTTGTAAACTGAGGATGAGAGTAAGGGGACCCGTGAGCATGCTTCACATGCTGGTCTTCAAATGCTGGGCCCACCACATGGAAAGAACCAACATCTTTCCTAGGATTTGAACTTGACAACACCTGGGACCCGCAGTTGGTAGCTTGTAAGCTGACATCAACATCAGTAGCAGCATGAGATGGAATCACGTGAATAGCTTGCGTATGGCTTGGGAATGGAACATGCAGAGCTTGTGTGTGGATTTGGGCATGGGCCCCAGATAAGTACTCTTTCTTTAAAAAACATTGATCTTGGCCAGTATATCCCATGTGCGCTATATCAATAGTACCCGGATAATTAGGACTTTCGGTAATGGGCAAAGGAGATTCAGTCACCAATGGACCGGACGAGCAACTGGAGGGTATAAATGGATTAGTTTGAATAGGCATGTGGGCCCCATCTGCAACAAAGTCTTGGGACAGGTGATCACGTCTTCTGCAGGAGAGCCGTTAACACAATCATGTGACACAACCGAACCAATCTCATTCTTATCTAGTCGCGCGTGCACAGACCCATCATCTTCCTTGAAGTTCTGGGGATGAACAAGATTGAGATGTTCAACACCTGCTCCTTCATGTTTCGGGCATTGAGCATGATTAACAGGAAGGTCATTAGGAAGATCATTATCCTCCCAATGCACTTCATGAGACCCAGGGATAATACATGGTTTAGCGACTGCTCCATGAACCTTCTCTAAACCACGTTCAGAAGCACTATCCATAGTGTGGTTTTTAGCATCACTGACACTTGGAACCCCAATAAGACCACTATCGGAAAAAGCATCGAAGCGTACCTTAATGGCTTCAATCTTAGCATGCAGCTCAAAGTTCTTGGCCGCAATGGCAGACACCACATCAGGAGGATTAGAGGTTAGGGTTAGGACGTTACCTTGAGCATCAATGGAGTTACTCTCAACCTTGGTAGACTCAGATTTAGCCTTAAGAAGAAAAGGGGCCTTAGAAGCCCTAGTTCCAAAAGAAAGGCCCTCATCTTGATCTAGAGCATCATCCGTGAATACAATGAGCTGAGTGACATCGCTTTTGGAAATCCTACCTTTGGCAAGTTCACAAAACTCTTGAATGGATGCAACGAGAGCTCCATCTTGGTCTTGAACTTCATCCGAGGACTTAACAGTAGCACCAGAAGTGTTTGTAGCACCCACAGCTTCTATAAGCTCATCTAGGGTTAATATAGGAATCTTAGAGTGGGTTTGAGACCTTTTGGATCTCTCACTCTTATCCAAGAGCACATTTCTGGAAAGGAAATTAATCTTCTCTCTCTTCCAACTTCTCCTCATTGGAGATGAACTTAGGATTCTAGAGAGAAGGGAGAGCTTCTCTCTCTAGATTCCCCATTTTTTATCTTCAATAAAAAAAAATAAAAAAATTTATAAAAACAAAAATAAAATAAAATAAAATAAAAAATAAAAAATAATAAAAAAAATAAAAATAAAAAAATAATAGTAAAAAATAAATAAATAAAAATAATAAAAAAAATAAAAATCAAAATAAAATAATAAAAAAAAAATTAAATAAATTAAATAAATAAATAAAATAAAAATAATAATAAAATAAAATAAAAAATATTAAAAATTAAAAATTGAAAAATTAAAAATAAAAAAAATAAAAAATAAAAATAATAAATAAAATAAAATAAATAATAAAAATAAAAATAATAATAAAAATAAAAAATAAAAATAAAAATTAAAAAATTAAAAAATTAAAAAAATAAATATAAATAAATAAATAAAAATAAAAATAAAAATAATAAATAATAAAAATAATAAAAAATAAAAAAATAAAAAAATAAAAAATAAATAAAAATTTAGCCATTGTAGCCTCTCGATCTTCCTCTACATTCGCTCGAATCATAGCAACTTCCATCTCCTTATAATATTCTTCTACACTCCTATTACCTTGCCTCAAACTTTGCAACCTGTTATATAACTCCCGATTGTAGTAGCTTGGAATGAACCGCTTCCTCATAACAGTTTTCATCTCTTCCCATGTCTCTATTGGATGCTCCCTATTTCTCCTCCTATTTAGTATCAATTGATCCCACCAAATAATAGCATAATCGGAAAATTCAATGGCAGCAAGTTTTACTTTCTTAATCTCGGAGTAATTATGGCAATCGAATACTAATTCTACCTGCTTCTCCCATTCAAGATATGCTTCCGGATCAGTCTTTCCTTGAAACGAAGGAATCTTCATCTCAATACTACCCAAATTATTATCTTCCCGATTCCTAGCTTCTCTAAACCTAACTTCTCTACCCCGACCGCCATATTTCCTATGATTATCTATTAACTCCCGATCATTTTCTTCATCAAAGTCTTCCCTAAAATACTCCTCATCTTCAACTCTCACTCGCCTTGGTTGAACTCTCTCTCCTCTTTGTACATTATGAACATTTTGTTGTTGCCTCTGTGGTGTACCCTCTTCAACTCTATCTAATCTCTCATGTATAGGTTCCAATTCTGCCCTCATCATCCGCCTCATCTCCCCCACTAAAGCTTGCATTTGTAGATTCGTAACAACTGGCTGTTGAGCCTCTTCATTTGTGACTCTTCCTTGATCTTGAGCCATAATCCCTGCAAGAATGGATTAGAAATAGAACAGATCCTCGCTACACTCCCTCACGTGTTTCATTCAAGAATATGATTCACTCGTGTTTACACTAAAAAATCAAGTCGGCTTTTACCCTCTTATGTGCTCACCACTCCTGCCTTTTTCCACTCGTAGTAATTCTCACTTAGTTCTTATGAAACTGATCAAACAATGACCAAAATTTCTCAGTAACAATTCACACCCAAACTAGACCAATCAAATTTGAAAGTTGAAAGCACGACTAAAAACGAACGCGGATGGCTAGGTTTCCAAAAGTACAAAAAAATGGAATTTTTCAGAATTTTTTTTTTCACACTATGGAGTAAGGTCAGATTTGGACTCAGACCCCCAATATTGTAAAACAAAAATAAAATTTTAAGCCGAGTTTTTGTACTCTTTTTTTTTATCGCGGCTTACTAATCTCTTCTCTTCTCTTTTTTTTTTTTTTTGAATAGTCAGAGAGACTTCACAGTTCATGTATCTGTTTCAGAAACCCTAATTCCTGAGAAGGAAGACTTGCGTTATTTCCGAAATTTTTTTTTTCCTGAGAAGGAAAAGACCACAATAACAACGATCACGGGAATGAACAAACACGAAGTAACAAGAGAAAATCACAGATCAGATTCGCAAACCCTAAACGCGAAATTCCAGATCGTAATCGAAGACCTTTTTTTTTATACGATTCAGAAACAAAAACGAATAAGAAAATGAAAAGAAAAAAAACAGAAACAAAAATGAATAAGAACAGAACCAGAAGAAACGAATAAGAACAGAACTAAAAAGATCGGATAAACCTGAGACTAGAACTGTGCTCGGATACCAACTGATACGAACCCCGCCAACAATGTGACGAAACCCGTAACACGATTAATGCCTCGGACCGTTCTACTGTCAGATTCAAAGGGAAACCACGACCCAACACCTATAACAGATGCGAACCTTGGTATAAAGGATGAAGACGCCACAATCAAGGATGGAAAACTCGATTGATAAGTCCAGGTATGAACGCCACAGAGTAAATCTGATAAGTTCAAATACTCTGCTTTTTGTAATGGTCTTGTATGTTAGTTGATCCAAGTTTCTACCTGGATTTAGGTTAGGGCTTTGTCTCATGTCTTCATGTTTCTGCGCTGTTCTGTATTATCCTGGGGTTTGCCCTTGTACTTTTTGTACATCCTTTTTGGAATATATTTACCACTTTCCGAAAAAAAGGCTGAATATTACAAACCCTAAACTGTTTAAATAGTTGATGCTTACGGTTGGGCCCTATAAGCCTATGAAATATTATGGCCCAATATAATTCACCCCAAAACTAAAATAAAAACAAACTAACAAATATGAAAAGTTCCTAAGTTGGCATGCAAGCCTATAATTTATTCTAGAGCTTGAATCATGGACACCCAGCCTTGTGGATCACTAGTATCCTCCTTTGGGCCACAAAGATTAGTCTCAACCCAAATTTGTTGAACTGGGTCCATTGAGATTGTCCTTGAACCGTTTTGCTCGCGCCCTTGTAACTGGACCAATTGGCACGTGGTTCAGGTCCGCATTCCACCTTGTGCTAGCCGCCATGTTCTCATCATAATTAGGGAGAGGTTTAGGTGGTTGTTGATTCGATGTGGTGACAGGGGGTTGAGGTGGTTGTGGAGAACCATTGGGCAATGACCTATCAAAAACATGAACTGTCTCACAAGAGGACCCACTCCGTAAACCTGTCTCACATGAACTGTGCATTTGACTACTTCCACCAGAGGGCACATGGGGTTCTTGAGACTTCACTTATGGGGCCGACCCGCTAGGATCCAAAGAAAGAAGGCCAGAGGCCATGTGATTTAAATCAGTGGAAATCATGGGATTGAATATAGTAGGTTTGTAACTCATTTGACCAGGGGTTAAACAGGAATTTCCTTGGCCAATGGCTCCCACATGATTAGCATCATTTGTGGCAGCAGACAAGGTACCAGACTTTAAGGTAAAGTTGCTGCAATGCACATGGGGTGCATCAGCATTATAGCCGTTAGACACATCTTGGGTATGCGCGTGACCGCCACTCTCCACAAACAAGTTTGAATTAATTTGGCCAGCAGTTTTCGGATCAAGAAGTGGACTTTTTATTTCTTTCCCACTAACTGGAGTAGAGATAACTGCTGGAGAGAAGTTCATCAGAGGATCCAGTGGGTTTGTTTAATCTAGAAACTCCTCCCTCCTGTATGGCAACCAAATTCATTCTAAGGTTTTTGTTAAAAGTTGAGAGAGCTTTCTTCTTCCTTTTAATGATTTCATTCGAGTCTTGGAGAGATTTGTTACCTCGCACAGCTCCTCCACCCACAAACTCCTCTTGGTCTTCCCAATCTTCATCAAGTTCAATGTCCTCATCAGAGAAACCATGAGCATGATGCAAAATCGGAGAAACAGTATCCATGGCAACAGAGGAAGTTGATTTAGCAACATTAATAACATGTACCATACCACCAGCGGATGATCCATATACTGCAAACCCATCACAGAGTTGCACAGATCCATCACCTTTGAGGATGTATTTACTATCCAAATCAGAGGGGATAATAGATTGAGCAACCAGCTTTGAATCTCCAGATCTAATAGATGTAGCTTGCTTATCCTTTTGCATAGAAGAATCATTAATCTTAGATTTACTAACAGAATCCACTGCCCATTTGGCTAGTGAGTCACCAGAGCAATTCAAATGAGCAGATTTGTTGTTCTTAGCAAGACCTTTACCATCACTCTGAGGACGTTTCTTCTTATTAGACCACATTCTATCTAGGGGTAGTGACACAAGTGATAATCCATTTCTTAAGATTAGGAGGGAAACATGTCACATCTAACAAGTCAATAAGAAACTCCCAACTAACACTATCATAGGCCTTCATAATATCCACTTTGGCAATAGCTTAAGGTTTACCTGTCTGTTTATGATAATCACTCAAGAGGTTTTGGGCAAGAAGCACATTATCACTAATCTTCCTCCCTTTTATAAAAGTAGACTGAGCTTGATCAATAAAATTAGGGAGGATTAATTGGAGTCTGGTAGCAATGATTTTAGAAATGCATTTATACACTGTATTGCAGTAAGAAATGGGTCTAAAGTCCTCCATCCTAGAGGGATTAGGAAACTTGGGAATCAAAGCAATAAGTGTAATATTTGATTCTTTTAAAAGCTCCCCATTCTAGAAAAAAAATTCTTTAACAGCTTCTAATATAGAAGTACCCACTGTATTCCAAGAGTCCTTAATGAAGAAAGTATTATATCCATTAGGGCTTTGTTATTATGCATATTAAAGAATGCCTTCTTAATCTCATCATCTAAAGGTATCCTATCTAAGTCTGCCTTTAAATCATTAAGAGTTCTTTTATGAACAAAGGATCTGATTGCTTCTTTACCAGGGTAATTGTCATTAGAGGGGGTTCCAAGAAGAGAAGTGAAGTGTCTCACAGCTTCGTCGTTGACCTCATTACAGTTGGTAGTAAAATTACCATTTGGTTTTTCAAGGATTATAATTCTCTTAAAGTTCCTTCTTCCCTTGATGGATAGGTGAAAGTATCTAGAGTTTTTATCACCCACATCAAGCCATTGTAGTTTGAATTTTTGTTTAAGAATTTCCTCTTCAATCCAAAAAGCTTCATGAAATTTTTTCAAACAAAGATTGTGTTGTTCAATAAGACAAAAGTCATCAAGGTCAGCAACTAAAGAGGATTGGATAGATTTAAGAGCCTGTCTAGTTGTGTCAGCATTGACCTTTTCTTGACCAAGGGAAATCTTTCCAAATTTTTTCATATCTTGTTTAAGATGTCTGAGTTTACGACAGACTTGGTATTGAGCAGTCCCTTCAACTCTTTGGTTCCAGGCATTATTAACTATATTATAGTATTCCAATTTGGTCCAATAGTTATAAAATTTGAAAGCCTTACCTTTTCTCCTAAGATTCTTATCAATATGAACAATAATAGGAGAGTGATCAGAAATACCTGGAGCCTGGAAAATGAGCAAGAGTCAAAAAAAATTATCAAGCCAAGTTTGGTTGACCATGGTTAGAATCAGAGATTTCTTCAGGGCAAAGGGTAACATTGAAATCACCAAGCATAATGCAATTAACGTTATCAGTTCTAGCATTAATCGATCTAAGATTCAGACCAAAACTCCCCTCTAGCTTGGCCAGTATTAAAACCATAGACAAATGATGCTTCCGAGTAAGTAGTTTTTTCATCATTTTCAATACTAACATGAATGAGTTGTGGGGTGCTTTTAAGGATTGTTAAGTGTAATTTGTTAGCATTCTAAACTATCCATATCCTACTAGTAGAAGTAGGAGAAATAATAGGGAAAAAAATCCCAGTTTTTAAAAATTTTCCTTCTAATGGAGTCCTCATTAGTTTGTTTAACCTTGGTTTCAACAATACTTAAAACTTCAATGTTGTTTTCATATATGAACTTAGTTATTTTAGCATGTTTAGAGGCAAAATTAAGACATTGACTATTCCAGCAGCTAGTAATCATTAAAAACGATAATGGGATGGTTTTTTCTTACCTGAAGAACGAGAATGGGAGAATGGGAGTTCCTCTTACTTTTTTGCTTACCATAGTTTGGTGAAGACTTGGGAGATGTGAAAGGCCTAGGAGATAGAAGTTGAGCTAGCTGGGTCTTTCCTCCAAGAACAATGTCCAGTCCTTGAACATCTAGGGTGACACAGGATGTGGATTCTTCAAACCTATTCTGATGGTCCCCCTTGACAATAATTTCCCTCACTCCATCTTCACTGTGGTCCCCTACCTTGCTACATTCTGGATCACTGTGATCATTATCTAGAGGCCAATTAAGGAACACATCTTCAATCTCTTTACCTTTGTCAAGAGTCTGAAGAGGCACATGTTGCATAGGGTCAGTATATGGACAGTGAATTCCCTGAATATTTCCTAAATGAATTTCATTAACATCTCCTTCTATTTATGGGGGTTCCAATATAGCCCCACTGATGGACTCAATATCTTCTTCAACTTGCTCTCCAATATAGCTCCTTCGATTACCTTTGTTTTTATCATCACCATCATCTTCTCTTCCTGGGTGTTCCAACTTAGAAACAATGAAGTGACCAAGATCTTCAGACTATTCTTCCACTGTGGGAGTGGGAACTCTAATTGATCATGCCTTGGGCTTTGTACCTTCTTCTCAATGACACATGATTCCTCTTCTAGAGCTAAAATTTGATTACTCTCAAATGCAACAGGCCCTAATGTTGATGGGGAACTTTTAGGTAATCAAGCTGCCTCCTTTCAGCACACATTTGAAGTTTGAGATGATGGAGGAGCTACAGATTCAACTTTTGCAACTAATTTCCCCTTTGCCTTGAGCTTCCAACCACCACCTTCCAAAGTATTATTAGCTTTGGGGGGTTGAGATTTGAGATTATGAGGTTTGGTGATCCTAGAACAATCATGGCTAAACCTCCTACACTTTGCACATCTTAAGGGAGTTCACTGATATTCTAATTTAAGGTGGATAGTTTATTTCTCACCATAAGTAGGATAAGTAATAACAATATCAAGGTAGTTAAGTAACTCAAATTTAGCATCTATATCAATACAAATTCTTACATAAGAAATGCATCTGCACGTCGAAGTCATTATCAACATGCAGAGGTTTTCCCAGTGCACTAGCAATGTAGCTTAAGCCCTCGAAATTCCAGTACTCCAGTGGAATATTGTAAATATGTACCCCAAATGGGAAATAAGTTTGTGATTCTTTAGCAAGTGTAAGGCCTGCCTCCCATCTTTTAAGAATAATTGGTTGACCAGCAAAGTGCCAGCCCACCCTCAAGGGAGTAATTGATCTGTTGCAACCATATCATTGAGACCCATCTCTGACCAAAGTCTAGAAGAAGCATTTTGCATAAGGGAGTAAGGTAGCTTTTTCATGAAGTAGCCCATTAATGTACTATCCCATGCTCTACTTTCCACATTGCCAAGTTCTTAAGGCATTATCAGTTGTTCTCTTTTTCCCCCATGGATTAACTTAACATAAGTGATTTTGAACCCAAGAATGGTCTTCTTCTTAACAAGTCCAGCACAACTAGTGGTAAGCTTATTCAAATCTTCTGTGTTCTTAGATTTTGAACTATAAAGATCTAAGGGAGTAGAGATAGCAGCATGTGGCAGTGGTACAGTCCTCTTTAAAGATATAGATGTGTCATTTTCTTTGTGTGCCATGTGGGGATTCACACCATTAGAGCCGGACCTAATACCACTTTGATTACAAGTGGGTCTGCCCTCAGCGTCTTTTTTTAGAAAGAGGTAAGTAGAATAGAAAAATTAAAAGAATTACAAGTTTACAAGGGGCATACCCTAGGAAATGAGATCAGCAAAATCTCAAAATCACAGATTAGTAATTTCCCCAACAATAGAGTTGGCATCATTAAAAGAGTTCTTAAACACTATATTGTTCCTTTCTTTCCATATCATGTAGATAGTGGCAGAAAGGGATATTTTCAAGATGATAATATCCATGGCTTTCCGTTTCTGATGTGAACCCGTGGAATTGATATTTTTTTAAAGAAAGATAAGTAGATAGAACAAGAAAAAGGATTACACATTTACAAGGGGCATACCCCAGGAGAACACAAGCAAAATTGCAAAATAAAGATCAAAAGCAAAAAAACAAAAGAAACTATGACAACATAAAAGAGAAATTAGCAATCCACATCAATAGGGAAAACAACAGCCCAGCCAAAGGACTGAAAATACACAAGGACCACATCAGCCAAATCACACAATCAAACTCCCCATTGTTGCAAGACACTATTTGTATTTCTAGACATAGGGATCTTCAAATCTAGGTTCTTGGAACAGGATTTCAACGGGTCTAGATTATTGTTGGCTTGATATTTGGCTTTCTTGGGTTATTTACAATCTGATCGTGGGTTCAAGGAATATCAATGTCAATTCAATTTGGAATGTATATTCCTTGAACCCACGATCAGATTGTAAATAACCTAAGAAAGCCAAATATCAAGCCAACAATAAACTAGACCCGTTGAAATCCTGTTCCAAGAACCTAGATTTGGTGAGAACGCCACAAAGGTTTTTGCCTTTGATAAGTTCAGATTGTTCAATCAAGAACAAGTAGAGAAAACTAAATAGCTCTCTAGGAAGATAACATTCAATCACATAATATGATGTTTAAAACTGCTACAAGAGTGTTTTTATATCTAATAACCCTAGGGCCCAAAAGGCCTTCAATAAAAATAAAAGAAATGGGTTGGAGGTACTCAAGCCCAAAACAAAAAAAAAACATGTTAAAGAGAGAGAGAGTCCACCTTCTCTCTAGAATTTTCTTATGGGGTCAAACAAGAAGAAAATAAATCAAATTGCTGGTCATGGAAAAGCTGGCTCTCCATCATCCAAATCAGTCTTGAAGCAACATAGTCCCCAAGATGGCATGCTTTTGTTAGTTTTTTGGTAGCTTTCTTTGCTACAGGTTTTTGTTTTGTTTCCTTGGTCTTTTGTATATCCTGGGGTATGCCCCTTGTACTTTTGTACAGTCCCTTTTTTTGGAATATATTTACCCTTTTTTCAAAAAAAAAAAAAAAAAAAGCTCAAAACAACTTAAACTTAAAGCTAAATAGATGTCCAATTAATGAATAAAATAGGCCCACATGCCCAAAACCAGCGAACATAAATAAAATAGCCTAAGTGGCTTGTATAACATGGATTAAAGATGATTTCTCTTCTTCCAAGCCCATCTTGAATATTAAAGTCTTGTTTGAAACATTTGCAAATTCAACCCAAGTGGATTGTACCAATCCTTGCATTGCTTTCTCGATCTTCTTAGCTCTTGATCTTGTGATTGGCCCATCTGGAACTTGTAAGGGGTCATCTTTAAGACTCGGTCCATCATGGTGCCCATCATTCCCCCTCTCCTCAAAAGGATTCGACCTCGAATCATCACCTGCATCAAATGGGGAAAGGTCAGAAACATTGAAAGTAGCCGAGACATTATACTCACTTGGAAGATCCACTTTATACGCATTATCATTAATTTTCTCAAGGATTTGAAAAGGGCCATCTCCTCAAGGATGCAATTTAGTCCTTCTGTGGGCAGGGAATCTTTCTTTGCGCATGTGAACCCAGACCCAATATCCTGGTTCAAAGATAACACGCTTACGCCCTTTGTTGGCTTGGGAAGCAAACTTTTCAATTTTTTTTGTGCAATTTGAAGTCGTACCCTCTCATGAATGGACTTCACCAATTCAGCCTTCCTGTGTCCATCCAAACTACTCCTGTCATCAATAGGTAAAGTCATCAAATCTAAAGGAGTGAGTGGATTAAAACCATAAACAATTTCAAAAGGAGAATAAGAAGTAGTAGTGTGCATAGTCCTATTATATGCAAACTCTATAAATGGCAAACAATCCTCCCAGGTTTTTAAATTCTTTTGAATGACAGTGCATAAGAGTTGAGTCAAGGTCATGTTGACTACTTCTGTATGTCCGTCAGTCTGTGGGTGACACAAGTAGTGGAAAATAAAAGTTTGGTACCTAATTTTTCCCACAAAACCTTCCAAAAGTAACTAAGAAATTTGACATCCCTATCAGAAACAATACTCCTAGGTACACCATGGAGTCGCACTATTTCCTAGAAAAACAAATCAGCTATGTTTGTGGCAACATCTGTTTTATGGCATGGAATGAAATGTGCCATTTTACTAAATCTGTCCACTACCATAAAAATAGAATCTCTACCCTTCTTTGTCCTAGGCAGCCTCAAAACAAAGTCCATAGAAATGTCTATCCATGGCTCACTAGGTACAGGTAAGGGTGTATACAACCCATGTGGTAAAACCTTAGATTTGGCCTTTTTACATGTAATGCACCTACCACATATCCAAGTGACGTCTCTTCTCATCCTAGGCCAAAAGAAATGTTCATGCAAAATTTCTAAGGTTTTCTTGACACCAAAATGTCCCATTAATCCCCCACCATGTGCCTCGCGCACCAACAATTCACGCATTGAACAATTTGCACACACAATTTGTTTTCTTTAAACAGATAACCATCATGCTTGAAAAACTTACCAAATGCTGCTTTATCACATGCCAAATACACCTCAGAAAAATCAGTGTCATCGGCATACATTTCTTTCACATATTCAAACCCAAGCATTTTAGCACTCATAGAAGTAAGAAGTACATACCTTCGTGATAAAGCATCAACAACAGTACTAGGCGCATTTGTAAGCCCAAATGGCATAACCAACCATTCATAAAGTCCATATTTAGTCTTAAAAGCAGTTTTCCATTCATCTCCCTCTTTCATTCTAATTTGGTGGTAACCACTTTTAAGATCTATTTTACTGAAAATATAAGAGTTATGCAATTCATCAAGCATATCATCTAATCTAGGAATGGGATGACGATACTTTACCGTGATATTATTAACTGCTCTGCAATCAACGCACATCCTCCAAGTCCCATCCTACTTTGGCACTAGAAGCACTGGTACTGCACATGGACTCATGTTCTCTCTACCCCTTACTCATCAAATCATTAACTTGCCTTTGAAGCTCCTTTGTCTCCTCCGGATTATTCCTATAGGCTGGTCAGTTAGGGATGACAGCTCCAGGTACCAAATCAATTTGATGCTCAATGCCTCTAATGGGCGGTAACCCACTCGGCATCTCCTCTGGAAATATTTCCTCGAACTCCTGCAATAAAGAAACAGCCAAACTAGGAAGAGATTGGTTAGTTTCATGAAGATTAAGATAAAATTCTTTGTAAAAAAGAAGAATCAGGGGCTGATCTGCTAAAAATGCCCTCTTAACCTCACTGTGTTTTGCATAAAAACTCAATTTTGTCTTTTCTTTTCACTCCGCAGACTCTCTTTATTTTTTCTCTTGTGGCTCTACTCTCTTTTCTTATTTTCAGCCACCTCTCTATCTTTTTTTCACTCTCTCTTTTTCTTGAAGTTTCACCCTCACTCTCATTTTTCTTTTTCGGCCTCACCCTTTCTCTTTTGCTTAATCTCACTTTTCAACTTCATTTGGTCTTTATAGACCTGTTTAGGGGTTAAAGGTGTAAGTTTGATTGCTTTTCCATCCTTTACAAAGCTGTACATATTTTTAAACCCATCATGGTTCACCCTTCTATCAAACTGCCACGACCTTCCGAACAAAATGTGGCCAGCATGCATAGGAACTACATCACAAAGTACCTCATCACTATATCTCCCAATGGTAAAAGTCACCAAAACCTGCTTATTGACCTTTACCTCCCCACAATCATTCAACCACTGTAACTTGTAGGGCCTAGGATGCTTTTGTAAAGGTAAGCTTAACTTCTCAACTAGGGTGGTACTAGCTACATTGGTACAACTTTCCCCCATGTATAATCATACTACACACCTTGTTATTTACATAACATCTAGTATGAAATATGTTCTCTCTCTGCTGCTCCATTTCATCTACCTTAACTTGCGTATTGAGAACACATCTGGCAATAAGAGACTCACCTTCTACGGGGTATTCCACTCCATCATCATCACTCGCATCTGGCAAGCCAACATTTTCATCCTCACGCTCAGTCATCACCTCCCCATTGTCTAGCATAACCATCACCTGCTTGTTAGGACATTGAGATGCTATGTGCCCAATACCCAAACATTTAAAACATTTAATGTCTAGGTTGAAAATCTTCCTTGAGTTTGTTCTTGCTAGTCCCCTCATCTTTTCTTTTAGGTGGGTCGGTCTTCCCCTTTACTTCAGCTCGGTCACTTCTATCCCACTTCAGTTTCCAAGGAGTGCTAGAAACTGAAGTATACCTTGATGCCCCCTTTCTCTTTAACTGCCTCTCTACTTTCATAGCCATGTGGACCATGTCTTCTATCTCCACATAATACTACAACTCAACTACATTAGCGACGTCCCTATTCAAACCACTTAGAAACCTGGCCATTGTAGCCTCCCGATCCTCTTCTACATTAGCCCGGATCATAGCCACCTCCATCTCCTTATGGCATTCCTCCACACTTCTGGACCCTTGCGAAAGGTTTTGTAATTTTTGGAAGAGGTCTCTGTAGTAGTGGCTAGGTACAAATCTCCTCCTCATGAGAGCTTTCAACTCACCCCATGTTTCTACAGGTCTCTCATGATTCCTCCTCCTATTGGTTACCAATTGATCCCACCAAACAATTGCATAATTAGTGAACTTAATTGCCTCTAGCTTTACCTTCTTCTCCTCTGAGTAATTATGATAATAAAAAATCAGCTCTATTTTCTTCTCCCACTCTAAATACACTTCAGGGTCATTCCTCCCTTGGAAAGATGGCATTTTCATTTTGATGCCCCCAAGGTTGCTATCTACCCCATCTCGACCCCTTGGATTCCCCCTAGGTCCTCTTCCACGCCTACCTCCTCTAGGTCTACCCATTCCTCCCCTACCAACATCAGATACTATGTCTTCCTCATTCTCTTCATCTTCTTCGATCTCATACTCATTTTCAACTCTAGGCTCACGTCTCCTTCCATCACGCCCACCTTGCAGATTTTGAATCACTACATCTTGTTGATCCATCCTATCATTTACCTCCCCCAACACCAAATTTAACCGTTCAAACTGTCGTTGCATGGTCTGTAACATAAAGACTGTGTTATCTGCCTCCCCTTTAGGTGTTGAGTCACCCATTTTAATGTGCTGCAAAACAAGAATATTAGTGGTAAAACCTCACACACTCCCTTACGTGTTTACGCTCAAAAATTGTGACTCCACTCGTGTTTCACTCTGATTGGCTTTTTCCCGAAATTAGTCTCACACACTCTTGCCTTTTACCTCAACTATTTTCCCTTTCAAGTTCTTTCAAGAACTAATTGAACTAAATCAAGACACAATCTTGTTTTATCCCAACCAGCAATAGATTCAAGAAACAAGGAAGTAATAAAAAAAAATGACACGGATCTCAAGAAAATATACGACGAGGGCAAACGAAACAAGAAATCAGATATTGAGAGGAATAAAAGAAAAAATCGCGATTTTTTTTTTGAATATGAACCAATTGAAGAGGGAAACAAAGTTTATCCCAAGAAACAACGATCACAAAAGACTAGGTTTCGAACATCACAAAAATCAAATTTTTTTCTGAAAAATTTTCACACTATGGAGTAAGGTCAGTTTTGGACTCCTTAGACCATGGACAATGCAAAACAAACAAAAAAATTGAATACGAGTTTTGGTACTCTTTTTTTTTGTGCTCCCGGACCCAATCTCTTCTCTCTTTTTTTTTAATCAGGGAGACTTCACATTTCACGCTCGTAAAGCACTATAAAAAGAACGATACACCGATGAACCCAAAATAACCCTAAATCATGAGGATGAACGAACACAAAGTAACAAGAGAAAAATCACATATCAGATTCGCAAACCCTAAACACGAAATTCCATATCATAATCAAGAACACGAACACGAACACGAACTAAAACAAGAACACGAAAAGAACAGAATACAAAAATGAAACAGAAACAAGAACACGAAATAAAATGGATAAATAAGACCTGATTTGGAGCCTAAGCTCTGATACCAAATGATGTGAACCCGTGGAATTGATATTCCTTGAACCCACGATCAGATTGTAAATAATCCAAGAAAGCCAAATATCAAGCCAACAATAATCTAGACCCGTTGAAATCCTGTTCCAAGAACTTGGATTTGGTGAGAACGCCACAAAGGTTTTTTTTTTTTTTTTTTTTTGGAAAAAGGGTTAATTAACAAAAAAAAAAAGCCGAACGACACTGTAAAAGTACAAGGGGCATACCCCATGATATACAATAAGCACAAGAAAATGCATCCAAACAATGCAACAAAGGATGGGAAAAATAAAATCAAAAACCAGAAAAACCCAACCAAACAAAACAAAGCACAAAGCAAACCAACAAAAATAAAGGAGCATGAAAAACATCACGGAAGCTCCAGAGTGACAAAAGAAATGGCCAAGACAATGACCCCACCATGGAGAAATGGACCATCTTACAATGTGCTAAGGAAAATGGGGATCATTCTTCCATGTAGCTTGAATTTGTAAGGAAATCTGCAGGCAAATGGCTTGTAAAACTCTTCCCTTAGTCTTCACTTTAAAGTTGAAACTTGTCCCATTTCTATCTTTCCACATGCTATATAAACAAATACTCCAAGGCACATTTTAGGGCAACATGCCATGGAGACTTGCCTTTCCACTTGTTTGCTGCCCATTCCATAAGAACATCCCATGCGAGGGCGGACTGAGAGATTTCCAACCATATAAGCTCTCCAGAGACAGATACGGTCAATTCCATCTTCCAATATAATGCGGGAGGTGAGGGTCATTCTTCCACTTGATTTGGATTTGAGTGACAATCTGGATGGAGATATCTTGAAGTATCATTTCTTTGGTTTTTGATTCCTTCTTGAATGTCCGAGCATTTCTTTCATTCCATATGCTATAAGTGGCTAAACCCAAGCAGAACTTAGAGACAATGTGATTGGGAGTTTTCTGCTTCCAAGTCCTAGCTGCCCACTCCACCAAGTTATTCCAGGAGGAAGCCATTCTGGACACGCCCAACCGCTCCATGATCCCCTGCCACACAAAAGAAGAATAAGAGCAATTGAAGAATAAATGGTCATGGAATTCCATACCTTTATGACAAAGAACACAAGCCAACGGTCCTGGAGTGAAGGAAAATATCCTATCATGTGTTGATAACCTGTTGAGAAAAGCAAACCATAAAATGACACTATGTCTAGGAATATGACCAGAGAACCAAACAAGACAATGCCAAGGAACTTTAGGATTAACTTCCCTAATATGTTCCCAAGTATGGGCCAAAGAGAACTTCCCATTGGGAGACGGTAACCAAACAACCACATCACTAGAATCAGAAGGAGAGGGGAAGGAATGTAATTGGCCTCTTATTTCCATAAGCTCAAGAATATTAGTTAGAGGCCAATTCCATGACTCACCCTCAATCACCTCACAAACTCTTTTATTAAGATTAAGTGCAGCATCATACACAACACGATGGCTAAATCTAGCCACAATAGGACCTAAAGGATGCCAATTGTCATACCAAAGGTAGGTGCCACAACCATTCCCAATTTTATGACGAAGCATAGGCCGGACAGTATCTCTTAAATTAAGAAGCTTTTTCCAGTACCACGAACATTGAGATGTAGGCTTGATAGCCCAAAAACTTTTACCTTTAAGCATATATGCATTAATCCATCTAGTCCAAAGAGAATTCTTTTGGGATGTAAAAAGAGTCCAAATGTGTTTTAAGTTCAAAGCAATGTTAAGTTGGACAAGGTTTTTAATGCCCAAGCCCCCTTCCTTCTTGGGTTTACAAACTTGTTCCCAAGAAACCTTAGCACCATGAGACTTCTCAACTCCACCTGTCCAAAGGAATCTACGCATAAGTAACTCCACATGTTTAATAACACTTTTACGTAATATAAACATTCCAGCCCAATAATTCTGTATACCTGCAATGACAGACTGAATTAGTTGAATTCTACCAGCATAGGATAAGAAATTAGAGGTCCAAGAGAGAATTCTAGAGCTTATCTTTTTAATTAATTCATCACACTCTCCCTTTTTTAATCTAGAAGTAATAAGAGGAACACCAAGATACTTAACCGGAAGGGAACCAACAGTAAATTGGAGGGTCTGGCATATGGAATTAGAGATATCCTCCTCAATTCCAGTTAAGAAGAGGCAGCTCTTACTAGAGTTGGCCAATAACCCCATAAACTCATAGAATTGATCTAAAGAGTCTTTCATGACTACCGCAGAGTTCACGTCACCATAGAAGAGTAAGAGAAGGTCATCCGCAAAACAAAGGTGGGATATATTAACTTTCTCACATCTCCAATGGTACCTAAAGAAGGGGGATCTCTAAATATTGTAGTGGATTATTTGGCTAAGCGCATCCATAACAAGAACAAAAAGGTAAGGAGACATAGGGTCACCTTGTCTTAGACCTTTAGCACCATCAAAATACCCAATCGATTCACCATTGAAGTTAAGGGAGTATTTAGGACTGGTAACACAAGCTTTGATCCAGCTTTGCATCTTAGGAGGGAACCACATGACATTAATTAAATCAAGAAGAAATTCCCAACTCACACTATCATAAGCTTTCATAAGGTCCACCTTGGCTGCCACTCTAGGTTGACCTGAGGTTTTATGATAGTCCCTCAGTAAGTCCTGGGCTAAGAGAACATTATCACTTATTTTTCGGCCTTTTATAAAAGCAGATTAAGCATTATCAACAATATCCGGTAAAATCCGTTGGAGTCTTTTAGAGATAATTTTTTAGATGCACTTATAAATTGTGTTACAACAAGATATGGGCCGAAAATCACCCATCCGTGAAGGATTAGGAATTTTAGGGATAAGAGCGATAAGCATGGCATTGGACTCTCTTAAAAGTTCTCCAGTAATAAAAAATTCCTTGATAGCTTTAGTAACCAAATTACCAGTCAAGACCCAAGTTTCCTTGAAAAAATGAGCATTATAACCATCAGGGCCAGGGGCTTTGTTACTATGGAGGCTAAAAAAAGTTCCTTTAATCTCTTCATCACTAGGAATGTTATCCATACTAGTGAGATTTTCATTGGTTATTTGCTTATGGATAATTTCCCTCAACATATTAATACCAGGTTAGGGATTAGTAGTGGGAGTGCCAAGCGTAGATTTGAAAAATCTAATGGCCTCTGATTTAGCTTCCTCCTCGTTTTTAGTTTGACTCCCATTGGGTTGAATAAGGGACACAATTCTATTTCTATTACGTCTGTTATTGATTGAGTTGTGGAAATAGGCAGTATTCTTATCTCCCGTATCAAGCCATTGAATTCTAGATTTTTGTCTCAGCACCTCTTCCTCCACCATCATAGCTTCCCAAAAATTAGACTGGAGGCTCTTTTCAAGATCTTTTAAAACAGTATCCTGAGAATATTCGTCTAAGGATCTTTGACATTTTAAAAGGTTTTTTCTAGCATTATTAACCAACAGCTTTTCTCTCCCTAAAGAATTTTTTGAAAATCTTTTAAGATCGAGTTTAAGATTCTGAAGTTTATGGCACAATTGAAACTGGTAATTACCCTCGACATTTTTTTCCCAGGAGTTCTCAACAGTGTGAGCAAATGTGTCCAAAGTAGTCCAAAAGTTATAAAAATTAAAGGGTCTACCTTTTTTCCTGACCGGATTACCAGCTTTGACCAGAATAGGAGAGTGGTCGGAAATCCCAAATGGAAGGAATTCAGCATGAGCATAAGGGAAGGAGTCAAACCAGCTTTAGTTAACAAGAGCCCTGTCCAACTTTTTACTGATCGTGCGATTGCTCCAAGAGAAGTAGATACCTGTGTATCGAAGATCTACAAGACAAGTAGAGTTCACAAGATCATTAAATTCTTCAGCTCCTTGGTCTCTCCCAGAATTACCCCCAAAGATTTCGCAAGTGTTTAAGACAGCATTGAAATCTCCAAGACTAATCCAAGGGAGACCACCAAGAGCAGCTGACACATACGTAAGATCACTCCAAAGGCTCCGTCTTTCTTGGGTCGAGTTAAATCCATAGATAAAAGAAGCATCAAGAACCATAGAGTGATCAATAGTTTCAATTTTGACATGTATAACCTGACAATTGCATATTAAAGTTGTTAACTTAACTTTATTAGGATTCCATCCTACCCATATTCTGTCAACAGAATTCGGTTGACTATTGGTAACGAAGTTCCAGTTTGGTAACATACTTTTTTGAATTTTATCTTGGTTAGGCATTCGGACTTTAGTTTCAATAATACCCAGAACATCAATATTATGAACTGAAACAAGTTTGGCAATTTCAATCTGTTTAAGGGGATGATTAAGCCCTTTAATGTTCACGCTACTAATATTGATGCGACCCAAGTTGTCTGAATTGGTCATTTTGGTATGAAGTGGGAGGATATGGGGTGTACTATTGTGGACTGAGTTTGCTCCTTCTGGTGCTGCTCCACTTGTTCCACTACACTGCCTTTTCATCTATTTTGACTGTGATTGAGGACTTTTGATGCCTGGCCCTCTATAGTTTTATTATCCTCTTCCAACACTACGAAAGTATTTGCTTCCAGAACACCTTGAGAGGGGTTAGTAATGGAATATAAAGTGTGATTACCCTCTGTGATGATATTCCTAACAATGTGTTCATCATTAGCCTTAGCAAACTCAGCATTATCCAAATATCCATCCACAACCACACTTAGATCCTCTGAGTTTTTTCCTCCAATGGAATATATACAGGGAGGTTCAACTAACTTCTCTATACTATTTTTAGGATAGTTTTCACCCTCAATCACATTAGCAGGAGAAGAAGTAGAGTTAGGATCAGGAATAGAGACACTTTTCCCTCTCCCTTGAACCTTCCAACCACCCTCAACAGGCATGTTTACAAGTTGGGGCTTGGAAGTAGGAACAGGAGCAAACCTTTGGGAAACTTGAGGTTTTGGCAATTTAGAGCAGTCATGGCCAAACCTTTTGCATTTAGCACACCTTTTCGGACTCCATTGGTATTCCACTTTAATACTAATCTGCTCAGGTTCTCCACTTATGGGATCAATAACTTCAATATCAAAATCCTTGAGGAGTTCATAGGTAGCATCAACCTCAATGCACATTCTAGCAAAGGAAATCCTTCTCCAAGAGGCGGTCATCCTTGAGGAGTTCATAGGTAGCATCAACCTCAATGCACATCAGAGGTTTTTGCCTTTGATAAGTTCAGATTGTTCAATCAAGAACAAGTAAAGAAAACTGAATAGCTCTCTAGGAAGATAACCTTCATTCACGTAATATGATGTTAAAATTGCTACAAGAGTGTTTTTATATCTAATAACCCTAGGGCCCAAAAGGCCTTCAATAAAAATAAAAGAAATGGGCTGGAGGTACTCAAGCCCAAAACAACTTAAACTTAAAGCTAAATAGATGTCCAATTAATGAATAAAATAGCCCACATGCCCAAAACCAATGAACATAAATAAAATAGCCTAAGTGGCTTGTATCACATGGATTAAAGATGGTTTCTCTTCTTCCATGCCCATCTTGAATGTTGAAGTCTTGCTTAAAGCATTTGCAAATTCAGCCCAAGTGAATTATACCAATCCTTGCATTGCTTCCTTGATCTTCTTAGCTCTTGATCTTGTGATTGGCCCATCTGGAACTTGTAAGGGGTCAGCTTTAAGACTCGGTCCATCATGGTGCCCATCAGTTTCCAATTACAAGAAGCCCAACCAAGATAACTTCTCCAATCCTTTGGAATCCAAAAAACACCAGATTTAGCAAGAATAAGCTGCCAAACATACTTTTTAAAGTCACATTGGAAGAAGAGATGCTCATGAGTTTCAATAGTTTTCCTACATAAAACACAGCTATAATTCAGATGGGTGTACTGCTGAATTCTGTCTTGAGTGGACAGCCTTTCAAGAATAGCAAGCCAAGGGATAAACTGATGCCTAGGTACACTTTTTTTTTTCCAAAAAATTGGTAAATTAAACAAAAAAAAGAGGACAAATGTACAAGGGGCATACCCCAGGATATATAATGTGCGCAGGAAACATGTGGTAATACCACTGAGAACAAAACAAGAGGACAAAAAGCAAAAGCAACCCACTTCATAACCATGGCCTAAGATCACAGACATCAACCTAAGAGGCACAACCATCAAACCACAACAAGCCTCAACAAGTCAAATCCACCAAATCCTAACAACAACAAAACCAAAGAGAATGCCACAAGAGGCCATTAACACCATTTACAAAGATATCTATCTATGTTAATATGATTTTTCCACTTCACCCTGATTTGAGCTTTGATTTGAGAAACTATTTGCTTCAGAAGAATGCTTGGGGGATTGAAGATCTTCTTAAAAGTTCTGGTGTTTCTCTCTTTCCATAACCCATAGATAGTCACTCCAAGGCATATCTTGGGAATCACTTGTTGAAAAGCTTTTCGTTTAAATCTTTGGTCCATCCATTCCAAAGTAGCAGTCCAATTTTGACTTTGCCATATTATGTCACACCATTTCATTAATTCCTGCCACACAAAAAAAAGTAAGGGCATTCAAAGAACAAATGATCATGAGTTTCCATATTATTCTGGCAAAGCAATCATACTAAGGGTCCAGGAGTAAAACTATAAATTATATCATGTGTGGATAAATGATTCTAGGCAGCGAGCCAAAGCACAAAAATTTGTCTGGGGCTACATCCAGACAACCAAACAGAGTTGTAGCAAGGAACTTCGATTTCATGATCCCTCAAACGGTCCCAAGTAAGGAAAGTATTGAACTTTCCGTTAGGAGAAGTAGTCCATTTAACAGAATCCATGCAATTATTGGGGGGGATAGAAATTTGATAACACATGTCTAACCTCATTTAGTTCTAAAGAGTTTGAGCTAGGCCAATTCCACTCCATTCCTCTAACAATGCTACTAACCTTAGCGTCAATATT
Source organism: Hydrangea macrophylla (assembly GCA_033977485.1). Classification (NCBI taxonomy): domain Eukaryota; kingdom Viridiplantae; phylum Streptophyta; class Magnoliopsida; order Cornales; family Hydrangeaceae; genus Hydrangea; species Hydrangea macrophylla. Next base: position 26,154,908 of record CM066988.1, on the reverse strand, counting down.
AAGTGCACCATCATACACAATTCTATCAGAGAAATGATCCAACAAGGGGCCCAGGGGGAGCCAGCTATCAAACCAAAGGAAAGTGTCATTACCATTACCAATTCGGTGAATTAATAAGGGTTTAGCAACTTCTCTAAGCTTTAATAACTTTCTCCAGTACCAAGAGCATTGGGATCCCTTCTGATGAAGAGATTAAAAAGGCTTTCTTTAGCATGCATAGTAATAAGGCTCCGGGTCCAGATGGTTATAATGCTTTCTTTTTAAAACATTCTTGGTCCACCATTGGTGCTTCTATCATTGCTGCTGTTAAAGAATTTTTTCTAAGTGGGGAAATGTTGAGGGAATCAAATACTACTATTTTAGCTTTAATCCCTAAGGTCCCCAACCCAACTAAGATGGGTGATTTTAGGCCAATCTCTTACTGTAATACTGTTTATAAGTGTATTTCTAAGATCATCGCTAGCAGACATCAAACGATCCTTCCTAATCTTATTGATCAAGCTCAATCAGCTTTTGTGAAAGGTAAGAGAATTAGTGATAATGTTCTCTTGGCCCAAGACCTCCTTAGAGACTATCATAGGCAAACAGGAAAACCTAGAGCTGCTGCTAAGGTGGATATCATGAAGGCTTATGATAGTGTTAGTTGGGAATTTCTTATTGATTTATTGGATGTGCTTTTCCTTCCCTCCTAACCTAAAGAAATGGATAGTTGCTTGTGTGACTACTCCTAGATATTCTATTAATTTTAATGGTGAATCTGTTGGCTATTTTGATGGCGCTAAAGGTTTAAGACAAGGTGATCCTATTTCCCCTTACTTATTTGTTATTATCATGGATTCTCTTAGTCAACTTTTGCAACATAATATCCATAGGGAGCCCTTCACCTTTCATTGGAAATGTGACAAATTAGAGATTTCACATCTTTGTTTTGGAGATGACCTCCTCATTTTGTTTCATGCGGATGTAAATTCTGCTAATTTGATAAGACTACCCTTAATCAGTTTTTCAATTTCAGTGGTCTTAAAGCCAACAATGATAAAAGTTGCCTTTTTTTTCTCTAATATTGAGGAAAGCTTGATGGTTGATATCCTTCACGCTCTTCAATTTGCTAAAGGAAACCTCCCCATTAAATACCTTGGAATGCCCTTAATCACTACAAAACTTAAAAAGCAAGACTGTGAGGGATTGGTCAATAAAATTTGTGCTAGGGTAAACTCTTGGAAATCAAAATTCTTATCTTATGCGGGACGTGCCCAACTTATTAGCTCTGTTTTGGCAGGTATTCAAATCTATTGGTCAGGCATGTTTGTTCTGCCTAAAGGTGTCCTAAAGCAAGTGAACCAAGCCATGTCCAGATTTCTTTGGTCTGGCAAGACAGATACTTTCTCAGGAGCTAAAGTTGTTTGGGATATTGTGTGCTGACCCAAATAAGAGGGGGGATTGGGTTTTAAAGATATTTTCCTGGTTAACACAGTTTTAAATTTGAAACATATTGGTAATCTATTGGACCCATCTAATCCATCTTTATGGAATAGGTGGATCCACCAGTATATGTTGAAAGATAAGAGTTTTTGGCAGGCCAGAATTCCATCCCAATGTTCCTGGTATTGGAGAAAATTATTAAAACTTAGGGAACTTGCTAAACCTTTACTAATTCATAGAATTGGTAATGGTGATCACACTTCTCTTTGGTTTGATAATTGGCTCCCTTTGGGACCTTTAGTGGATAAATACTCAGAACGCATTGTTTATGATGCAGTTATTAACATTAACGCTAAGGTAAGTAGCATCATTCGTGGATTGGAATGGAATTGGCCTGGTACAAACACCATTGAGCTTAACGAAATTAGAACGACTCTGTCTACTTTCTATAAACCCAGCAATTGTAGTGATACAATTAGGTGGAGTGCCACTCCAACTGGTAGGTTTAATACCTCGCTCCTTTGGGACCATTTGAGGAACCATTACCCTGTGGTCCCTTGGCATGATATTGTGTGGTTTTCTGGGTGTATCCCCAGGCAAAGTTTTATTCTTTGGCTAGCTGTTCAGAATAGGTTGTCTACACATGACAAAATCTATAGATTCACCAGTGGACCTTCAGCTTGTATACTTTTCCATTCAAGTTTGGAAACACATGACCATTTATTCTTTACTTGCCCTTATTCTTCCTTTGTGTGGCAGGAACTATTGCTCAGATGTGGTTTGATTCGGAAAGGGCACACTTGGAATGGTACTTTGGATTGGATGGCCTAGAATCTAAAAGGAAAGACTATTCACCATGTTATTCCTAAAATGTGTCTTGGACAGGCCACTTATGGCCTTTGGCAAGAAAGGAACTATAGAACCTTCAAGAATATCCCAACTCCAAAAGAGATCCTCCTGAAGAACCTTATCTCCCAAATCAATGCACAAATCAGGGGTGAAAAACTTTAACCCAACATTGATAGCTTTCTTTGTAATTGGGTCTAAATGTTTTTCAATTTTGTGGCTTGAGAGGCTTTTTGTTTTTGGTGGTTTTTGCCTCTTTTGTGTTTGTGTTGTCTCCTGTTAATTTGTTTTGTAAATTTCAGGAGCCTTCCATTTATTTTCTTTTGTTGGTAGGTTTGCTTCATGTCCTCATGTTTTGAGTTTTGTTGGTCCTGGGGTATGCCTGTAGGTTTTTGTTTTCAGGTTGCCCTTGTCACTTGTTGGGCTTGATTTGGTTTGGTTTTGCTGTAAGCTTTTGGCTTCTTGTCCTCATGTTTTGAGCTCATTGTTTTATCCTGGGGTTTGCCCCTTGTACTTTTTGTACATCCTTTTTTGAAAAATATTTACCATTTTTCGACAAAAAAAAGAGCATTGGGACGGTAAATTGACCTGCCAGAAACTCTTGTTTTTAAGCATATACAGAAGGATCCACTTTCTCCACAATGAATCATTAAAAGGATCCAAAAGATTTCCAATATGTTTCAAATTTAAGGTCTTGTTAACCAAAACAAGATCTTTAAAACCCAGAGCCCCTTCCCTTTTAGGCCTGCACACTTTGGACCAATCAACCTTAGCCCCAGAAACCTTAACCCAGAGCCCCTTCCCTTTTCGGCTTGCACACTTTTAGGCTGCACACTTTGGACCAAGTAACCAGACCAGAGGAATCTAGATAAAGCTTGGGAAACTTGTTTGAGGACACCTTTGGGGAGAATAAACAATCCAGACCAATAGAGTTGAATTCCTGTCAAGAGTGAGCTTATCAGTTGGGCTCTACCTGCATAAGATAAAAACTTAGATTTCCAAGAATTAATCCTAGAGCAAATTTTATTGACCATCCCTTCACAATCTTGTTTTTCAGACTAGAAGTAATAAGGGGAACACCATGATACTTAACAGGAAGATTGCCTTTTACAAATTGGAGGGCAGAAATGATCTCATCACACAAGTCATCCTAAATACAAGAGAAGAATAAGTAGTTTTTAGAATTATTTGCTTGTAAGCCAGATATGTGATAAAATTGGTTAAAGGTAAGCCTGATTGTTTTAGTAGTCTCCACATCCCCATTAAATAAAATAAGAAGGTCATCCGCAAAACAAAGATTTGAAATCTTTAATTTATCACATTTCTAATGGTAGGTAAAAGGCTCCCCAAGAGTGTTATGAAGCAACAGTTGGCTAAGAGTATCCATAATAATAACAAACAAATAAGGAGAGATAGGATCACCTTGTCTTAACCCTTTAGCACCATCGAAATACCCCACATATTCTCCATTAAAATTAATAGAATATCTAGGAGTAGTGATACTAGCAATAATCCATTTCTTAAGGTTAGGAGGGAAGCTAAGGACATCAAGCAAATCAATAAGAAATTCCCAACTAACACTATCATAGGCCTTCATAAGATCAACTTTAGTTGTAACTCTAGGTTTACCCTTTTGCTTATGGTAATCTCTAAGGAGATCTTGGGCAAGAAGGATATTATCACTAATCTTCCTACCCTTCACAAAAGCAGACTGTGCTTGATCAATAAGATGGGGAAGAATAAGTTGGAGTCTGCTAGCAATTATCTTAGATATGCATTTATAAACAGTATTACAACATGAGATGGCTCTAAAATCACCCATCTTAGAAGGGTTGGAAACCTTGGGAATCAAAGCAATAAGAGTAGTGTTAGATTCTCTTAACAATTCTCCAGTGTTACACCTTGCTTGTACCAAATCAGATTGACCAAACTAATAATGGGGTTAAATCTTCATAAGTGGCAGCCACTGAGAATTTTCCATCAGAAGAGGGGATCCATTTGATCATACCTTTAGCATCAGAGGGACAAGGTAGGGAGCTCATGGACTTTTTAATCTCAATAAGAGAAGTATAGTTAGTAATTGGCTAATTCGAACCCCCATTTTTGATAATCTATTTCACTTTTGCATGTCTAGGTAAAGTTGAATAATATATAATCTTCTCCCCATAGTTAGTGATAATGGGACTGAGAGGGTGCCAGTTATCAAACCACAAGTAGGCTGAAGACCCATTTCCAATGATACGCTTAAAGTAGCCTCTAGCTTTCTCTCTAAATTTCATAATCTTCCTCCAGACCAAGAGGAACTACTGTCAGGGACAGGGATGCCCCAAAGACATTTGCCTTTTTGGCAATTTGCTTGGACTCAATTTGTCCACAGAGCTATTATCCTGAGTAACCAAAATCCAAATATACTTGAAAATATTGCAATATTCCAAGTTTCCATATCCTTAATACCCAATCCTCCTTCTTCATAGGGCTTACATATTGCTTCCCAAGCAACTTTTACTCCAACTTTAGCCTTTTTTTTTCGGAAAAAGAACTCCAACTTTAGCCTTTGATCTAGAGGAATCTCCTAAGGATCTGGTTGATATCTTTTAAGATTTTCTTTGGAATAATGAAAAGGTTAAAATAAAGTTGGATGCTGCAAAGGACAGCCTTAATGAGCTGTACTCTCCCAACATAAGAGAGAAACTTAGACCTCCAAGAAAGAACTTTAGCACCAATTTTATCAACAAGAGCATTATAATCCACAGCTCTAAGTTTTGTAGAGATCTTTTTTTTTTTGGAATAAACAGTAAATAGATTCCAAAAAAGGGATGTACAAAAGTATAAGGGGCATACCCTAGGATAAGAAACAGGCACAAAGCGTAAGGACAAGTGGCAAAGCCAACCACAAAATGCCGTAAAAGGCCAAAAAGGATCAACTCAAAGGATCAAAACAAGAAGAAAGCATAGCCAACATCAAGTAAAAGGAGCAGCAAAGAGCAAAGTCCAGAAAAATTTAATCCCAGTTTCTAAGTAAGGCTTCAAGTTGGTTGTGCCTCTTCCATTTGATCCTGATTTGAGCATTGATTTTTGAGGCAAAAATCTTTAATAAATGCTCTTTAGGGGTGGAGGAATTTTGAAAAATTCTTCTATTTCTCTCTTTCCATAGTCCATAGATGGTTACTCCCAAAAAAATTATGGGTATCAAATGTTGAGGAGTTTTCCCTTTCTAGTGCTGGATCATCCAAGTAACCGTGTTCTCCCAAGGAGTGCCAGTCCACACCAAGTTACACCTCAGCATCAGATCCTGCCAAATGAAGTTTGAATAATTACAATCAAAGAAAAGGTGATCATGAGAGTCCATATTTTGAAGGCATAAAGCACAAGCTAAAGGTCCAGGAGTATAAGTGCAAATTCTATCCTGGGTTGCAAGCCTTCTCTGAATAGTAAGCCATAATATAAAGTTCTGTCTAGGGGAACACACAGAGTTCCAGACAAAAGTGTGCCATGGGATAACAGGAGAAGAAGGCCTAAGGTGATTCCAGACATGGGAAAAGTTAAACTTGCCATTAGGAAAAGTGGTCCAAACAATTTTATCTTGCATAGTAGTAGGCTTATAAAAATTGGTCAAGGAGGTCCGAACTCCATTAAGGCCAATAGAGATTGTAGCTGGCCAATTCTAATCTAAATGAGAAACAATGGCTGCAACTTTAGCATTGGGATGGAACCCTAATAAAGTCCATCTCAATGTTGCCTTTAGTTCACAGCAATTAATCCATGTCATTATCACTAGTATTGATCTTTCTGTCCATTTTGAAGCTTCTTTTATCTATGGGTTCAATACCATTCAAGATAGAAGAGCATTGTGGAAAGACATGAGAAGAATCTCTTCATCCATTGGTAATGTACCATGGATTAGTCTTGGTGATTTTAATGTTATCCTTCAAACCCACGAATCCTTTGGTGGTAACCAAGGTGTTGATCAAGGGATTGTGGATTTTGCTAACCTTGTTAATGACACTTGTCTCCAAGATCTTAGATATACAGGTTTATATTTTACTTGGAGCAATTCTACAATAAGGAAGAAACTCGATAGAGCTATGGTTAACTCTGAATGGCTGGAAAAATACCCTTCATCCTTTACACAGTTTTTATCCCCAGGTATTTCTGATCACTCCCCTATTCTTATCAATATGCTTAATGGGGCCAAAAGGAAAGGTATGCCTTTTAAATTTCTGATCACTCCTATGGTTGGTAATATGCAATTCCAATTATTTTTTAAGCTCAAAAATCTTAAATTTGCCTTGAAAAAACTTGATAAGGAATCTATTGGTAATGCTAAGATAAAGGCTGCTAAAGCTAGGGAAGATCTGATGAAGTGTCAAACCGCTCTTGATACTTACCCTTTTAACATTCAGTTAAAAAACCAAGAAAGAGTGCTTCATAAAGAATTTCTTGAAGCTGTTAGATTGGAAGAAGAGGTTATGAGACAAAAATCTAGAATCCAATGGCTCGAATCTGGGGATAGAAACACGACTTTTTTCCACCATTCTATTAAGAATAGAAGGAATAGGAAAAGGATTGTCAATCTCATTCACCCTTATGGTACTACTACCCAGAATGAGAGTGAGGCCAAAAATGAAGCCATTCGATATTTTAAAGCAATGCTAGGGACTCCCACTACTACTCACTACCCTGGGCTGCAATGCTCAGAAATGTTATCCAAAAAATAATTTCGAATGCCCAATTTAATGTGTTGGATAGTATGCCTACTAGTGCTGAAATAAAAGAAACTTTATTTAGCCTTCACAGTAATAAAGCTCCTGGGCCAGATGGGTTTAATGCTTTCTTCTTTAAAGAAACTTGGGCCATTAAGGGTGATTTAGTTATTAAGGCTATAAAAGAATTTTTCATGTCTGGGGAGCTTTTGCAAGATCTTAATACTACTTTAATTGATCTCATTCCCAAAGTCCCTAATCCTTCTAGCATGGGAGACTTTAGGCCTATATCTTGTTGCAACACAGTCTACAAATGTATTTCCAAGATAATAGCCAAAAGAATTCAAACGATCCTACCCTCAATTGTGGATAATGCACAATCGGCTTTTATTAAGGGTAGAAAGATAAGTGATAATATCCTTCTTGCACAAGATCTGTTGAGGGATTATCATAAACATAATGGGCATCCTCGAGCTGCAGCTAAAGTTGACATTATGAAAGCTTAGCAGATTTAATTGATATTCTTGGCTTTCCTCCCAAAATGCAAATGTGGATTAAGGCCTGTGTTACCTCCCCTAGATACTCGATTAATTTTAATGGTGAATCAATTGGTTATTTTGAGGGTGCTAAGGGTCTCAGACAAGGGGACCCCATGTCCCCATACCTGTTTGTGCTTATTATGGATACTTTGAGCCTGCTTCTTCACTATAACATCCAACGAAATCCTGAATTTAAATATCATTGGAAGTCTGACAAGTTAAACATTTCTCACCTTTGCTTTGCAGATGATCTTACTTTATTGTTCAATGGGGATGTGCAGTCTGCCCTTCTTATGAAAAATACCTTGTGTCAATTCCGTGATTTTACTGGGTTACAAGCTAATTCAAGTAAATGTTGTATCTTCCTTGCAAGTGTTGAGGATGTTGTTTCTGATTCTATTTGCCAAATCCTCCAAATATCCAAAGGATGCCTCCCTATGAAATACTTAGGAGTGCCTCTTATCACTTCTTGGCTTAAAAGAGTTCATTGTGATGAGTTAATAAATAGAATTAGTAGTAGAATTCTTTCTTGGACTTCCAAATTTTTATCCTTTGCAGGTAGAATTCAGTTAACCAATTCTGTTCTTGCTGGAATCCTTAACTATTGGTCTGGTATGTTTATTCTCCCTAAGTATATTCTAAAACAAGTTAAGTGTCTTATGAGAAAGTTTCTTTTGTCTGGTGGGGTTGATAAATCCCAAGGTGCTAAAGTGGCTTGGGAGAGAGTTTGCAAACCTAAGAATGAAGGAGGTTTAGGATTTAAAAATCTTACTCAAATGAATTGTGTTCTTAACTTGAAACATATTTGGTCCTTATTTTCCGTGGATAATGCTTCTCTTTGGTCCAAATGGGTTCATACTTACATGTTGAAAAATAGAAGCTTTTGGGTTGTTAAACCCCCTTCCCAGTGTTCCTGGTACTGGAGGAAACTCCTCAAACTTCGGGATATTGTTAGACCTTTACTTAAGCATAAAATTGGGAATGGGTGTGGTACTTATTTGTGGTATGATAATTGGCACCCTTTGGGCCCTCTATTAGATAAGTTTGGTCCCAGAGTGGCCTATGATGCCGCTATTCCTTTAAATGCTAAAGTTAGAGATATCATTGTTAATGGGGAGTGGCAATGGCCTAGTGCTAATACCATTGATCTAAGGGAGATTAGAGCGCAGATGCACAATACTCCTCCTCCTTCGGATCACTTGGATACTGTGGTTTGGTGTGTTTCTCCTAATGGTAAATACAATTTTGCTCACACATGGGAACATCTTAGGGAGCAAGGCCCTAAAGTGCAATGACATAAACTTGTTTGGTTCCCGGGTAATACTCCTAGACATAGTTTTATAACATGGCTGGCCGTTATTAATAAACTGTCTACCCATGACAGGATTGTCCACTATACTCCCGGTCCGCTGGCGTGTGTTTTTTGCCATAAAGCTATGGAAACTCATGACCATTTATTCTTTGAATGCTTATTTTCAGCGTTTATATGGCAGGGCCTCTTACAGATTCAGGCAACTCCCAAACCAGCCTTGAATTGGAACTCTTTGGTTGACTGGGCAACTAGGATATGGAAAAAGAAGACACCACTTCATGTTATTTCGAAGATGTACTTAGGGATGGCGATCTACAATATTTGGAAGGAAAGGAATGCCCGTACTTTCAAAACTGAAACTAAGACAAAAGAAAAGGTCTTATCTGAGATTCTCCAACAAGTTACTCTCCAAATTGAAATCAAGTGGCGAAATGATCCCATTTTACCAAGTCTTATAGCCAGATGGAGCTAGGTGTGTGGTTGTTTGAGAGTGCTGCTTGTTATTGTTCTTTTTGTTGTTTGCATTGGTTGCACCACCTAGTGCAATGGTTGGAGCTTTTTTGTCTCCTTTTGTTGGTTTGATTATGTGTTTGTTGGGTTCCCATCTTGGCCTTGGCTGTAGATGTGTCCCTTCGTTTTGAGCATCTTTTGGTGCCTTTGCGCTCATTATATATCCCTGGGGTATGCCCCTTGTATTTTGTATAGTGCCGCTTTTCTGGCTTTTGTTTTTTTTAATGTACCAATTTCCGAAAAAAAAACTTTAGCATTGGGAGCTATGGCAGCATCATAGGCAATTCTAGGGGTATAGACCTCAAATAAAGGCCCACTGGGGAGCTAATAGTCATGCCAAAGGGAGGTACGTCAGCCATTACCAATTTTATGTCTAATTAAAGGCCTGACTATATTCCTGAGTTTTAAGAGCTTATGCCAATACCAAGAGCATTTACCAGGGGCATTCACCTCCCAAATGCTTTTGGTTTTGAGCATGTACATGTCAATCCATTGCTTCCATAAAGAGTTATTAGCAGGATCAAGAAGGTTCCCAATATGTTTAAGATTAAGCACAATATTAGTAAGGAAAATATCCTTGAAACCGAGGCCACCCTCTTTTTTGGGTTTACAAACATTCGCCCAAGCAATTTTTGCACCATGGGCTTTATCCGTAGTTTCGCTCCAATGAAATCTACTTAAACATTGTTCCACCTATTTTAGCACACTTTTAGGTAAGATAAACATGGTAGACCAATACAATTGAATGCCAGACAAAACAGAATGGATAAGCTAAGTCCTACCAGCATAAGACAGGAGTTTGGATTTCCAAGAATTAATACGAGAGCAAATCTTAGAGATAAGCTCTTCATAATGAATTTTCTTTAATTTAGTTGTTATCAGAGGAACACCTAAATACTTTAAAGGAAGACAGCCTCTGGAAAACTGGAGTTCATTTAGCAACTCAATAGCCAAGTCATCATCAATCCCAGATAAGAAGAGACAACTTTTAGAATTGTTAGCTTGCAAGCCACAGATATCATAAAATTGGTTCAAAGTATGTCTAATAAGCTTAGCAGAGTCCAAGTCCCCATTTAAAAGAATAATTAAATCATCTGCAAAGCAAAGGTGTGAGATTTTCATTTTGTCACATTTCCAGTGAAAGGGGAAGGAACTACTCTGGATATTGTAATGAAGAAGTTGGCTAAGGGAATCCATAATAATCACAAATAAGTAGGGAGACATAGGATCTTCTTGCCTAAGCCCTTTGGCTCCATCAAAATATCCCACAGATTCACCATTAAAATTGATAGAGTACCTGGGTGTCATGGATCCATTGTCTTATCAAAGGTGGAAAACCCAAAGTACTAAGAAGGTCAATGAGGAAATTTCAGTTAATATGATCATAAGCTTTCATAAGGTCCACTTTGGCGGCAGCCCTAGGTCTACCTCCGATTTTATGATAATCTCTTAAGAGGTCTTGAGCAAGTAAAACATTATCACTAATTTTCCTCACTTTGACAAAAGCAGACTAAGCTTGATCAATAAAATTGGGAAGGACCAGTTGAATTCTATTAGCAATAATTTTGGAGATGCATTTGTAGATAGTATTACAGTAGGATTAGGGACTTTAGGGATCAAGGCAATAATAGTAGCATTAAATTCTTTAAGCATTTCTCCTGTAGTACAGAATTCAATAATAGCAGAAGTGATGTCAGGTCTCACAGTAGGCCAAGAGTGTTTGAAAAAATAAGCATTAAACCCATCAGGTCTGGGAGCTTTATTATCATGTAAGGAGAAAAAAACATCTTTAATCTCTTCAGAGGTAGGAATTCTATCAAGACTCGGTAAAATATTCTCAGGGATCCCTTTTATGAATAAAAGTCCTTAAAAACTCAATGCTCGGATATTGATTCACTGCAGGGGTACCTAGCAAATCTTGAAAATATCTAATAGCTTCAATTTTGGCTTCATCCATATTACTTGTAAATTGGCCATTCGGTTTTTCCAATTTGAAAATTCTTTTTCTATTTCTTCTATCTTTGATATAATTAACGAAATATCTGGAGTTTTTGTCACCTCCCTCTAACCATTGTAATCTGGATTTTTGTTTTAGAGTCTCCTCCTCAATCCAAATGGAGTCGTAAAAAGTTTTCATACACAATTTTTGCTTGGCTATAAGAGAAGTATTATGAGGCTGTTTAAGGAGCTCAGATTGGACATTTTCCAAATCTTCTCTGGCTTTGTTAGCAAGAAGTTTTTCTCTACCAAAAAAAGGTTTGCTGAAATTTTGTAGGCCATGTTTCACAATCCTAAGTTTATGACAAATCTGGTATTGGAGAGTACCTCTCACACTAGAACTCCAGGCTTAGGAAACAACCTCAGAGTAAGTATCCATTTGAGACCAAAATTATAGAATTTAAAGGCTCTACCCTTCCTTCTAGCAACTTTATCAACCCAAGTAATAATAGAGGAATGGTCAGAAATACCTGGCTTGTGAAAGTGAGTTTAGGAATCAGAGAAGTTGTCCGGCCAGGCTTGATTAACTAAGACTCTATCCAATTTTCTTTCAGTAAAATCAGGCTTTCCATAACTCCTATTACACCAAGTAAAAAAACTCCCCAGAAAATCTCAAATCAGAGAGACAAAGGTGATTAACAAGATTAATGAAGTCAATAATATTCGAGTTCAAACAAGCATTCACATCAGATATCTCACAGGTATGTAATACAACATTAAAGTCCCCCAAAACAATATGGTTAGGATTGTTGGGCCCAATAGAGTTAGAAATAGATTTCAAAGTATCCCAGAGATTAAGTCTCTCGGACCCAGTATTAGCACCATAAACAAAAGAGGCTTCAAAAGAAATACTAAGATCTTCACTTTCAATAAGCGTATGAATAACTTGGGGATTGTTCCTAAGAATAGAAAGATTAACTTTGTCTGGATTCCAACCAACCTAAATCCTACCAACAGAGGTAGTAGAACTATTGGTAACAAGGTTCCAATTTTTAAAGATGTTTTGTTTGATCAAATCTTCATTTGATTTTCTAACTTTAGTTTCAACAATACCAATAACGTCCAAATTGTTTTCAGCTATGAACTTAGCAACCTCAAATTGTTTAGAGGGTTGGTTGAGAGCCCTAACAATCTAGCAACTTATGATCATTAAGAACGTTTATGTGTATTTTTCCTCTTACCAGAGGAATTAATCTTACTCTTATTTCCTTTCCCTTGAGACAAGGACTCCTTAGTAGCAATAACAGGAGATAAAATAGGAGATTTTTGACCTGTTTCCATGTTTGGAATATGAGCAGAATTACTTGAGATGGGAAGAGAATTTGGGGGAGGATTCGGACTTTGAATAACTTTCAACCACTTCTGAGATCTTCTTTTGAGAGCCATCTGATCCTTCAGTAGAGTTTGGACTTGGTTTAGCAATACAAGTTTGAATACTTGAATCAATCTTCTCTATTGAAATTTGAACACCTTCAGCATCCATAGAAAACTTTGATATGCAGTAGCTTGGACAGTGTGAGAAAGAAGAATAATTTTATCTGCCACATTGTCTTCATTAATTGGGATAGAGATGGTGGTTGGAGTTTGTTTATCCTCAACAGTGGCATTACTATTTCTAGAAACTTGAGTAAGGTTGGTGTCATCTCTCATCAAAGTAATAGGAAGATTACTAGAGAGTTCTTCCTTGGTAGTGTAATCTGCTAGGGAAGAGAACTTGTTGCCTTGTAGGTTCAAGGAAATAGCCTCTGAAGGGATAGGAGTATTAGGGGTTAAAGTAGAAGGGACCTCAGTGTTGGCTAAACAATTTATATCCGGCCCAATTTCAACTAGAGTGATAGAGGAAGATGGGTTATTAGAATTCTTTGCAGTAACGAATTTCCCTTTATCCTTATTCTTCCAATTGCCATCAATTTGAGTCTGAGAAATAGGAGGGTTCGTTTGGGCAGGCTTATGAACTTTTGGAACCTTGGAACAATCGTGCCCAAACTTCTTACATTTAGTGCATTGGATGGGAGTCCACTGGTACTCAATAGGAAGATAAATCGGATCAATATCACCAGTAACAGGGTCCTCATAATCAATCACGAGCTCTTTTAGTAATTCATGTTTGGCATTAAGCTCAATACAAATGCGGGAATAGGAAATTCTCCTTCTCTCAGCAGTGACCTTAGCCACATGCAAAGGCTTACCTAATGTACTAGCTATGTGGCTGAGACCTAAAGGATTCCATAGCTCAAGAGGTATATTGTGAATGTGTACCCAAACTGGAACGGTGGAAATAGACTCCCTAGAAAGGGTGAGCCTAGACTGCCACTTCCTCAAGATGATTGGTTGACCACTAACATGCCATGGGCCTCCTTTAAGAATAGCCAAGCTTTCTTCTTCATTGAATTTGAAAAAGAAAAATCCTGAATCAGTGGCCACCATATCATTTAGCCCTTACTTTCCCCAAAGTCTGTAGGTGGCATTTTTAACGAATGAATAGGGAAGTTTCTTTCCTATAAAGTAGCCTACTAAAGTATTCTGCCAAGCACTACTACCCTCAATGAAGACTTCCTTGGGGATATTAAGGTGCTGCCAAGCACTACTACCCTTAATGTAATCAAGCTTAAAACCCAATTCCCGAAAAAATCAAGCTTAAAACCCAATGAGCTCTTTTGGGTAACCAAAGAAGCCCAGGATTTAGTCTGCTTAGGACCAGCCAGAGCTTCTTTCGAGTGCCCATTATCTTGAACAGGGTTGGCTCCTCCAACATTACAATTGTCAACATGTGACATTCGGCTAGGACTAAGGGTAGAAATGGGATTACCTGATTTTGAAGGGGCTAAAACAGGGAAATTAGTATCAGTAGTATTAAGGCCAGCTGTGGGATTCTTCATGTGACCACCTACAGTACTAGAATGTGTACTCAAGGTGTCAGATATAGGGGTGTGTGCTAGTTTATGCGCAAGTCAATTGCCTTGTAATCTGTTGTCACCAGACGAGGCTTCTACGCAGCTGAGCAAAGCATGCTGATTAGTAGCTTGCGAATTACTTAAATTTAGGTCAGCTTTAGGCAAGTTGGTGGTTTTTAGGGATAAAGTGGGGGAAGCTTTGTTGACTATGGGAATTAAAGTATTAAAATTATCCAAAAGTGGGGCATTGGGACACAACCCGTAGAAAATCAAGGAAAAAGTGCTGGAGCCCATGTGACCACTATTTTCCAAGGATTGGGAGACAAAAGTGTCTTGGTTACCGTTGGGTACACCCAAATATGCCTGTGGGACCCGTGCACCATTGCCCTACACCTTACCCAGCTAATTTTCAACAGACAAAGTGCCACATTTCATGGAGCAGTCTGAGGAGCCCATGTGACTGCCCAGTCTTTTTTTAGTACTAAAATGACCAATATGACCATTAACAATGTGCGTGTGTATAGGCGCTTGAAGACCACCTTCCACAAACTCCTTGGTGCAGTTGGACTTAAGGGTTTTGTGGATCAAAACATGTACTTTCACCATCGTTAGCTCTTTCACCTATTTCAACATCAGATTTAAGGGCTTGCATGTCTAAGAGCTTAATTTGGAGCTGTCGAATCTTCTTATGAGCAGCAGCAAGATCATTTAAAGCTGGGACTTGAGACTTCCTCTTAAGCAATTCATTAGAGTCTTGGAGCTAAGAAAATGTGATGTCTTCCTTGGACCTTTATCTTTCATTTCATCTTGACTAAAAGAGAGTTCTTCCCATTCTTCTGGAAGTTCCAACTCTTCTTCCGATAGCTCACGGCTAGTAATCTCACCATTGCCAATACCAAGCACAATGGTTTTGGATGGATCAAAAATGATAAAATCCTTCCCGCTGTGTTCTAACTCTGATTCCCCTTTAATACTCATAAAACTTTCATTGGGTGCAATCTGATTCACCAATGTAGAAGTAGTAGTATTATCAGATATCACATCAGGGTTAGAGATGGGCTTAGCAAAGCAAGATGTAGAATCAGAGATGGGTATAGCAAGATTAAGAGTAGAACCCAAATCTATAGTTGGATTTTTCGTATCAGTAGAA
This sequence comes from Hydrangea macrophylla, assembly GCA_033977485.1. Lineage (NCBI taxonomy): Eukaryota > Viridiplantae > Streptophyta > Magnoliopsida > Cornales > Hydrangeaceae > Hydrangea > Hydrangea macrophylla. The sequence continues at coordinate 26,139,534 of CM066988.1, read as the reverse complement.
ACTTCATTTAATGCCCATTTAACCAAAGGCTCATTAAGGATTGAATCAAGAGAATAAGACATGTTTTGCTTTTGAATACCATTCAGCTTAGCTTTGTTTGCTTGACCTTTCATCATGAACCACCCAGGAAAGGAGAAGGAGAAAGAAGAGAAAAGAAGGAGAAAGGAGCAGGAAGAAAGAAGAAAGCAAAGGGGGAGATTACAGAAGGGAGGAAGAGGGTGAAGAAAGTCAAGGTTAAACAAAAATCTAGAGAGAGGTGGGAGCTTCTCTCTCTAGACATTCTAACTAGTTTTGTAGAGATCAGAGGTACACCCAGATATCTCACGGGCAAATGCCCAATATTGTAACCCAAAGTATTAGAAATATGAGAGCAAGAAGATTCATCCATCCCATCAATGAAGATATCACTTTTAGAAGGGTTTGCTTTGATGCCAGAGAATAAAAAGAAATTGTGAAGCCCCTCTCTAAATGTATCAACAGAAGTATCATCCCCATGGCAGCATAGTAAAAGGTCATTAGCAAATGTCAATTGAAATATTTTGCTTTTCTCACATTTTGAATGGAACTTAAAGAGTTGGTTGGAGGCAATCTTGTTTTCCAAAATTTGATGAAGCACATCCATAACAATAACAAACAGTTTAGGGGAGATAGGATCCCCTTGCCTTAATCCTTTTTGCTCTAGGAAAATATCCAACAAGAATCCCATTGAGGCTGGGAGAACTGAGGTGTACTGATACATTCAGCAATCCAATGAATCACAATAGGTGGAAATTTTAGGACAAATAGCATATCCAAGATAAATCCCCATTGAACACTATCGTTCACTTTCATTAGATCAACCTTAGTAACACATCTAGGTACCCCTCCCCCCCAAATTTATGGTAGTCCCTCAAAAGTTCTTGAGCCACCAGAATATTATCTCTACTTCTTCTTCCTTTCACAAAGGCAGATTGAGATGGGTCGATAAGAGAAGGGAGAGCACATTTCAATCTATTTGCTAGGATTTTGGATATACATTTATAGATAGTTGTGCAGCATGCAATTGGTGCAAACTGATTCATAGAAGAAGCATTAGGGGTTTAGGAACCAGAGTGAGAGAGGTAGCATTAAACTGCTTTAAAGTTTGCCAGAGTTGAAGAAGCCCAGAATAGCATCAGTAACCAACTCCCTTGTAATAGGCCAAGTCTCTTTGAATAAAAATGCAATATACCCATCAGGCCCAGGGGCTTTATTACTATGAAGGGAGAACATAGTCTCTTTGATCTCTTCTTTAGTAACAGGACATAGGTAACCCGCAAGAATGCTCCTAGAGAAAGAAGTTCTTCCTTCTCTCTAGGAATTTGATCATGGGTAAGAAAGATAGGATTAAAAGATCTCTCTCTCACTCACAAATTAAGCTTTCTTTGAAGGAACTTAGAGAGGTTGTTGTTGCAACCCCGATTGCTGCTAATGAGGGGGGGGGGGGAGTTCAAATGAAGACCATGTTCATGCTTTTGGCTCTTTTCGAGATTCTTGTGAGCTAGCTAAATCAAGGAGAGACTGTGAAGGTAGGGAAGAACTAAATGGCAGGGGTGTTCTGTTTACACCCATTGGTGGCAGGTCTAATCTTGTGGTTCAAGATGATCATAGCATGGAGATTTCTTCCATTTTGGCTAAAAATCATGGGCTGCAACTCCATATTGCTGGTTTCAAAGGCCGTTTTGAAGAAGTCTCTAAAGATAATGGTGTCCAAACTTCTCAAGTCCATGCCCATTCTTTGGTTAATCCATGTAAACCTAGTAAGTTTGAAAGGTTTCTATTAGATGTGTTACAATCAAAACCAAGAGATAATGTTCTTAGGTGTGAGTCAAATGTAAAGACTGAGAGTTCAGATTTCGTGATTTTTCCTGATGTTCCATTTCTGGATGACCAGATTGGGCATCCTACTAATGCTCAGAATCAAGTTTTGAATATTAAGGCTGAGGGTACTTTCGGCTGTTATAATCAGACCACCGATGATGCTGATGTTCTTACCCAGCAAGTTATTGTTGAATATGGTACACCTTTTAATCCGTTTGATAAGACCTTCACATGCCCCAAGTGATACGAACCCCGCCAACAATGTAACGAAACCTGTAACATGATAAATGCCTCGGACCGTTCTACTGTCAGATTCAATGGGAACCGCGACCCAACACCTATATCAGATGTGAACCTAGGTATAAAGGATGAAGACGCCACAATCAAGGATGGAAAACTCGATTGATAAGTCCAGGTATAAACGCTATAGAGTAAATATGATAAGTTCGAATAGTTTTTCAAAGAACCAAAGAGAAGACTCTCACAATATTATTAATGATCAAAACTGCATATTACAAACCCTAAAACTATTTAAATAGCTGAGGCTTACAGTTGGGCCCTATAAGCCTACGAGATATTATGCCCCAAAATAAATTCACCCAAAATTAAAATAAAACAAAACTAAAGGAATATGGAAAGTTCCATGGTTGGCATGCAAGCCTACAATTCTGCAATTTAAGCAATTAAGAAAAAAAAAATGACAATCAAATTCTAATTTTAGGAAAACTAAAATTTGACTTCAATCTTGAACTACTGGATTATTTTTCTAGAACTTGAATTAGATTGAGACATCTTTGTGGAACAAACTCAATAGGCCTCCACGAATTTTCCTGAGACCAAACTTCTTGATTTAGCCCATTGAGTGCCTCTTTGAACTTCTTTGCCCGAGCCCTCGTAACTGGTCCAATTGGAATTTGAACTGGTTCCCTTGAAGACGTCCATGATTTGCATCATTCCCCTCCTCTTGAAAAGGATTTGTCCTAAAATCATCACCTACATCAAAAGGACTCAAATCAGTAACATTAAAAGTAGCACTTACATTGTACTCACCTGGGAAATCTAGCTTGTAAGCATTGTCATTGATGCGCTCGAGAACTTGGAAAGGCCCATCTCCTCGTGGCAGCAATTTGGAACGCCTTTCAGCTGGAAATCTCTCTTATCGCATATGCAACCAAACCCAATCTCCGAGTTCAAAAACTATCTTGTGATGCCCCTTGTTGGCTTGCTTTGCATATTGCTTTGTTCGTCGCTCAATATTGAGTCTGGCTTTCTCATGAATCTACTTAACAAAGTCAGTTTTCCTTTAGCCATCTAAATTAACATGCTCAGTCAAAGGTAAAGGAGACAAATCCAACGGAGTTAATGGATTAAACCCATATACAATTTCAAATGGTGAAAATTTAGATAGCAGAATGAACAGATTGATTGTAAGCAAACTTAACATGTGGTAAACAAGCTTCCCATGTTTTAATGTTCTTTTGAATAACATCCCTTAACAAAGTTGACAAACTCCTATTTACTACTTCAGTTTGACCATCAGTTTATGGGTGACAAGTAGTAGAAAATAATAACTTAGTCCCTAACTTACACCACAAGGTCTTCCAAAAGTAACTCAAGAACTTAGCATCTCTATCCGAAATAATTGTTCTAGGCATACCATGTAATCTTACAATCTCCCTAAAGAACAAATCAGCAACATGTGATGCATCATCCATTTTGTGACATGGAATAAAATGTGTCATTTTAGAAAAGCGATCTACCACCACAAAAATCGAATCCCTACCCCGTTTGGTCCTAGGCAAACCTAACACAAAGTCCATTGATATATCAATCTAAGGCTCACTAGGAATAGGCAGTGGTGTGTATAATCCATGGGGTTGCACTCGAGATTTTGCTTGCCTACAAGTTACACATCTTCCACAAATTCTCTCAACATCTCTTTTCATTTGTGGCCAAAAGAAATGTTCGTGTAGGATGGCTAGTGTCTTAGCAACTCCAAAGTGTCCCAATAAACCCCCACCATGCGGAAAACTCTTGATAGCCAGAAAAAAAGTAAAGTTAGAGAGAGAATGTCTAGCTTCTCTCTAAAAGTCTAATACTTTCTTTATGGGTTCTAATAAGAAGAAGAGAAATCAAGACTTGGGTGGGAAATCTAGGTCCCAAATTTCTCCCCAATCCATTAAGCAACAATGTCTCGAGGAGGTCACCCCCAAGAAAACCAGTTCAATCAACAATATCAAGGATGATAGAGGCTTGAAGAATCACAATTGTTGTAAAGTTCTCACCAATGCTATGGAAACCACTGAAGTGGCTTGTCCTATCAAGAATAGCTCCAATAATCTAAAGGGAGTTTCTGATCCACCCACTTCCACAACCATGGGTGACCTCTCTGTTTTTAATCCAGAGCTGGGGAATAAATATGTCCTCAAGGGAGATGGTTCTGTGCTTCTTAGAGATGGATCCACAATCGACAGTACCCAATCAAAAGGACAAATCCGAGTACTAAATGTGGCTAAAGCTCTTAAAGGAGAAAACCCTCATGGTTATCCTGATGAAGATCTCAAGTTACATGAAGATTGGGAGGATAATCTATCTTGCCATGGAGAAAATGAGGATGGAGGAACTGTGGAAGAAAACTCATTTAAGTCTGTCCAAGACTCTAATGAAATCCTTAAGAAGAAAAAAGAAGTTACTAGGAACAAAATGCTGTCTGGCAATTTCATCATTTCAAATCCTTCCGGAACTGAAATGTATTCTATTCACGATGAAGGTATTCATGAAATTCATTGTCAACTTCAACCAGCTCTCTTGGGTAAAGATACAGCGGGTACATGCGTTGATCCAAAAAGTCCCACAACTTCTCAATCTGTTTTGTTTGCTGAGAGTAAGATCCACGCGCCTGCTCCAGTTATTTCCAACGGCTCTATTGAGCCTCAAAACCCGCATAAAGCTGGCAGAGCCCATGTGGTTACTAGTAAATTTCCCGTGATTCCCGGTGACATGTCTCCAAATGATAGGATTGTTAGTCACAACCTTTTATCCAATGGTCCGAACAAGCTGCATACTCCTAATGCCGCGTGTGTTATGGATACTCCATTAACCCCCGGTCATATGAATATCAAACTTGATGGTCCCCATTTGAACGCTAATGTGCTGCAAAGTAATTATGACAAGCACATGGGAGGTGAGGCCTATCCCCGAAAATCAGGAGCCATGTTTCCTAATATTTCCACATGCATTATGAAGGATACACATATTAATGGGTCGGACCCACAAGTTGACTTACAAGGCTCTCATGAATCATCTTGTGGACCTAGTCCATTAAGTGTTTCAATCTGTGATGAACAAGCTCTCCCCAATGGGCCCCGAAATGGAACACCTCAAGAGAGTGATCAGTGCGCAGCACATGGGCTCCTACAAACTATACCCTGCGCACACATTGATTTCAACAGAGATGTGAGGAAGGTTACACTCGCACCCAACAACCAAGGTCATGCTACTCTAAATTCTGGTAATCCGAAGCTCATTAAAAATTCTTGGGCTGCTCTTGTTAGAGAGAAAACTGCCCCTACCTTTAAATTACACTACATCAAGCCTTCAGTTATTAACGAGAACAAATGCTATGTCTTGCCCAACGACCTTGCGACTGAAGGAAGTAAACTTTGGGAAAATACTCTTGTTGGGTACTTTATTGGTAAGAAGCTGCCTTACTCCTTGGTTAAGAACAATACAGCTAGGATGTGGTCCAAATCTGGACTTATTGATATGGTTGCAACGGACTCTGGGTATTTCTTTTTTAAATTTGATAGTATAGAGGCTAGTGAGGCAGTGCTTGAAGGGGGTCCCTGGCACTTTGCGGGGCAACCCATCATCCTCCGAAGCTGGCATGCTGGGTTGCTACTGACCAAAGAAGCTCCTTCCTCAGTTCCTATTTGGGTGAACATTTATAATATTCCACTTGAATACTGGAATCCCAATGGATTGAGCCACATTGCTAGTATTATCGGGAAACCGTTACACGTTGATAGGATGACAGCCACATGTCGTAGGATCTCTTGTGCTAGGATTTGCATAGATGTTAGTGCTGAGCGTGAATTACTTAATGCATTTGATATCCAAGTTGACGATCCTATTAGTGGGGATCCACAATTCATCAGAATTCATGTTGAATATCAGTGGACGCCAATAAGATGTCCAAAATGTAGAAGATTTGGCCATAACTGTCAAAAAATCCACACTCCCTATACTCAACAGAAGGGCCCCAGCTCTAAGAAAGGTCCAGAGGAAGGCCAATGGATGACCAAGGCGAAGGGGAAAATGATATCTGTTGAAGATCCTACTCAAGTCCCTGCTTCATCTACCATCCTTCCAAATACTGCAGACCTTGAACAGGTTGATGTCACGACCTCTCAACCTAAAGTAAGGGACACTACTGAACATAGCACAGATACCTCTATTCAAGCAGTAGCTCCCTCAGCTAAATCCCATCAGCATGTCCAGCGGTCCCAAAGCCCATCAAAAGTGGCCCCATTTCTCAGGCATGGGGAAAAATCCAAAGAAAACCATGGTAAAGTCTTACTCCCAACTCAGGAAATTACGGCAGAGTTAAGTGAGCATGTCGTATACTCCATAAATCCTTCGGCAGTCCAAGATCTTCTAATAGGTTCTCCCAATAAGCTGGGAATTAAAGAATCAAACTCTTTTGATATTCTGACTGAGGGCAAGGCTGAGACCAACCTGGAAAAGACTCAACAACTCCAGAACCGCGATGACATCCCCAAAAGCATACCAGACCAGCAACCCCCAGATGAGTCTCAACAGATCCAAGCTATTAGGGAGGATGCTAAGAACAACTCAGGAGGAGGGAGTGGAGACAGAACCTCATATATTTGCAATCCCTCCAGATCTACTCACCAGCCTTCTACAGGTATGGTTATTAATAAGAAGGACATCCCTTCAGGTAAGACAAACCTCTCCAAATAAAGTTATAAATGATCATATGCAATTGGAATATTAGGGGTCTAAATCTCTCTTATAAACAAAGGGAGCTGAAAAAATTCATATCTGATAATGACATCTCTGTTATGGGAATTACAGAAACTAAAGTGAAACTAACAAATGAAATAATGATTCAAAAATCTATCCTCCCCCATTGGAATTTTGTTACTAATACCCAAAACGAAGTTCATGGGAGAATTTGGATTGCTTGGGACCCTAATAGAGTCAATGTGGATATTTTGAGGTCCAATTCACAACTTATCCATACTAGAATTACTAGCGATGACAATAAAATTTCTTTTGAAGCTTCGTTTGTTTATGCCTTTAACACTGGGGCCCAGAGAATTAGTCTATGGAATTCTATCAGAACCATTGCTAATTCCATGGGAAAAGCTCCTTGGATTACCTTGGGAGATTTTAATGTCACCCTTCATCCCAATGAAATCCAAGGAACTGAAAAAGGAAATGAACATGAAAGGGAAGAATTTTCTAATTGCATTAATGATGCTTGTTTGGTGGACCTTAGATATGTTGGTATTTTTTTCTCTTGGAGTAATAGAAGATTTGGCAGATCTGACTTTACTGAGAGGAAGTTGGACAGGGCAATTGTTAATCAGGAATGGCTTGATTGCTTCCCTGTGTCTCTTGCTAATTTCTTACCTGCTGGTATGTCTGATCACTCTCCTATCCTTGTTAATATTGACAACTCTAAAAAGAGAAAAGGTCGACCTTCTAAGTTTTATAATTTTTTTACATCCCTCGAAAACTTCTCTCTAATTGTCCAAAAATCTTGGGATAAAAAAGTAGAAGGTACTGCTCAATTCCAACTTTGTCAAAAACTTAGATATCTGAAACATGATTTAAAAGAGATGTCTAAAGATATCATTGGAAAAGAGACAATCAGATTGGATAAAGCTAGGGAGGATCTTTTTCAGAGTCAAAGTATTCGTGATGAAACCCCATGGATGATGACCTTATTCTTAAGGAGAAAGTAGCTTTGAAAAATTTTCTAGAAGCGGCTAGGATAGAAGAGGAAATTGCTAAACAAAAATCTAGGATACAATGGCTTGAAGTCGGGGATAGGAATACTAGATATTTCCATAACTCTATCAAAATAAGAAGGAACATGAAACGTATCCTGTCCCTAGTTAGACCTGATGGAATCACTACTAAAGATGAGGAAGAAACCAAAGTGGAGGCCATCAGGTATTTCCAGGATTTACTTGGAACTTCTGCTACCCATAATTACCCAGGTCTGGAGGAACTTAGAAAATTTTTTTCAAAATCTTTAACCCTTGAACAGACCAGTGATATGGATGCTATCCCTAGTGATGATGAAATTAAAAAGACTTTATTTAGCCTTCATAGCAATAAGGCTCCTGGACCTGATGGGTATAATGCTTTCTTTTTTAAAGAGACTTGGAGTATCACTGGACCTTCTGTTCTAGCCGCTATTAGGGAGTTTTTCACTTCAGGAGAAATCCTTGTTGAGTCTAATACTACGCTATTAGCCTTAATCCCTAAAGTCTCGAATCCCTCATCCATAGGGGAGTTTAGACCGATCTCTTGCTGCAATACCATTTATAAATGTATATCTAAGATAATTGCTAATAGAATTCAAAAAGTCCTTCCTACCATTATTGATCAATCGCAATCTGCTTTTGTCAAAGGTAGGAAAATTAGTGACAACATTTTGCTTGCCCAGGATCTCATGAAAGATTATCACACTACCACAGGGCCTCCTAGAGCCACGGCTAAAGTTGACCTTATGAAAGTTTATGATAGTGTCAGTTGGGTTTTTCTTTTTGATTTACTCACTACTCTGGGGTTCCCTCCCAAAATGATTAAATGGGTCAAGGCTTGTGTTACCTCCCCAAAATACTCCATCAATTTTAATGGCGAGTCGGTAGGGTATTTTGAGGGGGCACGTGGCTTGAGACAAGGTGACCCCATGTCTCCTTACCTCTTTGTCTTGATTATGGAAACCCTCAATCAACTTCTTCAGCATAATATTTCCAAAAATAGAGATTTCAAATTCCATTGGAGATGTGAGAAAACCAAAATATCCCACTTATGTTTTGCCGATGACTTGATGATTTTATTTCATGGAGATATTCAGTCTGCCCACCTCGTACAGACCACTCTAAACCAATTCTCTGACTTTACTGGACTTAAAAGTAACAATGCAAAAAGTTGCATTTTTGTTGCTGGTGTTCAGGATGAAGTGGTTGAGGCCATTAGAACTATTTTTCAGTTCTCTTTGGGGATCCTTCCTCTTAAGTACTTGGGTGTTCCTTTGATCACAACTAGACTTAGGAAGAATGATTGTAATGAGCTTCTTGAAAAAATAACTAATAGAATAAAATCTTGGTCCGCTAAGTTTTTATCATTTGCTGGTAGGATTCAATTGATTAACTCTGTTATTATGGGAATTCACAACTATTGGGCGGGTATGTTTATTCTCCCTAAAAGTATTCTGAAAGAAGTTGAAAAAATTTTGAGAAGATTTTTGTGGACCGGTAAAACTGAACATTCCTATGGGTCTAAAATTTCTTGGGATATTGTTTGTCTTCCAAAAAAGGAAGGAGGGTTGGGCATCAAACCGTTGGTGGAAATGAACTCTGTCCTTAATTTAAAACACATATGGAGTCTTCTTTCCACTTCTAACAGCTCTAACTGGAAAAATTGGATTCACACCTATATGCTCAAGGGCCATAGTTTCTGGCATGTCAAACCCCCGTCCCAATGTTCTTGGTATTGGAGGAAGCTTCTGAAACTTAGACCCATTGCTATATCCTTAGTCAAGTATAAAATTGGTAATGGTCTTAACACTTTTCTATGGCATGATCCTTGGCTACCTTTTGGTTCTATATTTGCTAAATATGGACAAAGAGTTATTTATGATACTGCTATCCCGACTAATTCTAAAGTTCATACTATTGTTAACAGGGAGGATTGGAGGTGGCCCATCACATCTACATGGGAGTTAATGGAAATAAAAAATGAATCTACTCTTATCCCCAAGCCCTCCAATGCTAATGATGCGGTGATATGGACTCCTTCTCCCAATGGATCCTATGTCACCTCTCACACCTGGAAATTTCTGAGGGGGTCCCACCCTTTGGTTCCATGGGCACATCTTGTCTGGTTCCCCGGAAGTATCCCTAGACATTGCTTCATTATCTGGCTAGCTTTTCACAATAAACTGGCCACTCAGGATAGAATTTGGTCTTTCACACCGGGCCCTTTAGCTTGTGTTTTATGCAACAAGAATATTGACTCCCATGACCACTTATTTTTTACTTGTGAATTTTCTTCTTATATTTGGCAGGCGATCATGTGCAGGTTCAACTTAAGTGGATACCCCCTTGATTGGAACTCCATCATTTCTTGGGCGGCAAACAAATGGAAATCTAAAAAACCTCAGCACATTATGCCTCGGATGTGTCTTGGAACCATGGTCTACACCATTTGGAAGGAAAGGAATGCTCGAATTTTTAAGCAACAAAGTAAACCCAGAGGTGTAATCATTAAGGACATTCACAGGAGTATCTATGAACAAGTGCAGCTTAAATGGCAAAAGGACCCGAAGCTCCCCGAATATTTGTCCAATTGGACCGGATGATCCTTTCTGTATGTTGTATGTTGGTTGTTAGTGATATTGTAATGGGTCTTTACCATCTTAGAGCTCTCTCTTGAGTTCTATCTTGTTTTTGGTAGTTCCTAGGCAGCTTGCTTGATGTTTCATGGGATAACAGGGGTTCTTTTTTGTTTTCATTTTGTTTTGGTATCCTCCCCGTGATTGTTTGTTGGTGTTCTGTTCCACATTTTTTCTGCGCTTTGTTGTTTATCCTGGGGTATGCCCCTTGTACATTTGTACCCTCTTTTTCGTTTAATTAACCAATTTTCCAAAAAAAAAAAAAAAAAACCCCACCATGCGATTCCCTCACTAACAAATAGCGTAATAAAATGAATGCTTGAAAAAGAGGTTCTAGAGAGAGAAGCTCCTCCTTCTCTCTAGTTTTTTTAATGTTCCCTAATGTTTTTTTGCTTTTGCTATGAAGAGATACAAAACTACTAGAGTGTTAAATCTTGCCCTCCCTACTGTGAATAGATCTAAATCTGATACTGAAGGTGGAGAGCCTATTGGTTTCTTCATTTCCAACCCTTCAAAGACCATAGTTAGTAAGATCAATGATGATGGTATTTTTTATGAGACTTTCTCTCATGGATATTCTGAAGATCTTGAACTCCATAAGATTGGGTGAAAGATTCTTCTCATCAAGGTGAACATGAGGTGGGTCAAGCTGTGGAAAGAACTCCCTTCAAATCTCTTCGAGACTCAAAAGAGATTCTTAAGAAGAAGGTGAAAGCTACCAAGGATAAGGAGATTGGACATCAAGCCATAAAAGCTCTCCATGATGGAAACATTAAGGAGAAAGTAGCTACCCCAATTTTAATTTCTTCAAAAGCTGCTATACAAGGAGGTGTGGATGTGGTTAGACAAGCTTGTGCAAGTGATGAAGAAGAACAAACAGATCATGAGTACCAAAATACTCTACTCACAGATTCTAATGACTACTTGAGGAAAAGCCTTAAAGTAACCCAAGCACAAATTCAGAAGCTTATGAATGATAAAAAAGACCTTCTTGCTTCTCATGGCAATGCTTCCTATGTTTCTGGGCAAAAAGGAGGGACAAATGTAGGAAGAACACACTACAAGTCAGGAAATAGAAGGTATAAGACCAGACCTAAATCATATTAGAGGAGACACCAGCTTGATCCTTTTGATATCTGTGGGAGTGATATTAGCTCTGGTGAAGATAGTCATGGTAAAGGAGGAACGAGAGTGTGGGTATCTGCCCAACATAAAGATTCAGCTTTGGAAGAAGGTGAAATCCATTCAGGTGATCCTTTAAACAGAGATCCTAGGGTTGAAAAATCGTTGTCAGACCTCAACCTCAACTCATCTTCCCAGAAGGATTCAATCTGCAGGGAATACTGGGGAATTAGGAATTCCTAAACCTAGTTCTTATTGTTAGAGAGCAAAGAATGGAGGTTCTGTGTCTGATCCAGAAATTCCCATAATCAAGTCCCCGATTCATTGTAAGAAAACTTCTAACTCTGATACTGAGGGAGGGAAAATTACTAATGTTCCATTTTCTTTTGGAAACAGCACAATGAACTTGGCTAAAGATGATGAAAGTACTGTGTTTGATCTTGAAAGCACTGATAACACTAGCACCGAGAAGTTTGTGGAAGGTGATATCTACGCGCCTACCAACAAAGGCTCCAACGGTCATATTGGTATTTTAAATATACAAAATGGTAAAGATAGTCACGTGGGTACCCCCAGGCTTTTCCGAGATTCCCGGTTTGTTGTCTACTCAACCAAGCAAGATACACGGCAGTTTGGCAGCTAAGGATCACATGGGTACCCCAGTACTTTCCGTGAGACCCGACCCCTTGTCTAGCCCTACACGCAAGCACGCGGCTTGTTTTTCCACCCATTTGACTTCTTTCCCAAACCTAGGCAGTGTGTCCATTCCTAACCCTTTGAGGCACCCCGCCACTACAAATGTAGAGAAAAATAAAGCTAATAACAGTGGGCCCCAAGCTCAAGGTTCCTCAGATCACGTGGCTCCTCAAATTAACCCCAACCCAGCTCACTCTTGCGACTTCATAAGCCCTCACTTATCCAAGCCGAGCCACCTTAGCCATGCAGCCATGAATTTTCCCCCTTTATGTAGTGTTTACCCCAACTCCCATTCTAAAGCCGCTGGATCATCTGTGAGCCCTCAATCTAATTACACCTTTTTGCCAATAGGGATATCTCCCACCGACCCACCAAATTCTCTTAACTCTGTTCCTACACAAGGCACCAAATGGGCAACAATATTACAGCCTAAATTTGCTACCGGGCTAAAGTTGAACTATTATAAACGTAATAGAGATATGGAACGAATTAAAGTCAGTATCCCTAAAGACATAGCTGATGAAGGCAGCAAGGTTTGGGATAACATGTTGGTTAGATACTTCATAGGTAAACAGCTACCCTACTCCTTGATTAAGACTATTTCCTCCAGACTTTGGGGCTAATTGGGACTGCACAACATGTTAGCCACAGAATCTGGCTATTTCATCTTCAGATTTAACTCCAAGGAGGAAAGTGATGCTATTCTAGAAGGTGGCCCTTGGCATGTTGCTGGACAACCTATAATCCTCAGACATTGGCAACAAGGGATGGAACTAACAAAGGAAGCTCAATCCACAATTCCCATCTGGGTCAACATATATAATATTCCTCTTGAAAATTGGAACAGTGACAGTTTTAGTTACATTGCCAGTGCTGTTGGGAAACCCCTTCATGTCCATACATTGACAACATCTTGCCGAAGAATCTCTTTTGCCAGAATTTGTGTTGAAGTTGATGCAAAATTTGAACTGGTTAAGGACTTTGATCTGGAAGTTGAAAACCCTATTAGTGGAGAGCTTGAGTTGATTAATATTAAAGTTGAGTGCCAATGGAGCCCTATTCGATGTGAAAGTGTAAAAAATTTGGTCATGACTATGACAAAATACCAAAACCAGAGTTAGCCCAAAAGCAAGCTCAATCAATTGCAAGGCAGCAACCCATTACTCAGCAGGACCAGGGGGAAGGAGTATGGATGATGAAAGATAAAGGCCAGAATGTGGTAGTAGAAGATCTCACTACTGTTCTGTCTACTTCTTCCCATATCCCACCAACTGCCTTGATCCCTATATCCAATATGGAGGTTGAATCTTCCCAGAACATCAAGGAAGCAGGGAATTCTATAGGCAGTGTAACTATTACTTGCCCTAGTGTTCGTCACCAGCAAGAAATTCCAAAGGCTAATATGTTCTCTATTTTGGAAAAGGAGAGTGAAGAAGTTGAAGTTGAAGAGATACTTATACAGACTAATTTGGATTGACAAGGTAATCAAGAAGAGGTTAATCATGGTCCTTCATTGGTCGACACTGGGAAATTTACACCTACTATAGAAGGAAATGAGGCAACAGACCATTATTTTTTTTTCGAAAAATGGTATTATAGAGAAATTCTTGGATCTTCCCACTTCTCCTATACAGGTATGTGAAGATGCTAGAAATGTTGTGCTCTCTATACAGACTAATCCGGATGAACAAGGCAATGAAAGAGGGGCAGTTGATGCTGAGCCATTAGAACTTTCAGAAGGACAAGAATTGGTGAATCCCATTACTCTTGTACAGGTCTCTCTCTCTCCCTCCTCCTCTAAATCTCAGTCCCCTCATAAAATTACTAAGCAAGGAAGAGGAATTAGATAAATAGTTCCTCAAGTAAAAGACGACACCCCTTTAAATGTACTTAATGAATATAGGATGTTGGAATATTAGGGGCTTAATCAAATTTCAAAACAAATGGAAATTTCCAAATTTGTTATTTCTAATCATATTGATGTGTTGGGAATTACTGAATCCAAAGTTAGAATGCCTAACCAAGACAATATTCAAAAAAGAATTCTTCCTAGTTGGAATTTTGTCACTAATAGCCAACCAAATTCGGTGGATAGAATTTGGGTTATCTGGAACCCAAACAAAGTTTCTTTAACTGTTTTGAAAAACACTAGGCAGCTTATTCATGTGTCTATCCAAGATATTAATCTGTCTACTTCCTTTGAAGCTTCTTTTGTTTAAGGTTTTAATACTATCCAAGACAGAAGAAGTCTGTGGGCTGATATCAAGTCCATATCAGCCTCCCTTGGTCACATTACCTGGATTACTCTTTGTGACTTCAACGCGGTTCTTAACTCTAATGAGAAGTTTGGGAGTAATCCTGGGAAAGACCAAGGGGCTGAGGAATTTAATGCATGTTTGAATGCCTCTTGCCTTGTAGATCTTCAGTTCACAGGGATTTACTTCACTTGGAGCACTAGCAGGTACAAGGAAAAGCTGGACAGAGCTCTCGTCAATCAAGAATGGCTAGGCAAATTTCCCTCAGCCCTGGTATTTCTGATCATTCTCCTATTCTTGTGAAAATGGATAATTCTAGTAGAAGGAAAGGCCACACCTTTAAATTCTATAATTATTGGACCTCTTTGGAGAAATTTGATGACTTAGTTAAAAACTCTTGGGCCAATAATGTTGAAGGTAACTACCAATTCCAGTTATGTAAAAAACTTAAGATTCTCAAAATGGATCTTAAAAAATTTTCCAAAGATTCTATAGGTAGAGAAAAGGTGCATGCTGACGAATCTAGAGAAAGCCTTATGCATTGTCAAAGATTATTAGATGATCACCCGCAAGACTTAACCCTAAAAGCTCAAGAACGTCACCTCATGGGTGTGTTTCTAGAAGCTATTCGTGGGGAAGAGGAAGTAATGCGACAAAAATCTAGAGTCCAATGGCTTGAAGTGGGGGATAAGAATACCACTTTCTTTCACCAATCCATCACAAATCATCGAAATAGAAAATGGGTTGTGTCGCTCCTCCTACCTAATGGAGAACAGACAAAAAATGACAGTGAAGCCCAACAGGAAGCCATTAGCTATTTTAAAACTATGCTTGGTACCCCTGCTGCTAACAATTACCCTGGTTACAGTGTGCTAAGGAATATTATCCATAAAAGGATCCCCGCGGACGCTTTTTCTAGTATGGATAATGATGCAAATCATGGCACGTCTTCAAGGGAACCAGTTCAAATTCCAATTGGACCAGTTACGAGGGCTCGGGCAAAGAAGTTCAAAGAGACACTCAATGGGCTAATTCAAGAAGTTTAGTCTCAGGAAAATTTTTGGAGGCCTATGGAGCTTGGTCCACAAAGATGTCTCAATCTAATTCAAGTTCTAGAAGAATAATCCAGCAGTTCAAGATTGAAGTCAAATTTTAGTTTTCCTAAAATTAGAATTTGATTTTCATTTTTTTCTTAATTGCTTAAATTGCTGATTTGTAGGCTTGCATGCCAAATATGGAACTTTCCTTATTCCTTTAGTTTCGTTTTATTTTAATTTTGGGCGATTTTATTTTGGGGCATAATATTTCGTAGGCTTATAGGGCACAACTATAAGCCTCAGCTATTTAAACAGTTTTAGGGTTTGTAATATGCAGTTTTGATCATTACTAATATTGTGAGAGTTTTCTCTTTGGTTCTTTGAAGAACTATTCGAACTTTTTTTTTTTCGGAAAAATGGTAAATATATTCCAAAAAAGGATGTACAAAAAGTACAAGGGGCATACCCCAGGATAAACAATGAGCTCATTTCATGAGGACATGAAGCATAAAACAATCAAAAAACCATGGACAGAAACGTGCCCAACACAGAAAACCTGAAAACCTGAAAAACGTGCCCAACAGGCAACACAGAAAACCTGAAGGTAACCAAAAGTGAAAACCATGGACAGAAAGAAAATGCCCAAAATTAATGGATGCCAACCATGGTTACATAATGTATCTAATTCCAATTACAGAGATAACGATCAATGTTAACAAGATACTTCCACTTCACCCTGATTTGTGCATTAATTTGAGAAATAAGTTGCTTCAGCAGTATACTTGGAGGATTGAAAATCTTCTTGAATGTTCTGTTATTTCTCTCTTTCCATAAACTATAGACAGCCACTCCAAGGCATATCTTGGGGAGCACCTGTTGGATTGATTTCCTTCTAAACCTTTGAGCCATCTACTCCAGTGTAGCAATCCAGCTTTGACTTTGCCAATTTATGCCACACCTTGTCATTAACTCCTGCCATATAAGAGAAGAGTAAGGACATTCAAAGAACAAGTGGTCATGAGTTTCCATATTAGCCTGGCAAAGCAAACAAACTAAGGGTCCAGGAGTGAAGCTATAGATTCTATCATGTGTAGCTAACCGGTTCTGAGCAGCAAGCCATAGAACAAAAATTTGTCGGGGAATACACCCTGACAACCAAACAGAATCGTACCATGGGACCACATTAGCATGTACCCTCAAATGGTCCCAGACAAGAAAAGTATTGAAAACATCCTTAGGGGATGTAGTCCACTTTACAGTATCCATGCTGTTATTAGGGGGGTAGAGATTGGACAAAATATTTCTAACTTCGTTAAGCTCTATGGAATTCGAACTAGGCCAATTCCATTCCAGCCCCCTGACTATGCTGCTAACTTTAGCATTGATATGAATAGCAGCATCATAGACAATTCTTTCAGAATATTTTTATCCAACAAAGGGCCTATAGGAAGCCAATTATCAAACCAAAGGGAAGTGTGGTCACCATTACCAATGTGATGAATTAGTAAAGGTTTAGCCACTTCTCTAAGCTTTAATAACTTTCTCCAATACCAAGAGCATTGGGGTGGAATCTTTGACTGCCAAAAACTCTTATTTTTCAGCATGTACTGGTGGATCCATTTATTCCATAGAGATATATTGGATGGGTCCAATAGATTTCCAATATGCTTCAAATTTAATACTTTGTTAACCAAGAAGATATCTTTGAAACCCAGTCCTCCTTCCTTTTTTGGTCTGCATACTTTATCCCAAGCAACCTTGGCTCCTGAATATTTATCTATTTTACCAGACCAGAGAAATCTAGACAATGCTTGAGAGATTTGCTTGAGGACACCTTTGGGAAGCATAAACATACCAGACCAGTAGAGCTGAATTCCTGTTAAAACAGAGCTAATTAGTTGGGCTCTTCCTGCATAAGATAAGAATTTAGATTTCCAAGAATTTATCCTAGCACAAATTTTATAAACCAAGCCATCACAATTCTTTTTTTTTAAGTTTTGAAGAGATTAAAGGAACTCCAAGATATTTGATGGGAAGATTTCCTTTTTCAAAATGAAGAATACTCAGAATATCTTCAATCTTGTCATCTTCAACATTAGAGAAAAAAATGCAGCTTTTAGAGTTATTGGCTTGTAGACCAGTAAGATCAAAAAACTGGTTAAGAGTTTGTTTTACCATGATAGCTGAGTCCACATCCCCATTAAGGAAAATAAGAAGATCGTCCGCAAAGCAGAGATGTGAAATCCTTAATTTGTCACATTTCCAATGGTAAGTAAAAGTTCCCCTTTGAATGTTATAATGCAGAAGCTGACTTAAGGCATCCATAATAATCACAAAAAGATAGGGTGAAATAGGATCACCTTGCCTTAGCCCTCTGGCACCATCAAAGTAACCCACTGATTCTCCATTAAAGTTGATAGAGTATCTAGGGGTAGTAACACAGGCAATAATCCATTTCATAAGATTAGGGGGAAAACATGTCACATCTAACAAATCAATAAGAAATTCCCAACTAACACTATCATAGGCCTTCATTATATCCACTTTAGCAGCTGCTCTAGGTTTACCTTTCTATTTATGATAATCTCTAAAGAGGTCTTGGGCAAGAAGAACATTATCACTAATCTTCCTACCTTTAATAAAGGCAGACTGTGCTTGATCAATAAAAGTAGGAAGGATTGTTTGGAGTCTGCTAGCAATGATTTTAGAGATGCATTTATACACTGTATTGCAGCAAGAAATGGGACGAAAGTCACCCATCTTAGATGGGTTAGGCACCTTGGGAATCAAAGCAATAAGTGTAGTATTAGATTCTTTTAAAAGCTCCCCATTTTGAAAAAATTCTTTAACAGCTCCTAAAATAGAAGTACCTATGATGTCCCAAGAGTCTTTAAAGAAGAATGCATTATAGCCATCAGGGCCCGGAGCTTTGTTACTATGCAAATTAAAGAAGGCCTTCTTTATCTCATCATCTGAAGGAAGCCTATCCAAGTCTGCCTTTAAATTTTCAGGGATTCTTTTGTGAACAAAGGATCTGATTGCTTCTTTACCAGGATAACGGTTATTTGAGGAGGTTCCTAGGAGAGAAGTAAAGTGTCTAACAGCTTCTTCTTTGGCCTCATTACAGTTGGCAGTAAAATGGCCATCTGGTTTTTCAAGGACAATGATTCTTTTAAAATTCCTTCTTTCCTTGATGGATAGGTGGAAGTATCTAGAATTTTTATCACCTACATCAAGCCACTGTAATCTGGATTTTTGTTTAAGAATTTCCTCTTCAATCCATATTGCTTCAAGATAATTTTGCAAACAAAGATTGTGTTGCTCAATAAGAGAAGAGTCATTTGGGTTTTCAAGTAACGAAGATTGGAGAGATTTAAGAGCCTGTCTAGCTGTATCAGCATTGGTCTTTTCTTGGCCAAGAGAATTCTTACCAAATTTTTTCAGATCTTGTTTAAGGTTTCTAAGTTTATGGCAGACTTGAAATTGGGCAGTCCCTTCGACTCTTTGGTTCCAGGCATTATTAACTATAGTAGTGTAGTTATCTAATTTCGTCCAATAGTTATAAAATTTGAAAGCCTTACCTTTTCTCCTATGGTTCTTATCAATATGAACAATAAATGGGAGAATGATCAGAAATACCTGGGGCCTGAAAATGAGCAAAAGAATCAGTGAAATTATCAAGCCAAGTTTGGTTGACCAAGGCTCTGTCAAGTTTTCTTTGAGTGAAATCTGGCCTTCCATATCTTCTATTGCACCATGTGAAAAAATCTCCTACATATCTGAGGTCCACTAAGCAACAATCATTAGTAACCTTTTGGAAATCATACATGTCGTTATCCCATCCATGATTAGAATCAGAGATTTCTTCTGGGTAACGGGTAACATTGAAATCACCAAGCGTAATATAATTAGTAGTATCGGTACTAGCGTTAATAGATCTCAATTCTGACCAAAGCTCTCCTCGCACTTGGCCAGTATTGAAACCATAGACAAAAGAGGATTCCAAGTACGTTATTTTTTCATCATCTTCAATACTAACATGAATGAGTTGGGAAGTGCTTTTAAGAATTGTTAAATTTACTTTGTCAGCATTCCAGCCTATCCATATCCTACCAGTGGAATTAGGATTGCTGTTAGAGAAAAAGTCCCAATTCTTGAAAATTTTCCGTCTAATGTTGTCCTCATTAGTTTGTTTAACCTTAGTTTCAACAATACTTAATACATCAATATTGTTTTCATAAATGAACTTAGCTACTTCATTATGTTTGGAGGCCAAATTTAGACCTCGAATATTCCAGCAGCATATAATCATTAAGAACGACGATGGGATTTCTTACCTGAAGAACGAGAGTGGGAGTTCCTCTTACTTTTTTGCTTACCATAACTTGGTGAAGATTTAGGTGAAATGAAAGGCCCTGGAGATGGAAAATTTGCTTGCTGGGTCCTTGCTCCAAGACTAGTATCTTGTCCGTGAGTATCTAAGCTGATACGGGAAATTGATTCATCAAAGCTATTTTGAAGGTCCCCTTTGCTAATAAGTTCCCTCAATTCATCCACATTGTGATCACCTTGCTCCCTACTTCCTGGATCAGGGTCACTTTGTTCCTTTAGTGAAGACCCATTAGGAGATAAGTCCGTAACCTCTTTATCTTTGTCAAGAGACTGTTGTTGCACCTGTTGCACAGTCTCATTATGTTGGCATTGGTCTCCCTTAATATTTTTGATACTTGTATCACCAATATCATCTTCTCTTTCGGGTGGTTCTAGTTTAGAATCTTTGAGGAAACCATGGTTTTCAACCTGTTCTCCCGCTATATGGATGGGAATCTCCAGTTGATCCAGCCCTGGACCTTGTACATCCTTCACATTAATACTTGATTCCTCGTCCAGAATTGAGAATTTGTTACTGGTAAAGTCATTAGGTCCCAATGTAGTTTGTGAACTTGAAAGAACTTGGGCTGCCTCCTTCACACAAACATTTGATGTTTGAACTGATGGAGGAACTTTAGAGATTTCTTCTGCAACAAATTTCCCTTTAACTTTGAGCTTCCAACTTTCATCTTCCAAAGCATTATTAGCTTTAGGGGACTGAGTTTTGAGATTATGAGGTTTGGTGATTCTAGAGCAATCATGGCCGAACCTCCTACACTTTGCACATCTTAGGGGAGTCCACTGATATTCTAATTTGAGGTGGATAGTTTTTGCCTCACCAGAAATGGGATCAGTAATAACAATGTCGAGATGATTGAGTAATTCGAATTCAGCCTCAATCTCAATACAAATTCTGGCATAAGAAATGCGTCTGCATGTGGAAGTCATCTTGTCCACATGCAAGGGTTTCCCCAAAGCACTAGCAATGTAGCTAAGCCCGTCCGGATTCCAGTACTCTAATGGAATGTTATAAATATGCACCCAAATGGGAATTGAAGTTTATGGTTCCTTAGCAGGTGTAAGCCCTGCCTCCCAACGTTTAAGAATGATTGGCTGGCCAGCAAAGTGCCAAGGCCCACCTTCAAGAACTGATTCACATTCTTCCTGGCTATTGAACTTGAAGAAAAAATACCCATTGTCTGTTGCAATCATGTCATTGAGACCCATCTTAGACCAAAGTCTGGAAGAGGCATTTTGCACTAAGGAAAATGGCAACCTTTTCATAAAATAACCCATTAAGGTACTGTCCCATGCTCTGCTACCAATAGTGCCAAGTTCTTGAGGCATAATGAGTTGTTCTCTCTTTTCCCCACGAACAGATTTAACATACGAAATTTTAAAACCAGGATTGGTCTTCTTTTTGACAAGCCCAGCCCAACTGGTGGAAGGCTTAGCCTTATCTGCTATACTCTTTGGATTGGGACCAATTGGGTGTAAGGGTGTAAGGATAGCAGCTTGAGGTTTTTGTGAGGGCCCATGTAACAATGTAGTGGTTGCGGCAATTTGTGACAAGCAGGGAGCTTCATTTGGGGCAGCCTCAGTTCGAACTTATCAGATTTACTCTGTGGAGTTCATACCTGGACATATCAATCAACTTTTCCATCCTTGATTGTGGCGTTTTCATCCTTTATACCAAGGTTCGCATCTGTTATAGGTGTTGGGTCGCGGTTTCCATTTGAATCTGACAGTAGAACGGTCCAAGGCATTAATCGTGTTACGGGTGTCGTCACATTGTTGGCGGGGTTCGTATCAGTTGGTATCAGAGCACAGTTCTAGTCTCTTGTTTATCCTATCTTTTTCGCTTTTGTTCTTATTCATTTCTTTTGTTTCTGTTCTTATTCGTTTTTGTTTTTGTTTTTTTTTTCTTTTCGTTTTCTTATTCGTTCTCGTTTTTGAACCGTATAAAAAAAAGGTGTTCGATTACAATCTGGAATTTCGTGTTTAGGGTTGCGAATCTAATATGTGATTTTCTCTTGTTACTTCGTGTTTGTTCATTCCCGTGATCGTTGTTATTGAGGTCTTTTCCGTCTCAGGAATTAGGATTTCTGAAACAGATACGTGAACTGTGAAGTCTCTTTGACTATTCAAAAACAAAAAAAAAAAAGGAAAAAAGGAAAAAAAAAAAAAAAAAAAAGAAAAAGAAGAAAAGAAGAGATCGGTAAGTCGCGAAAAAAAAAATTATTTTTGTTTTACAATATTGGGGGTCTAAGGAGTCCAAATCTGACCTTATTCCATAGTGTGGAAATTTTTTTTTCGAAAATTCCATTTTTTTGTGCTTTTGGAAACCTAGCCATCCGCGTTCGTTTTCAGTCGTGCTTTCAACTTCCAATTTTGATTGGTCTAGTTTGGGTATGGATTGTTACTGAGAAATTTTGGTCATTGTTTGATCAGTTTCATAAGAACTAAGTGAGAATTACTACGAGTGGAAAAAGGCAGGAGTGGTGAGCACATAAGAGGGTAAAAGCCGACTTGATTTTTGAGTGTAAACATGAGTGAATCATATTCTTGAGTGAAACATGTGAGGGAGTGTAGTGAGGATCTGTTCTATTTCTAATCCATTCTTGCAGGGATTATGGCTCAAGATCAGGGAGGAGTCACAAATGAAGAGGCTCAATAGCCGGTTGTTACGAATTTACAAATGCAAGCTTTGGTGGCAGAGATGAGGCAGATGATGAGGACAGAATTGGAACCGATACATGAGAGATTGGATAGAGTTGAAGAGGGTACACCACATAGGCAACCACAAAATGTTCGTAATGTACAAAGAAGAGCGAGAGTTGATGATGAGGAGTATTTGGGGGAAGACTTTGATGAAGAAAATGATCGGGAGCCAATAGATAATCAGAGGAGATATGGTGGTTAGGGTAGAGAAGTTAGGTTTAGAGAAGCTAGGAACCAGGAAGATAATAATTTGGGTAGTATTAAGAAGAAGATTCCTTCGTTTCAAGGAAAGACTGATCTGGAAGCATATCTTGAATGGGAGAAAGAGGTGGAATTGGTATTCGATTGCCACAATTACTCCGAGATTAAGAAAGTAAAACTTGCTGCCATTGAAATTTCCAATTATGCTATTATTTGGTGGGATCAAGTGGTGCTGAATAGGAGGAGAAATAGGGAGCATCCAATAGAGACATGGGAGGATATGAAAACTGTGATGAGGAAGCGATTCATTCCAAGCTACTACTATCGGGAGTTGTATAACAGGTTGCAAAGTTTGAGGCAAGGTAATAGGAGTGTAGAAGAATATTATAAGGAGATGGAAGTTGCAATGATTCGAGCGAATGTAGGGAAGATCAAAAGACTACAATGGCTAGATTCTTAGTTGGGTTGAATCGGGAAATTGCCAATGTAGTGGAATTGCAACACTATGTTGAATTGGAGGATATGGTACACATGGCTATTAAAATTGAAAATCAACTCAAAAGGAGGGACAGCAGCACACGTCCAAGCCAAAATCTAAGCCAAAATTCCAATACATCCGCTTGGAAACCAAATACTTGGAAAAGAGATGAGAAGCAGCCTTTGTTGAAGCCAAAAACTGAGCAAAAACAAGAATTGACCAGCCATGAAAATCAAGGTAAATCTGATTCTTCGACTTCTAGAAATCGTGAAATTAAGTGTTTTAAATGCCAAGGCGGGGGCACATAGTAAGTCAATGTCCAAACAAGCAAGTTATGGTGATGCAAGACAATGGTGAGATTGTAACAAAGGATGACGATTCTGACACCGGTGATATGCCACCATTGGTGGACATTCCTGAAGAGGAGTATGTTGCCCCAGATGCATTGACATTGGTGGCAAGGAGAGCATTGAGTGTGCAAGCAAGAGAAGTTGAGGAAGTGCAGCGAGAAAACATCTTCCATACTAGGTGTTATGTTAAGCACAAGGTATGTAGTGTGATTATTGATGGTGGTAGTTGTACTAATGTTGCAAGCACAATAATGGTGGAGAAGTTAGGGCTGCCCACGCTGAAACACCCTAGGTCGTACAAGTTGCAATGGTTAAATGATAGTGGTGAGTTGAGGGTAAACAAACAGGTGTTAGTGGCATTTCGAATTGGTAAGTACAAAGATGAAGTGATGTGTGATGTAGTACTTGTAATAACCTGCATTTTCATTTCATATTTAAATTTAAATTGTAATGTTTATTCTTGTTTTAAGTTAAATTCGCATGTCCTAACTATTATCTCTTGTGTTATTCCATATTAAAATTCTTTTGGAGGTCAAATTGTAATTTTTACAAAAGTTAGTAATACCTGTGTGGATTTCAAAGTCTGTATTTCAAAATAGTGGAAATGTTTCCTTTTAATTCTAACTGTATTTTTATAAAACCAGAAAACCGTTTCCTACAGTAAAATGAATTTTCTGTATTTTTGTGGTGGACACCGCACCCTGAAAATACCAGTTTATGTTCAAACTGGTCCACGCTGTGTTGAACTTCCACAGATTTTGGAAGTGACTGATTTGACAATTGCTTTATTTCTAATTATGGAAACTCATCATTGGATAAGGCCTTGTTTGGTTGATACATATGTGAGTGTGCATTGCTAGTGCCATAAGAGAGAAGGAATTCATGGACCTGACGCAAGGAACCATGTCGGTGCAAGAGTACACCACACAGTTTGAAAGACTGTCTCGGTTCGCTCCACACCTGGTTGATACTGAGGAGAAGAAGATCCGAAAGTATAACCAAGGGCTGACACCGCAGATTCGTCGCCTGACTCTCGGTCACTTAGATAAATCGTTTGAAGGACTTGTTGGTTTGGCTACCGATCTGGAAGAGGATGCTCGAGTGAACCGAAAACAATTTGAATTCCGACCGCCTCAAAGGGGTAATTTTGGGAATAGACCACCAATGAACCGTACCCAAGGGCAGAAGAGGAATTTCGACGGAAGCAAGAAGACCCAGGCTATTACCTATCCGACTCAACCCCGAGTAGGAGAAGGAAGTAGTAGCGGAAAATGCTTCAATTGTGGCAACCCTGGACATCTGGCTCGTGATTGCAAGGCACCAAGGCGTGCTGCTCAGCAAGGGATAGTCTGCTTCAATTGTGGTGAACCAGGTCACATCAGCAGGTTCTGCACTGCACCTAAGGAGGTGACTTATGGTCAACAGGGTCAGACTCGCCTGAATGCTGTTATCCCTGATGCCGCTGGATATGATGGAACTGTGTACGAAGAAGGAGATTATGGAGAAGCTCAACCGGATCAACAAGCAGTGGAAGGTACATTAACTCTGTTTAACTCTCACGTTAAAGTGTTATTTGATACGGGTGCTGCTCTTTCGTTCATATCTGTTAATACAATTCGGAGATTGGGTATCTTACCTCATCGCTTAGAGAAAGCTTTGAAGGCTACTTCGCCATTAGGAGCTGCAGTCAGATTAGGACATGTGTGCAAGGATTGTCTTTTACGATTGGGAGACCATGAGATCCCTGCGAGGTTGATTGTCCTATCGATGAAGGAGTTCGACATAATCCTAGGAATGGATTGGCTATCTCAGAATCAAGTGAAGTTGGATTGTGCGAGGAAGAGATTACATTCCCCGACAATGAGAATCAACCCTTTGATTTTCAATGTAACCCTTCGAAAGATATGTTCCTCACGAGATGTTTAGCCAACATCGAAGTCGTCAGTACAGAAGCGACAATGTCGTCTATACCTGTAGTCAAGGACTTCGAAGAAGTATTTCAAGACATTTCTGGTTTGCCGCCCGAGAGAAGTATAGAGTTCTGTATTGAGCTTATATCGGGTACCGTACCGATCACCAAGGTTCCCTACAGAATGGCCCCCACAGAACTATTGGAATTGAAGGAACAAGTTCAAGAGCTCGAGAACCTAGGTTTTGTACGTCCAAGTACATCGCCTTGGGGAGCACCAGTGTTATTCGTAAAAAAGAAGGACGGAACACTCAGATTGTGTATCGACTACAGAGAATTGAACCGCATGACTATCAAGAACAAGTATCCCTTGCCTCGGATTGACGACTTGTTTGATCAACTACAAGGAGCTACGACATTTTCCAAGATAGACCTAAGGTCGGGATATCATCAGTTGAGGGTACGAAAAGAAGACATACCTAAGACTGCTTTCAGAACTCGATATGGTCATTATGAATTTCTGGTAATGCCGTTTGGAATGACGAACGCCCCAGCGGTGTTTATGGATCTGATGAACAGAGTGTTCAAGCCTTATTTGGATCAGTTTGTCATCGTCTTTATAGATGATATTTTGATCTATTCTAAGTCAGGAGAAGAACACGAGCAACATCTTCGGATTGCGATGCAGACGCTCAAGGACCACCACTTGTATGCCAAGTTCAGTAAGTGTGAGTTCTGGTTGCAAGAAGTGAAATTTTTGGGACACAAGGTGTCATCTCAAGGAATTTCGGTGGATTCATCCAAGACCGATGCTGTGTCAAACTGGGTTAGGCCGAGCAACCCTACAGAAGTTCGGAGTTTTCTTGGACTCGCAGGCTATTACAGGAGATTTGTTGAGGGATTCTCGAAGATAGCAGCACCTTTAACTGGGTTGACGAAGAAGAATTTGAAGTTCGAGTGGACAGAGAAGCATGAGCGCGCCTTTCTAGAGTTGAAAGAGAGACTCACTACCGTGCCGGTACTAGCAATACCCAAGCCTGATGAGAAGTTCACTATCTTTAGTGACGCGTCATATCAAGGACTGGGGTGTGTACTTATGCAAGATGGCAGAGTTATAGCTTATGGATCTAGACAGCTGAAGCCGAATGAGTTGAACTATCCCATTCATGATTTGGAGTTGGCAGTAGTAGTTTTCGCACTCAAGATTTGGAGACACTATCTCTACTGTGAGAAGTTTGATTTATTCTCCGATCACAAGAGCCTGAAGTATTTGTTCACACAGAAAGAGTTGAACATGAGGCAGCGCAGATGGATGGAGTTGATCAAAGATTACGACTTCACATTGGAATACCACCCGGGTAAAGCCAATGTGGTTGCTGATGCCTTGAGTCGACAGACTCGTGAGACCATTGCCTCCCTAATGGTTAGAGAATGGCGAGCATTGGAGACATTGGCGGAGTTCGACGTACAGAGTGCTGGAGAAGGAGAGGGACAACTTTTCGGATGTCTTATCTTACAGCGTGTTCTTATCGACCGCATTATTAGAGCTCAGAAAGAAGATGAGAAGTTTCGGGCCTGGTTCAGTAAGATGTCAGAGAAAGACCCGGCAGAATGGAAGGTGGGAGTCGATGGAGGATATCGGTGCAGGGATAGATTATGTGTGCCAGGTGATGAAGAGCTAAGGAAGGATATTATGGAAGAAGCACATAAATCAAGGTATACAGTTCACCCGGGAGGGACCAAGTTGTACAAAGATTTGAAGAGAAATTTCTGGTGGGAAGGTATGAAGAATGTGGCCGAATTTGTATCCAAGTGTTTGACGTGTCAACAAGTCAAAACCGAACATCAGAGACCGTCAGGACTGTTGCAACCACTACCTGTTCCTGGTTGGAAGTGGGAGCATATAACCATGGATTTTGTAGTAGGATTGCCCCGATCGCAGCAGAATCATGACGCTATTTGGGTAATCGTGGATAGATTGTCGAAGTCTGCTCATTTTATTGCTTATAGTATGACATACCCGGTGGAAAAGATGAGCCGGATGTACATACAACAAGTGGTGCGACTTCACGGTGCACCTGTGTCAATAGTGTCAGACCGTGACGCACGTTTTACCTCTGGATTTTGGGAAAGTTTGCAAGAAGCTATGGGAACCTCTCTTAAGATGAGTACTGCTTTTCACCCTCAGACTGATGGACAAACTGAGCGTGTTAATCAGATCATGGAGGATATGCTTAGGGCTTGTGTTATTGATTTTGAAGAATCTTGGGAGATACACTTACCGTTGGTTGAATTTGCCTATAACAACAGTTATCACACGAGTATCGGTATGGCTCCGTTCGAAGCATTGTACGGACGACCATGTCGTTCCCCATTATGTTGGGCAGAGGTTGGGGACACAGAATTGTTGGGACCAGATTTGGTTAGAGAAACCAACGAGAAGATTTCCTTGGTCAAGGAGAGGATGAGAACCGCTCAGAGCCGGTATAAGAGTTATGCCGATCGACG
Source organism: Hydrangea macrophylla (assembly GCA_033977485.1). Taxonomy (NCBI): domain Eukaryota; kingdom Viridiplantae; phylum Streptophyta; class Magnoliopsida; order Cornales; family Hydrangeaceae; genus Hydrangea; species Hydrangea macrophylla. The sequence goes on along the minus strand of CM066988.1, from coordinate 26,111,391 downwards.
CCGAAAAGATTTGGAGTTTAGTGTTGGAGATCACGTACTCCTAAAGGTTTCACCGACCCGAGGGGTGGTACGTTTCGGTCTCAAGAGAGGAAAATTAGCTCCGCGTTTCATCGGACCGTTCGAGATATTGGAACGTGTTGGGAAAGTAGCTTATCGACTGGCGCTACCACCGAAGATGTCTGGGGTTCACAATGTGTTTCACGTGAGTATGCTGAGAAAGTACATACGAGACCCCTCGCACGTGGTTAGTTATGACGACGTTGAGACGAGTCATAACGTTTCTTACAAGGAGAGACCTGTGAAGATTCTGGATCAGAGTATCAAGAAGTTGAGGAATAAAGATATCCCGTTGGTGAAGGTTCAGTGGAATCACCATGACGAGAATGAAGCCTCGTGGGAAGTTGAAGCTGATATGAGGAAGAAGTACCCGGAGTTGTTTCATGACTAGTCAGTCTTGATTTCGGGGACGAAATCCTGTTTAAGGGAGGAAGGGTGTAATAACCTGCATTTTCATTTCATATTTAAATTTAAATTGTAATGTTTATTCTTGTTTTAAGTTAAATTCGCATGTCCTAACTATTATCTCTTGTGTTATTCCATATTAAAATTCTTTTGGAGGTCAAATTGTAATTTTTACAGAAGTTAGTAATACCTGTGTGGATTTCAAAGTCTGTATTTCAAAATAGTGGAAATGTTTCCTTTTAATTCTAACTGTATTTTTATAAAACCAGAAAACCGTTTCCTACAGTAAAATGAATTTTCTGTATTTTTGTGGTGGACACCGCACCCTGAAAATACCAGTTTATGTTCAAAACTGTCCACGCTGTGTTGAACTTCCACAGATTTTGGAAGTGACTGATTTGACAATTGCTTTATTTCTAATTATGGAAACTCATCATTGGATAAGGCCTTGTTTGGTTGATACATATGTGAGTGTGCATTGCTAGTGCCATAAGCTAAATTCCCAAACACTCTTGCTTGACCCCTATGAAGCTATACTTGTCCCTTGATTCAACTATGGAGTCTTATTGTCTATATACGTATATGCAGTGGTTTTAATTGAATTGATAGCTAAATCAATTTGTAGAGTGAAGAAGACACAACTTGGGCTCCAAGTTCTTCAAGTGGCTCTCTCTATATATATGTTCACTACACCACACATTCACCACACTGCACAATTGAAAGTTCAGAATTGAGAGAGTTAAGAGAGAGCTTGAGAGTTCTTAGTTTCAGAATTTTAAGAGAGAGAAGCACCTCTCCATAACCAAGCTTGTATTTGAAATTTCTTATTTGGTCTCTTTCTCAACAATTCTCTACTCCATTAATCTCAGTGAGTATTTTCAACTCACTTTGGATGTAATATATATGCTTTTTTATTGTTAGTATAGCTTATTGATAATACACCATTGTTGATCATACGTTTAAAATTTCATAGCTTGAAATCAGGATCTTCAAACCTTAATCTAAATCTGTTTTCAGAGTTGAATATCAAAGATTACAGTATGTATTGACTATGGTTAAAGTCTTAGAGCCTAATTCATTCACATGAGAAAGTGTATTAGAAATTAAATTTTCACAACCTTTAGTTTTTCATAAAATTCTAGAGTTATAGATTGATTTGTGTAAAATTGATTATGGAATCATAATCCTTGTGAAAAACCAAAGAAATCCATATATTATTTGTCCTATATACTTTAGAATTGCAAAATGGGTCAATTTGGACCCCTTAAGCTGAAACAGAGCAGTTTCTGTGGGGAAGAAGAAGCCTCAGTAAAAACTCGCGCCACGATCGCGCGCGCGAAGATCGCGCGAGCGATCTTTCGCGCGCGCGATCCTTGCTTCCCCAGGCAGACAGAAAAGTTTATTTATATAAAATGAAATTTTGGCAGGTCGCGCGAGCGAGGATCGCGCGAGGGACCTTTCGCGCGAGCGATCCGTGCGCGCGACCTTGGCTGCTCCAGGCAGACATAAAAGTATATATATAAAATGAAAAATGGGCATATCGCGCGAGCGGCCCGCGCGCGCGATTTCTGGCAGTTTCTGTTTTTGTCTGCTTTCTGTTACAGGACTGTTTGGTTCAACTTTTAAGTACTGTTAAGGTTCTGTTTGGGAAATTTTGTAAATCAGAACTCTTTTGGTGATGTTAGAATGATTAAAAACATTGTATTATGACTTATCAATCCCCGTACGCGCATTGTTCCTTTAATTCAGCATTTTTGCTTTCGTCTAAGTACATATCATTCATGTGGGGTCAGTGGTACATGCATATGGGTGTCAGTCAGTGTGGAAAAGAGTTATGGTCAGTGTGGAAAGAGTACGAGATTGTGTTGTGGTTGTGGTTGTGGTTGAGATTGTGGTTGTGGTTGAGATTGCGGTGAGGGTATCTTTGAAATGCGACGGTGGCAAATATGGACACTCCCTGACGCCCATGGAAGCGTTAAAGTGTGTGACGCCGAACTTGGACATTCCCTGGCGCCCCGTTGCTAAAGTGTGGCTATCTGAGTGTTTCAAAGATACCAGGAGCAAGATAGTGGGTTGTTGTGGCTGTCGAGAGAAAAGAGTCGGCAAGATGAGTGTGGTGCATTGTCTCATACACGGGTAACTGCTTTATGAATGAATGACTTTTAATATATTCCTTGTTGTTTATAAAATGAATTCTTTCTGCGGTTTAACGATTGATTTTACAAATTGAATAATGGAAAAAAAAAAAAAAGTAATCGGGTATGTTTTACATTCAAAGCTATGTTTTTAATACTCACCAGCTTCTTGAAGCTGACGACGTTGATGCGTCCTGGACACTCGTGTTCAGGCTTTTCAGGTTATGATCAGGAAGGACCTTATGACTATGCTAATTGAGAACGGCTGCCCTCGGATGAGAAACTGTTTATTTATTATATGCTTTAAGTTTACCTATTTTAAGTTATGAACCGTTTTGTAATAAGGATGACTGTAATAGACATTAAGCTATTGTTTTGTTTCAAGGCGGTCTGTGCCTTTAGATAACCCGTGCTGTAATATTGTTTAAGTTAGAAAAATTTTGTAAGCCTTGATTGTTCTGCTCTGATTATTATGTTTTGTTGTTCGACGTTTGGGACGGAATCGATCCTTCAAACTATCGCGACCTACGGGTCCATAAAGGAAATTAAACGCTTTCCTTATTTATGCTACGTCGGGGCATGACAGTACTGATGCATGCTGGACACTTATTGTTAGGGCGCCCATGGCAGTTTGATAGGCGCGTGAAGCATGATGGCTTTACGAACAAATATTCATTTGTACTTAATCAATGTTCAATCACTCTTGTACCTTAAACCCAGAAACAAGTTTATGAGGATCAAGTGAGGTTACAAAAGGAGAGTGTTCAAAAAGGAGAGAAAGAGAAAAATAAAGTGAGTGAAAATTCGAGTGAAGAAAAAAGAGAGGCCGAGAAAATTGAGAGAGAAAAAAAGCAACACGATTCGGCTAGAGAGATAAAAATAGAGAGAAAAACAAATTTCTATGCAAAAGCGATGTTTCTAAATCAGCCAATGATTGTACTATTGTACCATGAGGCAGTTTTGAACACTAACGAGATTGAGCCCATTTTGCTTAGTTATGTTATTTCTCTTTTGTAGGAATTTGGTGACGTCATGCCCGAAGAGATTCCACACGGTTTGCAACCTACTCGAGGGATCGAACACCAAATTGACTTCGTACCTGGCACTTCCATTCCAAACCGACCTGCCTATTGTGATAATCCTAAGGAGACAAAGGAGTTGCAAAGGCAAGTAAGTGAATTAATGGAAAAGGGGTACGTGAGAGAAAGCATGAGCCCGTGTGCCGTTCCGGTGATTTTAGTTCCTAAGAAGGATGGGACGTGGAGGATGTGCGTTGATTGTCGAGCCATCAACAACATCACGGTAAAGTATCGACACCCTATCCCTCGCTTGGATGATATGTTAGATGAACTACATGGTGCTTGTGTATTTTCTAAGATTGATCTAAAAAGTGGTTATCATCAAATAAGAATGAAAGGAGGAGATGAATGGAAAACTGCTTTTAAAACAAAACATGGTTTATATGAGTGGTTAGTGATGCCATTTGGATTAACTAATGCACTAAGTACATTTATGCGATTAATGAACCATGTCTTGCGTACTTTTTATAGGCAGATTGTTGTTGTCTATTTTGATGATATACTCATTTATAGTAAAAACTTTGATGACCATGTTCTACACTTGAAATCAGTTTTGGAAGTCTTGAGAAAGGAAAAGTTATTTGCTAACTTTAAGAACTGCACTTTTTGCACAGATAAGCTTGTGTTTCTTGGCTTTGTTGTTAGTGCCCAAGGAGTACAGGTTGATGAAGAAAAGGTTCGTGCGATTCGCGAGCGGTCGACGCCCACGAGTGTAGGCCAAGTTCAAAGTTTTCATGGGCTTGCTAGTTTTTACTAGAGGTTCGTGAAAGACTTTAGTAGCATAGCCGCCCCGCTTACCGAAGTCATCAAGAAGAACGTTGTATTCAAATGGGAGGAAGAACAAGATAAGGCGTTTCAATTATTTAAAGAAAAATTAACTCATGCTCCGTTACTTGTTCTACCAGATTTTACTAAAACATTTGAAATTGAATGTAATGCTTCAGGTATTGGCATAGGCGCAATTATCATGCAAGGAGGACGACCAATTGCATTCTTTAGTGAGAAATTGAGTGGGACTGCCTTAAACTACCCTACCTATGACAAGGAAATGTATGCGTTAGTCCAAGCATTGGAGACGTGGCAACACTATCTTTGGCCTAAGGAGTTTGTGCTTCACACCGATCACAAATCCTTAAAACATCTGAAGGGCCAACACAAGTTGAATAGGAGCCATGCGCGATGGGTGGAATTCATTGAGACATTTCCATATATCATCTGTTACAACCAAGGTAAGGAAAACAACGTTGCAGATGCTCTCTCTTGCAGGTATGCATTGATTTCTACTCTTGATGCAAAATTGCTTGGTTTTGAACACATTAAAGAATTATATCCATTAGACCAAGATTTTCGTGAAGAGTATAGGAATTGTGAGAAAAAAGCATTAGGTAAATTCTTTAGGCATGAAGATTTCCTATTTCGGGAGAATAAGTTGTGTATTCCTAATTGTTCATTACGCGATTTGTTAGTGAAGGAATCACATGGCAGGGGTTTAATGGGACACTTTGGAGTTGCTAAGACACTAGCCATCCTACACGAGCATTTCTTTTGGCCACACATGAAAAGAGATGTTAAGAGAATTTGTGGAAGATGTGTAACTTGTAGGCAAGCAAAATCTCGAGTACAACCCCATGGATTATATACACCACTATTCCTAGTGTGCCTGGATTGATATCTCAATGGACTTTGTGTTAGGTTTGCCTAGGACCAAACGGGGTAGGGATTTGATTTTTGTGGTGGTAGATCACTTTTCTAAAATGGCACATTTTATTCCATGTCACAAAATGGATGATGCATCACATGTTGCTGATTTATTCTTTAGGGAGATTGTAAGATTACATGGTATGCCTAGTACAATTATTTCAGATAGAGATGCTAAGTTCTTGAGTTACTTTTGGAAGATCTTGTGGTGTAAGTTAGGGACTAAGTTGTTATTTTCTACTACATGTCACCCACAAACTGATGGTCAAACCGAAGTAGTAAATAGGACCTTGTCAACTTTGTTAAGGGCTGTTATTCAAAAGAACATTAAAACATGGGAAGATTGTTTACCACATATTGAGTTTGCTTACAATCGATCTGTTCATTCTGCTACAAAATTTTCACCATTTGAAATTGAATATGGGTTTAATCCATTAACTCCGTTGGATTTATCTCCTTTACCTTTGACTGAGCGTGCTAATTTAGATGGCCAAAGGAAAGCTGACTTTGTTAAGCAGATTCATGAGAAAGCCAGACTCAAGATTGAGCGACGAACAGAGTAGTATGCAAAGCAAGCCAACAAGGGGCGTCACAAGATGGTTTTTGGACCCGGAGACTGGGTTTGGTTGCACATGCGAAAAGAGAGATTTTCGGCTGAAAGGCATTCCAAATTGCTGCCACGAGGAGATGGGCATTTCCAAGTTCTCGAGCGCATCAATGACAATGATTACAAGCTAGATTTTCCAGGTGAGTACAATGTAAGTGCTACTTTTAATGTTACTGATTTGAGTCCTTTTGATGTAGGTAATGATTTGAGGACAAATCTTTTTCAAGAGGAGGGGAATGATACAAATCATGGCACGTCTTCAAGGGAATCAGTTCAAATTCAAATTGGACCAGTTACGAGGTGATACGAACCCCGCCAATAATGTGACGAAACCCGTAACACGATTAATGTCTCGGACCGTTCTACTGTCAGATTCAATGGAAACCGCGACCCAACACCTATAATAGATGCGAACCTTGGTATAAAGGATGAAGACGCCACAATCAAGGATGGAAAACTCGATTGATAAGTCCAGGTATGAACGCCACAGAGTAAATCTGATAAGTTCGAATAGTTCTTCAAAGAACCAAAGAGAAAACTCTCACAATATTATTAATGATCAAAACTGAATATTACAAACCCTAAAACTGTTTAAATAGCTGAGGCTTAAAGTTGGGCCCTTTTAAGCCTACGAAATATTATGGTCCAATATAATTCACCCCAAAACTAAAATAAAAGGAAACTAATGAATATAAAAAATCCCTAAGTTGGCATGCAAGCCTATAATTTATTCTAGAGCTTGAATCATGGACACCCAGCCTTGTGGATCACTAGTATCCTCCTTTGGGCCACTCAGATTAGTCTCAACCCAAATTTGTTGAACCAGCCCATTGAGATTGTCCTTGAACCGCTTTGCTCGCGCCCTTGTAACCGGACCAATTGGCACGTGGCTCGGGTCCGCATTCCACCTTGTGCTAGCCGCCATGTTCTCATCATTCCCCTCCTCTTGAAAAGGATTTGTCCTCAAATCATCACCTACATCAAAAGGAGATAAATCAGCAACATTAAAAGTAGTACTAACATTATACTCACCAGGCAACTCTAGCTTGTAGGCATTGTCATTGATGCGCTCAAGAACTTGAAAAGGACCATCGCCTCGGGGAAGCAATTTAGAACGCCTTTGTGCTGGAAATATTTCTTTTCGCATGTGTACCCAAACCCAATCTTCGGGTTCAAAGATGATATTGCGTCGCCCTTTGTTAGCTTGCGTTGCATATTGCTCCGTTCTTCGCTCAATATTGAGCCTTGCTTTCTCATGAATCTGCTTAACAAAATCTGCTTTCTTTTTTCCATCTAAATTAACACGCTCAGTCACAGGTAAAGGAGATAAATCCAAAGGAGTTAAAGGATTAAAACCATACACAATTTCAAAGGGTGAAAATTTAGTAGCAGAATGGATAGTACGATTATAAGCAAACTCAACATGTGGTAAACATTCTTCCCATGTATTGATGTTTTTTTTAATAATAGCCCTTAACAAAGTAGATAAAGTCCTATTTACTACTTCAGTTTGACCATCAGTTTGTGGATGACAAGTAGTAGAAAATAATAACTTAGTCCCCAACTTACACCACAAGGTCTTCCAAAAGTAACTCAAGAATTTAGCATCTCTATCCGAAACAATGGTTCTAGGCATACCATGTAATCTAACAATCTCCTTAAAGAACAAATTAGCAACATGTGAAGCATCACCAGTTTTGTGACATGGAATAAAATGTGCCATCTTGGAAAATCTATCCACAACCACAAAAATTGAGTCTCGACCGTGTTTTGTCCTAGGTAAACCTAACACAAAATCCATTGAAATATCAATCCATGGTTCACTAGGAATTGGAAGAGGTGTGTATAAGCCATGGGGTTGTACTCTAGATTTCGCTCGCCTACATGTGACACATCTACCACAAATTCTCTCAACATCTTGTTTCATGCGTGGCCAATAGAAGTGTTCTTGTAAAACGGCTAATGTTTTTACTACCCCAAAATGTCCCATTAACCCTCCCCCATGTGACTCTCGCACAAGCAACTCTCTCACTGAACAAGTTGGAATGCACAATTTATTTTCTCGAAATAAAAACCCCTCATGCCTATAGAATTTATTATGGGCTGTTTTTTCACAAGATTCAAATTCTTCACTAAAATCGAGATCTAAAGGATACAATTCCTTAATATGCTCAAAACCAAGAATCTTAGCATCAAGAGTAGAGATTAGAATGTACCTTCGAGAAAGTGCATCGGCAACGATGTTCTCCTTACCTTGTTTATATCGAATGACGTATGGAAACGTCTCAATGAATTCAACCCATCGTGCATGCCTCTTGTTCAGCTTGTGTTGGACTTTAAGGTGCTTTAAAGACTCATGATCGGTGTGAATCACGAACTCTTTAGGCCACAAGTAATGCTGCCATGTCTCCAAAGTTCGAACCAATGCATACATCTCTTTGTCATACGTGGGATAGTTTAAGGCAGCCCCACTTAACTTCTCACTAAAGTATGCAATCGGTCTTCCTTCTTGCATAAGCACGGCGCCAATACCTAAACCTGAAGCATCACATTCAATTTCAAAAGTTTTTGTAAAGTTAGGTAAAGCAAGTAAAGGTGCATGAGTTAACTTCTCCTTGAGTAATTGAAATGCCTTCTCTTGCTCTTCTCCCCATTTGAACCCAACATTTTTCTTGATAACTTCGGTTATCGGTGCAGCTATATTACTGAAGTCTTTCACGAACCTCCTGTAAAAACTAGCAAGTCCATGAAAACTTCGCACATTACTTACACTAGATGGGCTTGGCCATTCTTGGATAGCACGAATCTTTTCTTCATCAACCTGTATTCCTTGTGCACACACAACAAAACCAAGAAACACAAGCTTATCGGTGCAAAAAGTGCACTTCTTTAGGTTAGCAAACAACGTTTCATTTCTAAGCACATCTAACACAAGTTTTAAATGCTTCAAATGCTCTTCCAAGTTTTTGCTATAAATCAGGATATCATCAAAATAAACAACTACAAATTTTCCAATGAAAGCACGCAAAACATGGTTCATCAATCTCATAAAAGTACTAGGAGTATTAGTTAATCCAAAAGGCATAACTAACCATTCATACAAACCATATTTTGTTTTAAATGCAGTTTTCCATTCATCACCTTCTTTCATTCTAATTTGATGATACCCACTTTTCAAATCAATCTTAGAAAATATACAAGAACCATGCAACTCATCTAACATATCATCTAAGCGAGGAATAGGGTGTCGATACTTTACCGTTATGTTGTTGACGGCTCGGCAATCAACGCACATTCTCCACGTCCCATCCTTCTTAGGAACCAAAATCACCGGAACAGCGCATGGACTCATACTTTCTCTTATGTACCCCTTTTCCATCAACTCACTAACCTGCTTTTGTAGCTCCTTTGTCTCCTCAGGATTGCTTCTATAGGCTGGTCGGTTTGGAATGGTAGCACCGGGCACGAAATCAATTTAATGTTCAATCCCTCGAATAGGGGGTAAACCATGTGGAACCTCCTCGGGAAAGATATCACCAAACTCCTGCAAAAGAGAAACAACAGAACTAGGCAAAGATGAGTCAATTTGGTTAGTGTTTAAAAATGCCTCTTTGTACAAAAGTACAATCATAGGCTGATTTGAAAACAACGCTCGTTTGATCTCACTCGCTTTTGCATAAAAATTCTTTTTTTGGTTTCCCTCTAATTTTCCCTCAATGGCTGCATTTTTCTTTTCTTTTTCTCTCTCATTTTTCTCACTCCTTTTCTTTTGTTCACTCTCTTTCTTTTGATCACTCTCCCTTTGCAACCTCAATTGATCTTCATAAACTTGCTTCGGTGTCAAAAGCACTAAGGTGATTGTCCTTTGATTAAGCACGAACGAGTATTTATTTGTGAAACCATCATGCTTAACACGTCGATCAAATTGCCATGGCCTCCCTAACAACAAGTGTCCAGCTTGCATCGGAACCACATCACTCAAAACTTCATCTTCATATTTCCCAATACGAAAAGAAACTAACACCTGTTTAGTTACCCTTACTTCACCACTATCATTGAGCCATTGCAATTTATAAGGTCGTGGATGCTTGATTGTTGGCAGCCCTAATTTCTCCACCAAAGTTGTGCTAGCAACGTTAGTACAACTCCCCCCCATCTATGATCACACTACACACCTTATCTTTGACATGACATCTCGTATGAAAGATGTTCTCCCGTTGTGCCTCATCATCTTCCTTAACCTGCATATTTAGAGCTCTCCTTGCCACTAACAAATCCCCTTGGGCAGTGTACTCTTCATCATCGGCATCCTCCAATGGTGGCACAGATTCGTTGTCATCTTCATCTTCGGTTTCAATCTCACCATTATCTCGTAACACCATAACTCTCTTGTTCGGACATTGGCTAGCTATATGTCCCCTACCTTGGCACTTAAAACACTTAATATCACGGTTCCGAGAAGTAGACGAATCGGATTTACCTTGATTTCCATGGGTGGCCACCTCTTGTTTTTGCTCAATTTTTGGCTTCACCAAAGGCTGCTTCTCATCTCTTTTCCAATTATTTGGTTTCCAAGCGGATGTATTGGAATTTTGGCTTGGATTTTGGCTTGGACGTGTGCTGCTGCCCCTCCTCTTGAGTTGATTCTCAATTTTAATAGCCATGTGTACCATATCCTCCAACTCAACATAGTGTTGCAATTCCACTGCATTGGCAATTTCCCGATTCAACCCAACTAAGAATCTAGCCATTGTAGCCTCTCGATCTTCCTCTACATTCGCTCGAATCATAGCAACTTCCATCTCCTTATAATATTCTTCCACACTCCTATTACCTTGCCTCAAACTTTGCAACTTGTTGTACAACTCTCGGTAATAATAGCTTGGAACGAACCGCTTCCTCATCACAGTTTTCATATCCTCCCATGTCTCTATTGGACGCTCCCTATTTCTTCTCCTATTCAACACCAATTGATCCCACCAAATGATAGCATAATCAGAAAATTCAATGGCAGCAAGTTTTACCTTCTTAGCCTCAGAGTAATGGTGGCAATCAAATACTAATTCTACCTTCTTCTCCCATTCTAGATAGGCTTCCGGATCATTCTTCCCTTGAAACGAAGGAATCTTCATCTTAATACTACCCAAATTATTATCTTCCCGGTTCCTAGCTTCTCTAAACCTAACTTCTCTACCCTGACCACCATATCTCCTATGATTATCTATTGACTCCTGATCATTTTCTTCGTCAAAGTCTCCCCAAAAATACTCCTCTTCTTCAACTCTCACTCCCCTCGGTTGAACTCTCTCTCTTCTACGTCCATGAGGAGCATTGTTTTGTGGCTGCTCCACACGTGCATTCTCTACTCTATCTATCCGCTCATGAACTTGTTCCATCTCTGTCCTCAATACCCTCCTCATTTCACCCATTAATGCCTCCAATAGTAGTTTCTGATCAGTCTCTCCCGAAACCTCCCCGGCATTAATTTCGTCTTTATGGGCCATATTTCGCTGCAAAACAAAGATCAGATAAAAAAAAAAATATACAGGACCTCACAACTCTCGCTCACGTGTTTCACTCAACTAGGATGTATCACTCAAGTTCACTCGTGTTTAAACTGAAAATCAATTTGGCTTTTTACCCTCTTATGTGCTCACCACTCTTGCCTTTTTCCACTCGTAGTAATTCTCACTCGGTTCTTATGAAACTGCTCAAACAATGACTAGAATTTCTCAGTAACAATCCATACCCAAACTAGACCAATCAAATTTGGAAGCTGAAAGCACGACTAAAAAACAAACGCGGATCCCTAGGTTTCCAAAAGCACAAAAAAATGGAATTTTCGGAAAAATTTTTTGCACTATGGAGTAAGGTTAGATTCGGACTCCTTAGACCCCAAATATCACAAAACAAAAATAAAATTTTAAGCCGAGTTTTTGTATTTTTTTTTTTTTCCCTCCCCTATAGATCTCTTCTCTTCTCTTCTCTTCTCTTCTTTTTCTTTTTTTTTTCCTCTTTTTTTTTTGTATTTTTTTTTTCTTTTTTTTTTTTTTTCTTGAATAATCAGGCAGACTTCACAGTTCACGTATCTGATTCAAAAACCCTAATTCCAAGAAGAAAAAAAAAACCACAATAACAACGATCACGAGAATGGACAAACACGACGTAACAAGAGCAAATCACAGATCAGATTCGCAAACCCTAAACACAAAATTCCAGATCGTAATCGAACACCCTTTTTTTTTTATACGGTTCAGAAACGAGAACGAATAAGAACAGAACCAGAAGAAACGACTAAGAACAGAAACGAAAAAGATATGATAAACCTGAGACTAGAACTGTGCTTTGATACCAACTGATACGAACCCCGCCAATAATGTGACGAAACCCGTAACACGATTAATGTCTCGGACCGTTCTACTGTCAGATTCAATGGAAACCGCGACCCAACACCTATAACAAATGCGAACCTTGGTATAAAGGATGAAGACGCCACAATCAAGGATGGAAAACTCGATTGATAAGTCCAGGTATGAACGCCACAGAGTAAATCTGATAAGTTCGAATAGTTCTTCAAAGAACCAAAGAGAAAACTCTCACAATATTATTAATGATCAAAACTGAATATTACAAACCCTAAAACTGTTTAAATAGCTGAGGCTTAAAGTTGGGCCCTTTTAAGCCTACGAAATATTATGGTCCAATATAATTCACCCCAAAACTAAAATAAAAGGAAACTAATGAATATAAAAAATCCCTAAGTTGGCATGCAAGCCTATAATTTATTCTAGAGCTTGAATCATGGACACCCAGCCTTGTGGATCACTAGTATCCTCCTTTGGGCCACTCAGATTAGTCTCAACCCAAATTTGTTGAACCAGCCCATTGAGATTGTCCTTGAACCGCTTTGCTCGCGCCCTTGTAACCGGACCAATTGGCACGTGGTTCGGGTCCGCATTCCACCTTGTGCTAGCCGCCATGTTCTCATCACAAGGGCTCGGGCAAAGAAGTTCAAAGAGGCACTCAATGGGCTAATTCAAGAAGTTTGGTCTCAGGAAAATTCGTGGAGGCCAATTGAGCTTGGTCCACAAAATGTCTCAATCTAATTCAAGTTCTAGAAGAATAATCCAGCAGTTCAAGATTGAAGTCAAATTTTAGTTTTCCTAAAATTAGAATTTGATTGTCATTTTTTCTTAATTGCTTAAATTGCTGAATTGTAGGCTTGCATGCCAACTATGGAACTTTCCTTATTCCTTTAGTTTTGTTTTATTTTAATTTTGGGCGAATTTATTTTGGGGCATAATATTTCGTAGGCTTATAGGGCCCAACAGTAAGCCTTATCTATTTAAACAGTTTTAGGGTTTGTAATATGCAGTTTTGATCATTAATAATATTGTGAGAGTTTTCTCTTTGGCTCTTTGAAGAACTATTCGAACTTATCAGATTTATTTTGTGGCGTTCATACCTGGGCTTATCAATCGAGTTTTCCATCCTTGATTGTGGCGTCTTCATCCTTTATACCTAGGTTCTGGGCTTATCAATCGAGTTTTCCATCCTTGATTGTGGCGTCTTAATCCTTTATACCTAGGTTCGCATCTGATATAGGTGTTGGGTCGCGGTTCCCCATTGAATCTGACAGTAGAACGGTCCGAGGCATTAATTGTGTTACGGGTTTCGTCACATTGTTGGCGGGGTTCGTATCACTTTAGTCCTGGCTTTTGGCCTTTTGAGGCAATTTTAGTGGTTTGATTTGCCACTTTTCCTTATGCTTTGTGCTTTTTTGTATATCCTGGGGTATGCCCCTTTTACATTTGTACATCCCCTTTTTTGGAATCTATTTACCATTTTCCGAAAAAAAAAAAAAAAAAAAGAAGAGAAAGCTGGCATGCATGATGGTTCTTTGACATTTGGTTTCATCGTGGTGGATGCTGAGTCATCATTGCACATTGGACATCATTCGCATCTTAAGGATATTTTATCCTCTTCAGCTAGTGTATTAGTAGTGCCTTCAATGCACCACCTTGTCCAAAATTTTGTGGGCCCCGAGTGCACTCCCAATCTTGAACATGTTTGCCTTTGATGTATGTTCAGCATTTAATGCTCCGTGCCTGAGTCAATCAAGATTGGCTAGGCAAATTTCCCTCAGCCTATGCTCAGTTTCTCCCCTCTGGTATTTCTGATCATTTTCCTATTCTTGTGAAAATGGATAATTCTAGTAGAAGGAAAGGCCACACCTTTAAATTCTATAATTATTGGACCTCTTTGGAGAAATTTGATGACTTAGTTAAAAACTCTTGGGCCAATAATGTTGAAGGTAACTACCAGTTCCAGTTATGTAAAAAAACTTAAGATTCTCAAAACGGATCTTAAAAAATGTTCCAAAGATTCTATAGGTAGAGAAAAGTTGCATGCTGACGATTCTAGAGAAAGACTTATGCAATGTCAAAGATTATTAGATGATCACCCGCATGACATAACCCTAAAAGCTCAAGAACGTCACCTCATGGGTGTGTTTCTAGAAACTATTCGTGTGGAAGAGGAAGTAATGCGACAAAAATCTAGAGTCCAATGGCTTGAAGCAGGGGATAAGAACACCACTTTCTTTCACCAATCCATCACAAATCGTCGAAATAGAAAACGGATTATGTCGCTCCTCCTTCCTAATGGAGAACAGACAAAAAATGACAGTGAAGCCCAACAGGAAGCCATTAGATATTTTAAAACTATGCTTGGTACCCCTGCTGCTAACAATTACCCTGGTTACAGTGTGCTAAGGAAGCATTTTCTAGTATGGATAATATTCCTAGTGATCTCGAGATCAAAGAGGCTATGTTTAGCATCCACAGTAACAAAGCTCAGGGTCCTGATGGTTATAATGCTCATTTTTTTAAAGAAACTTAGAATATTACCGGTACCCTTGTTACTCTAGCTATTAAAGAATTTTTTATCCATGGAGAACTTTTGGGAGAGTCCAATGCTACAATTATTGCCCTTATTCCTAAAATTTCAAATCCTTCTAAAATGGGTGATTTTCGTCTTATTTCGTGTTGCAACACCATTTATAAATGTATATCTAAAATCATTGCAAAAAGACTCCAACTTATCCTTCCCAGTCTTGTGGACAATGCCTAATCTGCTTTTATCAAGGGTCAAAAAATAAGTGATAATATTCTGTTAGCTCAGGACCTCATGAGGGACTACCATAAGCCCTCGGGTCAACCCCGTGCAGCTGCTAAGGTTGATCTTATGAAAGCCTATGATAGTGTTAGTTGGAGGTTTCTGTTGGACTTAATTGACATATTAGATTTTCCCCCCAAAATGCAACTCTGGATTAAAAAGTGTGTCACAAGCCCTAAATACTCCATCAACTTTAATGGGGAATCCATTGGCTATTTCGACGGTGCTAAAGGCCTTAGACAGGGTGACCCTCTTTCCCCTACCTTTTTGTCCTCGTGATGGGACACATTGAGCCAATTGATAAAACACAATATTACAGAATCATCTCTGAAGAGAACATAGTGGCTAGCACAAGGTGGAAAGCAGACCCGAACCACGTGCCAATTGGTCCAGTTATAAGGGTGCGAGCAAAACGATTCAAGGACAATCTCAATGGGCTGGTTCAACAAATTTGGGTTGAGACTAATCTTTGTGGCCCAAAGGAGGATACTAGTGATCCACAAGGCTGGGTGTACATGATTCAAGCTCTAGAATAAATTATAGGCTTGCATGCCAACTTAGGAACTTTTCATATTTGTTAGTTTGTTTTTATTTTAGTTTTGGGGTGAATTATATTGGGCCATAATATTTCGTAGGCTTATAGGGCCCAACCGTAAGCCTCAGCTATTTAAACAGTTTAGGGTTTGTAATATTCAGTTTTGATCATTAATAATATTGTGAGAGTTTTCTCTTTTTGAAGAACTATTCGAACTTATCAGATTTACTCTGTGGCGTTCATACCTGGACTTATCAATCGAGTTTTCCATCCTTGATTGTGGCGTCTTCATCCTTTATACCAAGGTTCGCATCTGTTATAGGTGTTGGGTCGCGGTTTCCATTTGAATCTGACGGTAGAACGGTCCGAGGTATTAATCGTGTTACGATTTCATCACATTGTTGGCGGGGTTCGTATCAGTTGGTATCAGAGCACAGTTCTAGTCTCAGGTTTATCCTATCTTTTTCATTTTTGTTCTTATTCGTTTCTTCTGGTTCTGTTCTTATTCGTTTTTGTTTCTATTTTTTTTTCTCTTCGTTTTCTTATTCGTTCTGGTTTCTGAACCGTATAAAAAAAAGGTGTTCGATTACTATCTGGAATTTTGTGTTTAGGGTTTGCGAATCTGATCTATGATTTTCTCTTGTTACTTCGTGTTTTTTCATTCTCGTGATAGTTGTTATTGTGGTCTTTTCCTTCTCAGGAATTAGGGGGTCTGAAACAGATACGTGAACTATGAAGTCTCTCTGACTATTAAAAAACAACAAAAAAAAGAGAAGAGAAGAGATCAGTATGCCGCGATAAAAAAAACACGAAAAGTGAAGATGTTTGGCATTATTGAGACTCGAGTTAGACCTGTAAATAAACACTCCATCCAGGAAAATGTGTTTGGTGACTGGTATGTCTTGGATAACTATGATTTCTCTACATTGGGCAAGATCTGGATTGGGTGGTGATGAGAATCAACATGGGCCACTGCAAGATCCATTGCATGTTCCAAATGGGCCAATTACAAGAGCAAGGTCCAAAAAGATCAAAGAAGCTTTCAATGGGCTAATTCAAGAAATTTGGGCTGATTTTAGCATTCCTAAGAGTGGCCCAAAGGGAAATGAAGACTATGTCAATTTAATTCATGCATGTGAAGATGTGGACTGAATATAACCTCTAAGATATAGCTATATATGTTTTATAGATAGTAGTTGAGAGTTGGTTCATGTTTTTAAGTGCATTTAATGAGTTAAACTACTTTTTTGTACTAGCCTTTACTAAAAAACGTGAATGCATTATTTCTTATGGTTGGAGGGTTGTTCCAACTACTTGCATTTATTCCTATGGTTGGAGGGATGTTCCAAGCCTATATATATCCTTGCTTATCTTTTGTAATGGACAGATTTTGATAAATTGATAAAAGTGAGATTTTACTCTTTCTTCTTGGTTCTTCATTGAACTTCCAGAACTTATCAAGGTTTTCACCTTGTGGCGTTCAAAACTAAGAATACCTGTGGTTTGCGTCTCTTTATAGACGTTGGGTCTCAGGTTCACTAATTGGAATACCTGTGGTTTGCGTCTCTTTATAGGTGTTGGGTCACAGGTTCACTTTCACAACAATCTGATTTTTAGCTTTCTTGGGAAGATATTCAATCTTTGTTGTTGGGTCTCATTGCTTGTCTATTGAGGTTCGCATCATTTGGTATCAGAGCAAGGTTCTGAAATCAGGTTATCTATCCTTTTAATTTTTCGTCTATTCTTTGTTTGTTCTTCGTATTTTTCTTCGTGACTCTTCGTGTTCTTTTGTTCTTCAAATTCTGTTTTATATTGTATTCTTCTTTGTTTTTTTGTTTTTGTGCCTCTAGTTATACAAAAAAAAACAAAAAAAAAACAAAAAAAAAACAAAAACAAAAAAAAAAAAAAAAAAGAAAAGAAAAGAAAAAAAGAGATCCGACAAAAAAAAAAAGAAAAGAAAAGAAAAGAAAAGATATCCCAAAAAAAAAAAAAAAGATAAAAAAAAAAAGAAAAAAGAAGGGAGGCATTGATATCAAAGAAAGGCCAAATCTGATTTTTTTTGTTTCATCTTCTTCCTTTGAGGTATACTAATCTTGGTTTCTAGTTCTCTCATAAAAATATAACTATATCTCTGATTTCTTCTCTCTTAAATCTGATTGTGTTTGTCCTTCTCCTTTGATTCGTCATTTCTAAAATATTTTCGCCATTGGTATAAGTTTTGAAACACTACTCGTTGAGATCTCTTGATTCAAGTTCATTTAGTTCATTAAAGAACTGAAAAGGGGAGTTAAGAGTGGAAAAAGGCAAGAGAGTGTGAGATCAATTTCGAAAAAGCCAATTAAGAGTGAAACACGAGTGTGAGTGACATAATTTTGAGTGCATACACGTGAGGGAGTGCTGTGAGGTTTGTTTTTTATCTCTAACATTTTTTTTCACAGATTTCAAAATATGTCTTCTCAATCAAACAAAGAAGGAAAGGAGGATCCGTCTTTCATGTTACAAGCTATGCAGCAACAATTTGAACGTATGGGCGTGATGTTTAATGAGATTCGGGATAGGATGGATAGACAAGATGCTGAAATTGCAACTTGGCGTGAAGGGCGTCCCCAAAGAATCCGAAATGCTAGAAGGCAAGAAAGGCACATACCCCTAGATGAATCTGATGAAAATCATGAGGATGAGTTCGATGAAGAAGAAGATCGAGTCTCAATAAATAGTGGGGGCAGATTTGGGCCAAGGAGAGAAAGGCGTGGTAGAGGGTTTCAAAGAGGTCCAAGATGGCAAGATGGGGTTGACAGAAACTTGGGAAGCATCAAAGTAAAGATACCTTCATTCCAAGGGAAAAATGATCCAGAAGTGTACTTGGAATGGGAGAAGAAAGTGGAGTTGATATTTGAGTGCCACAACTACTCCGAGGAGAAAAAGGTAAAACTTGCTGTTATTGAGTTTACTGATTATGCTATTATTTGGTGGGATCAACTTGTGATAAACAGGAGGAGAAACCATGAAAGGCCTATTGAGACATGGGAGGAAATGAAAGCCATCATGAGGAAGCGATTTGTTCCTAGCCACTATCATAGGGACTTGTACCAGAAGTTGCAAAGTCTTACTCAAGGCTATAAAAGTGTGGATGACTACTACAAGGAGATGGAGATCGCTATGATTCGGGCTAATGTAGAGGAGGATAGAGAAGCTACCATGGCAAGGTTTTTAAGTGGGCTGAATCGGGACATAGCTAATGTGGTGGAATTGCAACACTATGTGGAGTTGGAAGACATGGTACATATGGCAATAAAAGTGGAAAGGCAGAATAAAAGGAAGGGATTTCGGTCTTCTCAAAATTCGGGCTCTTCTACTTCATGGAAGCCGAATGGAAAGAAAGATGAAGGGGCTGCCATAAAGGCCAAGACCGAACCGCCAAAAAGAAGAGATGAGGTTCCTAATGCCAATAAAGGTAAAACTGAATTTGCAACTCATAATCGTGATATAAAGTGTTTTAAGTGTTTGGGATTAGGTCACATAGCTTCACAATGTCCAAATAAGAGGACCATGATTGCACGTTTTGATGGAGAAGTGGAAACTGAAAGTGAGAATGATGATAATCAAATATCACCACTTGAGGACACTTGTGACAATGATGTGGAGTATCCGGCTGAGGGTGAGTTACTTGTAACTATGCGTGCTTTAAGTGCCCAAGTCAAAGAGGATGTGATACGAACCCCGCCAATACTGTGACGAAACCCGTAACACGATTAATGTCTCGGACCGTTCTACTGTCAGATTCAATGGAAACCGCGACCCAACACCTATAACAGATGCGAACCTTGGTATAAAGGATGAAGACGCCACAATCAAGGATGGAAAACTCGATTGATAAGTCAAGGTATGAACGCCACAGAGTAAATCTGATAAGTTCGAATAGTTCTTCAAAGAACCAAAGAGAAAACTCTCACAATATTATTAATGATCAAAACTGAATATTACCAACCCTAAAACTGTTAAAATAGCTGAGCCTTAAAGTTGGGCCCTTTTAAGCCTACGAAATATTATGGTCCAATATAATTCACCCCAAAACTAAAATAAAAGGAAACTAATGAATATAAAAATCCCTAAGTTGGCATGCAAGCCTAAAATTTATTCTAGAGCTTGAATCATGGACACCCAGCCTTGTGGATCACTAGTATCCTCCTTTGGGCCACTCAGATTAGTCTCAACCCAAATTTGTTGAACCAGCCCAATGAGATTGTCCTTGAACCGCTTTGCTCGCGCCCTTGTAACCGGACCAATTGGCACGTGGTTCGGGTCCGCATTCCACCTTGTGCTAGCCGCCATGTTCTCATCATTCCCCTCCTCTTGAAAAGGATTTGTCCTCAAATCGTCACCTACATCAAAAGGAGATAAATCAGTAACATTGAAAGTAGTACTAACATTATACTCACCAGGCAACTCTAGCTTGTAGGCATTATCATCGCCTCGGGGAAGCAATTTAGAACGCCTTTGTGCAGGAAATCTTTCTTTTCGCATATGTACCCAAACCCAATCTCCGGGTTCAAAGATGATATTGCGTCGCCCTTTGTTAGCTTGCGTTGCATATTGCTCTGTTCTTCGCTCAATATTGAGCCTTGCTTTCTCATGAATCTGCTTAACAAAATCTGCTTTCTTTTTGCCATCTAAATTAACACGCTCAGTAACAGGTAAAGGAGATAAATCCAAAGGAGTTAAAGGATTAAAACCATACACAATTTCAAAGGGTGAAAATTTAGTAGCAGAATGAATGGTACGATTATAAGCAAACTCAACATGTGGTAAACATTCTTCCCATGTTTTGATGTTCTTTTTAATAATAGCCCTTAACAAAGTAGATAAAGTCCTATTTACTACTTCGGTTTGACCATCAGTTTGTGGATGACAAGTAGTAGAAAATAATAACTTAGTCCCCAACTTACACCACAAGGTCTTCCAAAAGTAACTCAAGAACTTAACATCTCTATCTGAAACAATGGTTCTAGGCATACCATGTAATCTCACAATCTCCTTAAAGAACAAATTAGCAACATGTGAAGCATCATCAGTTTTGTGACATGGAATAAAATGTGCCATCTTGGAAAATCTATCCACAACCACAAAAATTGAGTCTCGACCGTGTTTAGTCCTAGGTAAACCTAACACAAAATCCATTGAAATATCAATCCATGGTTCACTAGGAATTGGAAGAGGTGTGTATAAGCCATGGGGTTGTACTCTAGATTTCGCTCGCCTACATGTGACACATCTACCACAAATTCTCTCAACATCTTGTTTCATGCGTGGCCAATAGAAGTGTTCTTGTAAAACGGCTAATGTTTTTACTACCCCAAAATGTCCCATTAACCCTCCCCCATGTGACTCTCGCACAAGCAACTCTCTCACTGAACAAGTTGGAATGCACAATTTATTTTCTCGAAATAAAAACCCCTCATGCCTATAGAATTTATTATGGGCTGTTTTTTCACAAGATTCAAATTCTTCACTAAAATCGAGATCTAAAGGATACAATTCCTTAATATGCTCAAAACCAAGAATCTTAGCATCAAGAGTAGAGATTAGAATGTACCTTCGAGAAAGTGCATCGGCAACGATGTTCTCCTTACCTTGTTTATATCGAATGACGTATGGAAACGTCTCAATGAATTCAACCCATCGTGCATGCCTCTTGTTCAGCTTGTGTTGGACTTTAAGGTGCTTTAAAGACTCATGATCGGTGTGAATCACGAACTCTTTAGGCCACAAATAATGCTGCCATGTCTCCAAAGCTCGAACCAATGCATACATCTCTTTGTCATACGTGGGATAGTTCAAGGCAGCCCCACTTAACTTCTCACTAAAATATGCAATCGGTCTTCCTTCTTGCATAAGCACGGCGCCAATACCTAAACCTGAAGCATCACATTCAATTTCAAAAGTTTTTGTAAAGTTAGGTAAAGCAAGTAAAGGTGCATGAGTTAACTTCTCCTTGAGTAATTGAAATGCCTTCTCTTGCTCTTCCCCCCATTTGAACCCAATATTTTTCTTGATGACTTCGGTTATCGGTGCAGCTATATTACTGAAGTCTTTCACGAACCTCCTGTAAAAACTAGCAAGTCCATGAAAACTTCGCACATTACTTACACTAGATGGGCTTGGCCATTCTTGGATAGCACGAATCTTTTCTTCATCAACCTGTATTCCTTGTGCACACACAACAAAACCAAGAAACACAAGCTTATCGGTGCAAAAAGTGCACTTCTTTAGGTTAGCAAACAACTTTTCATTTCTAAGCACATCTAACACAAGTTTTAAATGCTTCAAATGCTCTTCCAAGTTTTTGCTATAAATCAAGATATCATCAAAATAAACAACTACAAATTTTCCAATGAAAGCACGCAAAACATGGTTCATCAATCTCATAAAAGTACTAGGAGCATTAGTTAATCCAAAAGGCATAACTAACCATTCATACAAACCATATTTTGTTTTAAATGCAGTTTTCCATTCATCACCTTCTTTCATTCTAATTTGATGATACCTACTTTTCAAATCAATTTTAGAAAATATACAAGAACCATGCAACTCATCTAACATATCATCTAAGCGAGGAATAGGGTGTCGATACTTTACCGTTATGTTGTTGACGGCTCGGCAATCAACGCACATTCTCCACGTCCCATCCTTCTTAGGAACCAAAATCACCGGAACGGCGCATGGACTCATACTTTCTCTTACGTACCCCTTTTCCATCAACTCACTAACCTGCTTTTGTAGCTCCTTTGTCTCCTCAGGATTGCTTCTATAGGCTGGTCGGTTTGGAATGGTAGCACCGGGCACGAAATCAATTTGATGTTCAATCCCTCGAATAGGGGGTAAACCATGTGGAACCTCCTCGGGAAAGATATCACCAAACTCCTGCAAAAGAGAAACAACAGAACTAGGCAAAGATGAGTCAATTTGGTTAGTGTTTAAAAATGCCTCTTTGTACAAAAGTACAATCATAGGCTGATTTGAAAACAACGCTCGTTTGATCTCACTCGCTTTTGCATAAAAATTCTTTTTTTGGTTTCCCTCTAATTTTCCCTCAATGGCTGCATTTTTCTTTTCTTTTTCTCTCTCATTTTTCTCACTCTTTCTCTTTTGTTCACTCTCTTTCTTTTGATCACTCTCCTTTTGCAACCTCACTTGATCTTCATAAACTTGCTTCGGTGTCAAAGGCACTAAGGTGATTGTCCTTTGATTAAGCACGAATGAGTATTTATTTGTGAAACCATCATGCTTAACACGTCGATCAAATTGCCATGGCCTCCCTAACAACAAGTGTCCAGCTTGCATCGGAACCACATCACTCAAAACTTCATCTTCATATCTCCCAATACGAAAAGGAACTATTACTTGTTTAGTCACCCTTACTTCTCCACTATCATTGAGCCATTGCAATTTATAAGGCCGTGGATGCTTGATTGTTGGCAGCCCTAATTTCTCCACCAAAGTTGTGCTAGCAACGTTAGTGCAACTCCCCCCATCGATGATCATACTACACACCTTATCTTTGACATGACATCTCGTATGAAAAATGTTCTCCCGTTGCACCTCATCATCTTCTTTAACTTGCATATTTAGAGCTCTCCTTGCCACTAACAAATCCCCTTGGGCAGCGTACTCTTCATCATCGGCATCCTCCAATGGTGGCACAGATTCATTGTCATCTTCATCTTCGGTTTCAATCTCACCATTGTCTCGCATCACCATAACCCGCTTATTTGGACATTGACTTGCTATATGTCCCCTGCCTTGGCATTTAAAACACTTAATGTCACGATTTCTAGAAGTAGAAGAATCAGATTTACCTTGATTTCCATGGCTGGTCACTTCTTGTTTTTGCTCAATTTTTGGCTTCACCAAAGGCTGCTTCTCATCTCTTTTCCAATTATTTGGTTTCCAAGCGGATGTATTGGAATTTTGGCTTGGATTTTGGCTTGAACGTGTGCTGCTGCCCCTCCTCTTGAGTTGATTCTCAATTTTAATAGCCATGTGTACCATATCCTCCAACTCAACATAGTGTTGCAATTCCACTGCATTGGCAATTTCCCGATTCAACCCAACTAAGAATCTAGCCATTGTAGCCTCTCGATCTTCCTCTACATTCGCTCGAATCATAGCTACTTCCATCTCCTTATAATATTCTTCCA